>CM070007.1:11942645-12488378 GCA_036247105.1 Cirrhinus mrigala | reverse complement strand
GTTCGTTCTGGCGCACGTGCTTTTATGCTTCCTGGTCTGTGACGTCACCCGCCTGTGACGTCTCGCTCTTCCATTGGTCTGATTTCACACGTGTTCAGAGCGCGGTCACGCTGGAGGCGTTCCCATAGCATTTCGACGCGGCGTCTCGTTCCCTCGGGGAACCAGGGTTACATACGTAACCTGAGACGTTTTTACATTGTACTTATATTTTTAAAAATACCTATAGAATTCCATCTGTAATTAATTTCTGTAATTACATTTATAACTACACTGTTGACCCATCCCTGACACCTTAACCCACCCTTAAACCTACCCATACCACCAAACCTGTCCCTAACCTTACCCGTATCCCACCTTAATGGAAGCAAAAGTGTTTTGCAATACAATATGACAACAACAAGTACATTGTTCTTATTTTTTTAAAATGAGTGCATAGTAGTTAAGGCCACCTAACATAAAGTGTGACCCTTTTTTTTTTTTTTAGCAGTTATTTGAAATTGAAATCCTTTGTCACATTATAGATGTCTTAATTGCCATTGTAAATCACTGCATCTTTGCTGAATAAAGGAATTCATTTCTTTCAAAAAATATTTATAACCCCACACTTCAAAATTATTTGAATTCATGAAACAACAAAAATAGAAATGTCCATTCGTTTGGCTAACAGACAGTATAATTAATATACTACCTGATATTTGCGAAACCTATTTTTTTAGCCCTTGTGACAATGAGCCCCTATTTCATGCCTCAGAAATCACACTAATACCCTGAAAATAAAAATAATTAATAGCAACTTTTATGATTATTGCAGCATATTCTCAAGGCTGTCCCTTCGCATCATTTTTGTCTCCATCATATCATGCACACGTCTTCCAGGTCGGTCTGCGCTTGTGCAAACAGCCAGTCTAGCGTAAAGAAATTGTTTTTTGAGGAAAACGTTTCAGGGTTTTTCTACATATACTGGACTTTTATGGTGCCCCCGAGTTTGAACTTCCAAAATGCAGTTGTAATGCAGCTTCAAAGGGCACTAAACAATTAAAGCTGAGGAAGAAGGGTCTTATCTAGTGAAACGATCGGTCATTTTCAAAACAAATTGATAATTTATATACTTTTTAACCTTAAATGCTCGCCTTGTCTAGCTCTGCTTGTACTTTGTGTATTCCGGTTCATGACAGTTAGGGTATGTTGAAAAACTCCCATCTCACTTTCTACTCCAACTTAAAAATAAATAAATAAATGAATTTTTAAATGCATCTTGTGGGATTTTTCAAATTACATTAATTGTACTAAATTAACAATTCAAACCTAAAAGCGTTACTTTTAATATATTTATATTTATTTTATTTCTTTATATCTTATTTCTTTATATCTTATCTTATAAATATTTATTTTATATCTTTATATCTTATCTTATAAGTGTACATTTTTTGCAGTATTATTATTTGTAGTATTATTTGCATGCTTTTTAAATGCCTTTTTTTAATAGTTCTTTTAACTGGACAATTCAATTTGATACTGACTACATGTGAAGTCAAAGAGCATATCTATCGTATATAAGTACGGAAATAAATGGTGCTCAGTGATAACAAAATCTTTAGCAGTGAACTCTATCCTTATCTGTTTAAATAGAATTGAGGCAAGAAAGGGAAAAGGAAAATGACTCAATCTTGATTAGGCCATGGAAAAAGAAAGCACTCAAAATACATGTGGAGAAATATTAAGTAACAGGAAGGAGAAACAGCCAAATGATTAATCCAGCGTTTGCATCCTTCAAGACTGCTGACATAACACGATTAGACCACAAGACCTTCTCTGTTACTGCGTCTTGGTTCTGGTAAAGGATCGTAAGGCGTGAGAAAGATGAGAGATGAGAATGAAACACCCACATTTCTAAGAAAAGTCACTAGGAGCAACTCTTTGCACTAAGAATTTTCATGAATATGAGTCCTGGTGATTTACAGCCAGCCCAGGTGCTCATATTACTTCTCATAATTATAATAAAGCTCTAAGAAATGTTTCAGGGAAAGCATATCATATAGTTATTCAACTAGAATGTAATGAAGCACATGATGAAAAGAAACACTCAAACAGTCTTTTAAATCAGCTGTGCTGATATTTCAAAAAAGAAATAAAACAGCATGCTTGTGTGATAATCCTTTTATACAACAGCGCAATTAACAAGAATTTAACAAGGTGTAACAAACATTTTACATACAATATTGGCAGTTGCTTTGACTGGTTTTTGCTCTGTTATGAAAATAACAAACAAACAAACAGTAACAAACAAAGCCACAGCTAAAGAGTTGTGTTTCTTTGCTTTGTTAGTACTGTCAGGATTTACTAAAGCTGTGCAGTGAAGAATTAGCACTGAAAAGGCGTGGAAATAATTTTTGCACCTGATCTTATTGGAGATGCATTTGTAGTCACTCTTTCAGATGTAACTTTTATGGTAGGAGAGTATTAAAATGAATCACACAACGCAATTTACTAAAGTTTGTGCTTGTCAAATTACTAGTATTTTCGCCATTATTTAACGCACAAAAAAAGCATGTTAAAACAGGCGGTAATTTGTGCTGCTCTTGGTGGATTGCGCTGGTTATTATGGAAATGATCTGGCTGCGTCTGTCTTCTTTAATGTGTGCGTTGTCAATGAATCACACGCAGAATTTTCCCCTCCGATCGGCGCTTTTATGGAATTGTGCTCTAACGCTAATTAGGCCTGTTTAGTAAGTCTGGCCACACGATGTTGCCGAAAAATTAAGTGGACTGAAGGAATGATGCTTCACTCATAAAGACAGTCAATTGTTTTTTTCTGAATGAACAAGTCTTTGTGAATAAATAGTTTGAGTGAATGCTTGAATGAATGACTCACTCACTGGTTTCTTCCTGAAAAAATCATTGTTTGTCACTGAATCAGTTCCTGAATGAGTGTTTTTGAATGAATTGTGGGCCTGTCCAACTTCATTTGCAATGTGAAAGCAAGCTATTCTGTGAATGTGCGAGGTTTCCAAATCATTAGCCACTATAGGTAAATAACTATTAGAATAACAAAGTAAATGGTAAACCTATTTGTGCTATTTGTTTATAGTTTAGTTATAGCAAAGAAGTTGTTTTTGTACATATAAAAATAACATGAAGCACCAGGAGCATGGCACATTCGAGTTTTAAATATCTATGCCCACTTAATGTTATATATATACTATTGGCTGTACATGTCTCTGTTTTAGAAACTTCCAAAAAATTAGGCCAAAATGTCCCAGAAATAGGCACTGTTACCTTAGGGCCCAAGACCCAGAGTCTGTGCAGTAGTGATGGCTACAATGTTTAGGGAAATTTATTTAAAGCAGAAGTCTCAAACTCAATTCCTGGAGGGCCGCAGTTCTGCAGAGTTTAGCTCCAACCAGCTCCAACTCACACCTGCTTGGAGTTTTTAATCCTGAAGACCTTGATTAGCTGGATCAGATGTGTTTGATTAGGGTTGGAGTGAAAATGTGAAGAGCTGTGGCCCTCCAGGAATCAAGTTTGAGACCACTGATTTAAAAATGAATTTGATGTTTTAGTTTGGCTCATGTATCATGGTTTATGATATACTGCAGCCAGCAACCAGGAGGCTTGGCTGTATGTTTCAGGATGTGTGCAGCACACTTAAAATAGACAGTCACTTGCTGCCACCTACTGGCATAACGATGTAAAGTGCAATATCAAGCCACAAAACAAGCTGTTTTGTACAGCTAAAACAGCTTGAATGAGACCGGAAACCAAACCCATAAAATGTATGAATGGCCAAGCCCACTCTTATGGGAAAAATAAGGTGGATATGAGCTTTTTGGTTGCAGTCTTCAGTTTGCAAACTTTAAAAATGTACCAGATAACTGAATTAATTATAATAATTAACAACTTCATGTTTTTCTTCCCCCTCAGGGACAAAAGGCTGTATGTAATAAATAAATAAAATATAGCTGCAAGCAGCAATTACCGGGGTTCGAGCATATAAGGCCTTTAAGGTTGTGTGGATTTAGGATGTAGTCCAACCCAAAATATATGCCTAATACACTAACACGCATCCATGATGGAGAATACACTCACAAACACAGAAATTAAATGGTTAAACTGTTATATTAATGTTCATTAAGCATTACTACACACACACACACATTTTGTTGCACATAAGAGATTTGTGTAATAAATGGTAGGTGACAAAATGTTTAGTTCAAGTATTGTCTTTTTAAGATTTTATATATAATGTTCAGGTTTCACTGTAATCATAATCTTGTATTATTGTCAAATATGATATATCTGTATAAATTAAGATTTAAACTTTGACTAAATGTGATTTGAACTGTTATAACAGTGATTTAGTCTATGAATGAATTGAAATGAATTGAAAACAAACCGTGAAAAGCACTGTTCTAGTAATTTCAATGAGCCATTATTGGTCTTCTACTGACTAGTAGTAGCATCTAGTGGTTATAGTTGCAATTTCATGGAGTTTTAACTCTTAAACTGTCTCTGTCCACTCTGTGGGATGCCTACATTTACTTCACCATATTACAAGTAAATCCTAATCTAATCATGACAAACTATATATTGTTGGAAAGGTCTAAGACTCCTAAATATATATTTTACCACTCTTTTGTGTTACAAATTATGTAGGAAAAGTAACAGATTAATTTATGACAAGAGTCCACCTCTTCTGACCTTTGTCACAAAAAGACTTTCTACGTTGTCTTTTTCCCTATCACGCAATAGAAATCTTAAGAAATTATATATCAACTGAAAACTTAAAATCTCAAAATTCATCCTTTGAAAGCCATTTTAAAATCAGACATTGCATTACCATGGAAATTGTACATAAAATTCATATTAGAACATGTTTTTGTTCATGAATTATTAAAACTTAACTTCGGATAGTACATTTTCATGTCTATGTTCAAGATAGGGAGTGACAGTTAAAGGGTTAAAGAGAGATGCATTGTTTTTAAACTTTATAACTGTTACATTGCCTTTTTTGCCTGATGTCCATAAAATGTATGCTTGTTTAGAATCATATGATGATATTATTAAGTGCCACTTTTTCGCTGTCTAAATGCAAATGTTCAACATTGTTTTGATAATTGTTTATCTAGAGAGTCCAGAGAATTTTACTGCAGTGGTTTTATTGATTTTGAGTATAAAACCTATAGGACTAGTTTACAAAAGTATGTTTTTTAAATAATATCAAATATTTAAAGAACAGTTGGATTGACAGCAATGGTCCTAGAGGTAAAGTTGTTCAGAATGAGGAGATCTATCATATGATGTGTTTGTGTGAATATATGTGCATTTTTTAGCAATTTGAGGCCATTTACCACACACAACTTGTGTTTTTGAAGCTTTTTTAACTGTTATAGCGCCAACTATGGTCCGATCTTCATGAAACTTTGCATGCTTGTTAAGAGTCATCTAACACATTTTCTTGCCAATGTTCATAAAGTTTTCAGTTTTTGTTTAGGTTCTATAGGATTTAGGTAGATGTTGCCACGCCCCTTTTCTAAATGACCCTGTTATAGCTAACCGAAGGACCAAATTTATTACTGCTTACTAGCATGTTTTCCTGTATAATTAATCACATATTCTCACATCGAGAGGAAAATATAATGGATGTGGAAAATAAATAAGCAAAATGACTTGAAATTGGCTTTTATTACAAAATGGTACAAAAGTCGCCTGCATTACAAAAATATTTTGTTAGGAAGCCTAAAACTATACTGCATGTGTTATAAAATTTTAATGTCAATGAAATAATGTAGTGTGGTTCAATCAGTCCTAACACATCAAACAGGGCCTGGTCAGACAAAAATAGTAAAAGTAACACATTTTCAACACTTTCAGCATTATAAAATAAATTAATTTATAAAACTATTTAAATACAGTGATTTAAATACTGCTTGGAGTAATGATGCATTCAGTGCTTCAGTCATTCAAAAAGTGAATTCAATCCAGAGGCTTTCGCCGACAACATCTGCGTCCGACGGTTACTGGCAGTGCTCCAGGTGTTTTCAGGGCTTCTGTAATTTCCCATCAGCTGCATGAGGCCAGCACTCAAATACCAGGATTCTGATTGGTCAGTGTGGGTCATGTGACAGGATAGAATTCCACTCACGGAATTTCTAGAGTTTCCAGATCCCCCCTTCTGTCCTCTCCTGCTCTTCTGCACTTTCATTTATGGCTTTAGAAGCAGTTGGATATCTTTAATGTGGAGGTGTTGTTGACGTTCTTCCTGTTGCAAACCAAACAAAAAGTACACACATTAATATGACACCTAATATATAATATTAATTATGAATAAAGTTTATCATAACAAAGACCATCAAGTAAATTAATATATTGATCGCTAGTTATTTTTATTATACCATCATATTTGAAGGAGCATGACTATAGATGTGTCTATTAGATTTGTGGCTAATATTGTTTAGTATTAGTTCATTATTAATGATTGAAAAATGCAAGTGACAATAAAATGTCTGTACCTGTTCCAGCAAACCTGCAGGTTAAAGGCTTGTTTTGTGTCTGGACTCAAGCAGCGCTGGACGCCTTCAGTTTTGTCATTCACTGGTTTCAGTGTCAGTCTGCAAACATTGAAAATGCATCAAATTAATAAGATTCAGTTCAACTTGCATGATTTATATGCAGATTTACACCTTAAGAATAAAACTTTAAGTAGCCTAAATGGGCTTTTTAAAGTTATAATATTTTAAAAAATTTAAAACAAGAATAATTTATTTGAGAAGCAACACATTTTAAGACTTTTCAGAGCATTTATTACTTTGTATTAACATGTTAAAAAACATTTAATAGTGTTGCCCCTTAAACAAATTTCTCTTATTTTAAGGATATTTTAACTGAAAACTAGTCAAAAATACACCTATATTTTCCATATGATACATCAAACATCCCACAAACTGTTTGGGAGCTAATATAAATGTATATAACAAACAAACTTATAGAGCATCTAAGGATATCACTATAAATATGCAGCATTTATATTACAAGCAGGTTAACAGACTGACACTTACATGATTTCAACGTTCTCACACTTTGATCTCTGGGGGAAAATAGAAAACTCTTCAATTTGTTCTATTGGGACACGTTTCTTCAAAGTGTTCAAACACCAGCACCTGTCAATTCCGTCAGCTAGAACTGTGAACACAGAAAAGCAAAGAAAGATTCATTTAAAATGCATGATTCTAACAGAAGATAGTGATTCTGCGTAAAAGCTTGCTGCATCATGCTAAAAAAGCAACAAAAATGCACAAAGTTCCTGCAATACCTGACTATAACAAAAGATATTAAAGTGTCATTAATGTCTTACCTCCACTCAGTTGAATACAAACTACTCCAAGCAGCAGCAGAAGAAAGGCTCTGGGTAAAAATGCCATTTTTAATTAATTTGCTTGTGTAATAAATAGGTAAGAAGTGCAAAAGGATCAGCCCCACTGGTTTGCTGAGCTTTCAGAGAAAGTAGTAAGTGCTGGTGAAGCTGTAGTGAAAGTGTGAGGAGTGAAGCGTCTCCTCTCTCTTTTTAAAGAGGCACGAGAGGGATTCCCGTCACATTTCCCGGCAATCATGCTACAGCGGAATTTCCACATTTCTGCCTCTCAGAGCAGGGAGGGAGGGAGGGAGGGAGGGAGGGAGAGTGAGACAGAAATGTGGGGAAAGAAGGGAAAGTGAGAGAACTAAATGAACAAAATAATTCCAAAGAAGTGCAGGATAAAATAAAGTAATTTTTAATTCATCCAAAATTTTTATATCATCCAAACACAAATCCAGTACAAACATTTGATTTGTAGTGGATATTTTCCATGGGTCACATGCATTATGGTATCTCAGTTATCAAAAACCAATGACTCAATATACAAAGCAGATAACATTGGGAAGTGTCATGTCAGCGTCAGAACATGCAATCACTGCTGTCTGACATGTTAAGGCAGATATCCCTCATAATTATTGCTTCAGACAGATTTCAGAAGTCTGACTAATGCCTTATTTTCATGGGATTTTGTGTCATAGTTACATCAAATGCACATAGCCTAAAAGGATATATTTAGTCTAGAATCAGTTTTGTAATTTCTTATTTCTTTATCATCATTGTCTATCAATATCATTGGTTTACTACATCTTAAGCCCTATTCGGATAATAATGCATGGAATAATACAGAGGAAATGTTCTTAACTAAGAAAACTTACCTCAGAAAAAGTTAATTGACTGTCTCAGTCTAAATTACATTCACACTGGTGTTTTAGGTAGCCAGAGAAATTAGAATATAATAATAATAACAACAATGACAGTAATAGCCATATATTGTAAAACGATTGCAATGCAAAATAAATTAAAATTAATATTTCAAAAGTATATTATTTTTGCTTTACACTACAGTAGGGAAGCTACAATGATTCTTTCCTAATTTCTACACTTGACAGAGATATTTTGAATTTGGACTGCAGTAACGTTACCCATTTAAACCGCTAGCTGTCAGCAATTCAAACGGCAATTTTAAGCTTTTATTTTGACGGAAACGGCAGTAAAGCTTTTATTTTGAAGGAAAACTCCAGCTTCAGTGAAAACATAAGCTTACAAAAAACGCGTCCCACTACAAATCTAGTGAAGTTATGTAATCATCTGCCGTGAAAATAGAGCATAACCTTTGGCTGTTGCCTTCCCAAATACTCACAGCACGTGCAATAAATGAGTTCACTGCATTCACTGTGAACGGAGCCGTTCTGAGGCGCGAATCACGAGCTGATCGCCTGAACGAGGTGCGGGCACTGCTTTGAAACGCACAACGAAAGCAGATTTGATGCAGAGATTAAGCCATATTGTGCTTTTGGTTTTAGCTCATTTGACAGATGCTGTGCCAAAGCATAATGACCCAAAATACGAAAACCTTTTATGTTAGAATAAGAAGTTTAAATTTATTTTCCCGGAAGACCTATCGTTTCATATCGTAATGTAACCACGATAACATCGAGACATCGCGATATCACGACATTGATAATATCGTTACATCCCTAGTCATGACAGATCGCTGTAGCGCCTCAGTAAGAGGCACGTGAACCGATCATCTCTGCCTCTTTACTAGTTATAGCGTGAAATAAACAAACAAACTTAAGAAGGTATCTTGTTTCAGCCGCGGAAAGATGTCAGTTTACACCATTTTCAAGTTTAAATCCACTGATCTTAATCTGCTGTCCTGTCTGGACAGAAAGGCAGACTGCATTATGATTGCAAAGGGTCAGTTACCACAAACAATTATGTAATCACCATTGTGTCATTAAGAAAGCTGAATGAAAAGTTGGCTTTCTGTTAAAAAAAGACTGACACTGACATTTCACAGAACATCCTCTTTTATGTTCCACAGAAGAAAGAAATTCAGATATGGAATAACAGGAGGTTGAGTAAATGATGACAGAATGTACTTCTTTGGCGGGAGAACTGATAGTGTTTAGTTTAGTTTCTACATTTGAGGGAAACAGTAAAGAATGTTGGTGGCGATGCTCACCAGTGATGCCTAATGCAAAGCTTAAACCATGCAATGAGAAAGCGTGATGAGTCAGTTGTTTTGTCCCGTTTTCACATTTTTGTGGATGAAGTAAGAGACGGAAATGTAGGGAGGAGGCACTTGTCCTAAATTATGGTCTAATTGTCACTTAGACCATATACAAGTTTTCACTTGTCAGTTGTCATTTAGGATTTATATATACTTTTAATTTATTGTCTTGTATTTATTTGTTACACTACATTCCTTACACTACATTTCAGTAGTTTTTCTTTTTCTTTTTCTTTCTTTTTTTTTTATTACTTTTATTTAGCAAATTGCATTAAAGGGATAGTTTACTCAAAAATGAAAATTCTGTCATTTTTGATTAAATCCAAGAGTTTTCTGACCCTCCATAGTCAGCAAGGGTCCTATAAAGGGTCCTTGTTGAATAAAGTTGTTATTTTTGTGTTTTTGTACACAAAAAGTATTCTCAAATTACCATTGAACCACTGATGTCATATGGACTATTTTGTTCTTGTTCTTGGTACCTTTCTGGACCTTGAACATGGTAGGACCCTTGCTGTCTATGGAGGGTCAGAAAGCTCTTGGATTTCATTAGGGATGCACCGATACCACTTTTTCCAGTACTCGCCCGATACCGATACTTTTATTTTTGGTACTTGCCGATTCCGAGTACCGATACCGATATTTTTTTTATTTAACCAGTAAATTTGTAAAATATTGGGTACAGAAACTGAAATAATATGTATAATGTTAGTTGGTTAACTTCTTTAATTAAATAGAAACAGTCAAACCAAAATTTATTCAGATACCTTTTCTCACATTATCAGACAATATTTTTCACATTATCACATTATCATCAACTGTGTCCTGCACCCTGCAAAAAAAATCATCTGGTGTCTGAATAATTTTTGGTTTGACTATATATTCCTTAGCTATTTTTATTTTTACACTTAATTATGCCCATTAAAATGTGTTTTGTTACTTTCACTGTTCAATTCTTTTTTTTTTCTCTCTATGGTACATCTTTAATGTAATAGCATTAAACTGCTCCACTGCAGCGGCTCAGTACTGCAATCACGCGTTTTGCTGTATGCTGGGAACCATTCGTCATGAATCTCATAACTCTGATATTTTCAGAAATATAAGTAGCGTGTTTTCATCTGAAACTTGCTGCTATTTGGGCCTTAATCTAAAGAGACTCAAATGCAGAAACACTCATGAAGCAAGCAAAACAAGCGCAACGCGCTCAAGTACAGTAAAGCGTAGCGCATTTCACACAGACTGCTAGTTTCACTTTCGCCGTACAGTCGTGTATGCTTAAGGTTTAACATAATCTTTTGTAGTGAATACCGCTTTAAATTTTGTTTTATATTTACGAATTTGTTTTAATCCAAATGATGCCTGTGCTAAGTGAGCAAACATCAATAAAGATCACGCAACATAAGTGCTGGCTCTCTCTCTTTCTCTTTGGCGCTCTCTCTCTCTCTCTCTCTCTCTCTCTCTCTCTCTCTCTCTCTCTCTCTCTCTCTCTAGTTAAATAACTTGTGCATTGCTTTACTCACTTGTTTTTGACATATCCGACCGAGCTACAAACTTTCCAGTGATGTCAAGGCGGGATCTTATCTCCACAAGCCCGCACATCTTCGCCTCCACGCTCAATCCACTCTGCGTGCATCAGCTCGCGCGCACCAGCTATACAGGCATTAATACTGAATGTTTAACATTATATTACTTGCGTACATATACTTCGTAGACATTCTTAATCTCCAATGACTCCATTCTGCTGTCTGTTGTTCTGTTGTCTGTGTTTCTTTGCCTGAATACGCACTTGTCACATGCTGTGTGGTATCGGCGTTTGGTATCGGGGCATTTTAAGGAGTACGAGTACGAGTACAGGAGCTCAGTATCGGCCCTAGATTTCATCAAAATTATCGTAATTTGTGTTCAGAAAATGAACGAAGCTCTTACGGGTTTGGAATGACAAGAGGGTGAGTAATTAATGACAGAATTTTAACATCCATAATGTTGTAAAAGTTGTCTATTCATTAAAGTTTCTGGGGGAAAAGTATCACAGATTCGACTAAAAACAAAACAAACTGTTTTTAACATCAGTATTAATTAGAAATGTTTCTTAAGCACCAAATCAGCACATTAGACTGATTTTTGAAAGATCATGTGATGCTGAAGACTTTAGCAATGATGCTGAAAATTCAGCTTTGCATCACAGGAATAAATTACATTTTAAAATACATTAAAACAGATCATTTAAGTTGTGGTAATATGCAGTAGTTAACACTTGAAGTGGATCGAAGCTATCTCAAGACAAGAACGGGTATTGTTTTTGTTTTAGAACAACAGTGAAAGGTTTCGATCCACTTCCAATGTTGGCTACTGTACAACGATCTCATTAATACACATCTGCGCATTTATTAAATCCACCAGTCCAGGAATTTCCCAATGCAGCATTTATAAAAGATTGCATGTTAGAAAACCATGGCATGTGGTGGTTTGGCATAGTGGTTAAAGATCTGAGTTTGTACAAGAAAGGCTGTAAGCTTCAAACCCATTAAATGTTCTTTAGGTTAGATGGTTTATTAAGCTGCCTGTTAAATGCCGATTATTTATTAGGGGGAAAAACAACATAGCTCGCTTTATTGCATAAGGAGCCTTGGTGCAGACACATCACTTAATTTAAGTAGTCCTACAGTCTTAAAAATGAAGGTTCCAAAAAGGTGTTTTTGCAGTGGTGCCATAGAAGAATCATTTTCGGTTCCCCAAAGAACCTTTCAGTGAACGGTTCTAACAAGAACCATTTTGAAGAACATTTTAAAAATCTAAAGAACATTTTTCAACTATAAAGAATCTTTTCTGCGTTTGAAAGTTTCCATGGATGATCAAGGTTCTTCATGGAACCATCAATGGCAACAAAGAACCTTTACTTTTAGGAGTCTACAGCTTTGCAGAGTCACTCTGAAATGAGCAAAAACTTCAAATTGATTCCTAAGATTCCCAAAAAGTTAGACAGAAAAGGAGGATATGCTATTGCGACATCAATATCAGGAACTGGGAAGGACGCCATCATTCAGACATACTGGAGAAGTCGTAATCAACTCATTTGTCCAGTATGCAGGCTGGTTTTTGTTGTGTGGCCAGGAAATCCCCTTACCTTTGAATCAGAAAATGAGAAAAGCAAAACACAGACTCACTGTAGATTAAAAGATTACAATTGTGCAAAAATAAGAAGAGACATGTTTGAAGCTAAATGTTTTGTATTTGGTTTTTCTCTCTCTCTTATTTTTTTCTTATTTTGGAGCACAGCTTGTTCAAAAGCCCCTTATTGCGAAATATCTTGGCTGTCTAACTGCTCTCTCTGACCTTCGAGCTCTATGATAGCATAGTGCATTAATTTTAGAAAAACTTTCCTAATAAAACTAAGTTGTGTTTACATTACCAGTAACTTTATGCAAACTCAGAGCTCTCAGCTCTTGACAGTGTGTTTGCAATGTGTTGCAGAGATTTGGTCCATCAGTGTTAAGCAAGTTCTGTAAAACCTCTTGGCAGCACGACGGCATTCTTTTTTGATTAAATAAACCAGTGTGTCTGAGAACTGTGGTGGCTTAGAGGAAAACGAAACCTAACTTTGTTTATTAGAGCATGCTGACATGTAATTGCTTTCTTCTGCTGTTCTGTACAGTTGTAGTCTCTTAATGCAAAGCTGAAATTATGCTCTTTTTTACATTTATCAATATAGCCTACAGTTCATTTACAGTTTTTCTCCATTGGTTTGGCTCATTTCTTGAAACAGAAATTACATTCTCAAAATTCTAAGATCATTTGGCAAAACAGTGTTACAGTTTAGCACAGCACTATAGCTCACTTGCAAAAGCTCATATCTCTCCAAAAACAGTTCACTCATGCATCAAAACTAAATTCCTTTCCCATATAAAAAGTCAGTCTCACAAAAATGGCAAATATCCTTCTCAATTGCTTTGGCTCATTTCTTGAAACAGACTGGACATTCTCAACACTCTTGGTGCTTTTGCCAAAATAATGTGGATGGTTCGGCACAACACCATGGTTCACCTGCAACAGCTCATACCTTTCCCAAAACAGTTCACTCATGTGTCAAAACTAAATTTCCTTCTCATTTAAACAGTCAGTGCCCCCAAAATCCTTCGTCCCTTTGGCATTGTGTAAGCACTGCAAGTCAAAATGTTTAGATGTTTTGTCACTATGGCAAAGGACCACTAAAATATCCCTCATGTCCACCTTACAGTCTTAGCCCAGTCCTTCATTGACAATGGTTACTGTACTGTTTTTGTCTAGCTAACAGAATACAATTGGATTGAGGAAAGGAGAGTAAGGTGGTAGGAGCACCATGACCATCCTTGGATGGGTAGTAAACCAGGCCCTGATGAGCGGGCCACGGTGGAAATTCACATTGTCCCATACAATGACATATTGTGGTAGGTGAGGCCCTACGAGACCTCTCTCATTTTCAGGGATCAAATCAAAATGAAGGCGGTCCAAGAAGATGAGGAGCTTCTGTGTATTGTATGGGCCAAGACTGGGGATGTGAGTGGCCACACCATTCTCAGATATGGCAGCACACATAGTTATATTGCCCCCTCTCTGGCCTGGGACATCCACTGTGGCCCGGTAGCCAATAATATTACGGCCACGTCTTCGGCCCTTGGCCAGGTTGGAGCCAGCTTCATCCACAAACACAAGGATGTGAGGGGTCTCGTTTCCTTCCAATGCCATTATTCTCTATAATAGTGAAAAAAAAAAAAAACATCAAATCAGTCATACAGAAGAGTCATACACTACAGTTACAGACAATTGCATAGGAATGTTCTATGTTCTCCAAAAGTTCAGTATACTACAGGCCACTACTCCAGTGGTTCCAAACCTGGGGTACATGTACCCCTGTGCAGAGGTAGTACAGGGGGTATTTGACAGAAAGGGGAGGGGGGAAATCATCAATGATAGACTTACTGAAATGTTACAGTAAAACCCACAGTATTAGATTTACATGGGAGGCCCTAATTGCAGCTCTTTAACCCTTTTTCTTATTTTATGTTATATTCCTCAAAATAAGGATTATACTGATAATTGCATCATATAGTAAGCTGCAGTTTTTAGGCAAAATGTTGAAGTCAGATAAATCAAATACTTTCATCCTGGATGACCTGGATACACAAATCAGGTAAAGTGGGTACTGAAGCCAAAAAAGTTTGGGAACCACTGCTTAATTGTAAAAAGGTTATAATGATGGACAACCAGTAACAGACTTACATGTACATACTGGTACCGCAGCTCTTTCACTCTATCAGAGTTCCTCTCAAATGGTACCCTGTAAATTTGCTTCATTGTCATCTGATGCTTCTTCAATGTCCGGTCAATTGTGGAGATGCTTATAGAGTTGACATTTTGGAATATGGCATTATCTTGTAGGATTGCAGCGCGGATCTGTCTCAATGTGATGGCATTATTTGCCATCACCATGTTACAGATCTCTTGTTCTTGTTGTTCATTGAGAAGTTGTCCACTGCCACCCATGCAAGGTTGTCGTCCAATCCTAGATATAGAATTCAATGGACACTTCATTCGTACTGTATACCTTATGTATTCCTCACACTGTAAAAAATATTCCGTAAAATTTACGGTAAAAAACTGGCAGCTGTGGTTTCCAGAATTTTACCGTAAAAAATATGGTGGCAACATTTTGTGTTTTGCGGTTTTCACTTAAATTTACAGGTAAATACCGTAATTTCATTAACTGATATAATGTTAATGTACCAACCTATTGAAGTACTGAAATCTTTTTTGTACCTTTGTAATACACTGATAACCACCAAAAGTAGGTGGTGATGAGAAAGTCAAATGATGAACCAAAGCTCATCAAACAGTTTTTAAAAATTAACATATATAGAAGGTGCACAGTGTCATTCACACAAACACTAAACACCATCATGGTAACAGACATGAAACTGAAATAATGCATAAACATTAATTTAAGATGCAACATTAGATGCAACATAGAACCCTAATGTACAAAACAGCTAAGAAAAATCTAAGAAGAAAGGGTTATTTCAACAAAAAAAAACATCAAATTAAAAAAAAAATGTAACACAGGGAATTCTGGGAATGTCAGTTTACGGTCAATTTCACTGTTCACTGTAAATTTTACGGCCTTTTACCGTTAACCATTTAACAGGTTTTTACTGTAGCATTTTTACAGTATTTTTACCGTTACAGTTTTTCTCAATTGCTTTGGCTCAGTTCTCAAATGATTTTTTTATTTCCCAAAACATTAAGTTCAGATCTCTGAACAATTCGCTTCTTTTTCACATCAGATTGGAATTTCTTATTGATTTGAGCAAATTGCAAATGCTTTGGCACATGTGTGCAAAGAGTACATACAACTGTCTGCAGTTTGGACAACAAATAATTGCATATGGCTTGTTGATCAAAACTGATGACTCGATTCTCACTTACACTGTCAAACACTTCAGAACTTCTCAGACATTTTTTATTGTGTAAGCCATCACATTCAAAACGATCTATTCAATTATCATAATTAGTATACATGAATGTATATTCTAAAATATATCTGACATTGACATTGTTTGTAATGTCTGCTAAATTGGCACATGACCTCTAATTGCAATCACAGTCTAATTGCAAATTACCTCTAATATGAATCAACCATTTAACCATTTAACCAATCAACTTTAGGAGTATATATAGATGTATATATATATGTAGATTGCCCACAGCACAATCACTGCTGTAGAATTTTTTGAGAATGGAGGACGTTCACAACCCTGAACTGCAGCAACATGCTCGTGGAAGAGCAATTGGAAGGCGTGTAAGAATACGTGGTGGTGGTAGAGGAAGAAATAATCGAGGAAGAGGTGGAAATAGAAGAGTCAGAGTCTCTGATGAAATCAGAGCCACACTTGTGGATCATGTCATAAATCATGGTTTTACAATGGAAGAGGCTGGTCGAAGAGTACAGCCTAATGTAAACAGGTCCACAGTGTCATCAATTGTGCAAACCTTTCGTAGGGAAAACAGGTAAATATGTATTTTTTTTGTTTTACAGTATGTAAAGTATTTTTACAGTATAAACAACAATATTGTAAAGGTAAATGCAAGTCTATTTGTTTATTCTATAGAACTGCACGACAACCTCGCGCTGGTGGCAGAGCAGCAGTATTTAACCAACTGCAAGAACAAGAAATTTGCAACATGGTCATAGCCAACAATTCCATCAGGCTAAGAGAGATCCAAAGTGCAATCATAAATGACAATAATGTCTTTGCAAATATAAATTCTGTCAGCATTTCCACCATAGACAGAGTTTTAAAAAGACATCAGATGACTATGAAACAGCTCTATAAGGTGCCATTTGAGAGGAACAGTGAAAGAGTCAAGGCGTTGCGGTACCAGTATGTCCAGGTAAACCTGTCACAAATCTGGTCGGTGTCCCGCTGTCCGCTCACCACCAGATGTCACTCTCACCCCGTCATTACACTCAGACTGTTGCTTCGCACCCCGGACTACTACTCCCATCACCCATCGCGCCCATTGCATTGCCTCCTCTAGCCAATCAAGCTCACTATAAAAACCCCGGACTTTCACCTCGCAAGTCACGGATTGTTTATTGTGTTTTTCCCATTGTTTAGCGTTCTTTGTTCTTGTTCCTTGTGTTTTTGATCCCCTTGCCTGACGCCCCGTTTTTTCGACTGATCGCCGCCTGCCTTCGGATTATCGCTCGTTATTAAGGACTGTTCTCTCGTCTCGCCTCCTACATTTCTGTTTACTGTTGTTTGACCCTGCCTGCACGACTATGTCTTTGCTTCGTATTATCAATAAAAGCTCGCATATGGATCCGCTCGCCTCACGTCTCTCACTCCCGGTAACAAAACCATTGGTGTGCACTTAGTGAGTTTTCCTGTATTTCTAAGATGCCTGTATTACTTTACTGTAAGTTTCAGAAACCCATAAGAAAATACATTTACTGTTACATTTTTTTTCTGTGTTTCTTCATAGAGAATCATGGAGTTAGAAGTACATGAAAGGACCCACATTCTTGTTTTTGTGGACGAGGCTGGGTTTAATCTGTCCAAAGGCCGGAGACGTGGTCACAATCTCATTGGACACCGAGCCACAATTGACACACCAGGCCAACGTGGGGCCAATATTACAATGTGTGCTGCCATTTCAGAGAACGGTGTGAGCACACATATTCCACACATTGGGCCCTATAATACCCAACTTCTCCTGGCCTTCCTAAATGCACTTTACAGAGACCTGATTCCAGAACAAGAAAGAGGTTTAGTTAGACCACATTTGCCTAATTATGTTGTTGTCTGGGATAATGTCAGCTTCCACCGAACCAACAGTGTTAGGGACTGGTTTGCTGCACATGAAAGGATAACAGTGGAATTCCTTCCACCATACTCTCCATTCCTAAATCCAATAGAAGAGTTTTTTTCAGCATGGAGGTGGAAAGTGTATGATCATAGACCACAAAATCAGATGTCTTTGTTGGATGCCATGAATGCTGCATGTGAGGACATCACAGCTGACCATTGCAGGGGATGGGTGCGGCATTCAAGGAGATTTTTTTTCCACGGTGTGTGGCAATGGAAAACATCAGATGTGATGTTGATGAAAATCTTTGGCCTGACCAACGTGAGCGACAAGCTGTCCACCAAGAATAATTTGTTTTTGTTTTTTTTCCCCCATGAATGTTATTTGTTGTTTTTGTGTATTTGTGGTAATACACAAATATGAAATGTAAAGTGAAATCTTGTTACTCTTGTCAGTTACTTTACATGTACAGTAATACACTTGTATTGTGTATATACACATGAAGTAAAAAAATAAACACTGTACAAATACAAATGTTCATAGTATGTAGAAAAAAAAAAAAAGAAAGTCTATTGACTTTTCTCAACAAATATGAGATTTTTGTTTAAACCCTTAATTTTCATGGTTGACTGTTGTGGTGAAAAAACAACTAAACATTTTGACCAGTGTGGCTCACACAATGACAAAAATACTTTAGATTTTGGTGGCCTTGGCCAAATTATTGACACAATAACTAGGTTTTGAAGCATGAATTAAATGTTTTGGGTGAGTAACTACATTTTGCAGACATGCTATAAAGTTTTGAAGTTCCTGCAAACAGTTGTGACATTTGCACTCACAGTTTAGAGAATGTTAAGACTGTTTCGAAAAATGTGCCAAAGCAATTGAGAAAAACTGTAAAGTCACGGTCATTTGAATGAGTTACCTATGTAATTGTATTGTTGTTTTACACACAAGCACACACACAGTGTGCAGTGTCCTGTCCTATACAACATATAATTCCATCATTCACTGATTACATACCTGTTTTCCCTGCGAAAGGTTTGGATGATGGAGGAGACTGTAGAGCGAGGCACATTAGGCTGCACTCGGCGACCTGCCTCCACCATTGTGAGGCCATGGTTGATGACATGGTCTATAACTGTGGCCCGAATTTCATCCGGGACAGCACAGTGTCTTCGTGCACCACGGCCTCTTCCACCTATTCCACCACCACGCACCCTTACTCCTATTCTTCCTCCTCTTCCTCCTCTTCCTCCTGTTCCTCGAGCAGGCAGCTGCCCTTGTTCATTTATTTGGCCAGGTGCCTCCATGTTCAGAAATAGTACTGGTCCTGCATGGTCAAGCTCTTTACATACATGTTTGGCAGCATTCACAGTCTTAGGCAGCACCTGTCAGGTAACTAAACATACTGTTTGATTGGTCATTTGAGATGTGTGAAACTCCTCCTTCATTAGTCAAGTTCTAGTTTCACCTGACTGTCAATTGCTGTAATAAATTGTAATCAACTGTTCCAAGGATTCACCTACTGTATGGTATTCATGGTATTATGGTCTTGACTAATTTTGACAATTTAACAGACTATTGTGCATGTAATGACTTATACAATGAAATGACGCTGACACATTTTGGAGAGAACAACCATTAGACTGAGAATTAACAATCAGTTTAGATCAACAAGATCTATTCACTTGGAAATTGTGCTAAATGTAGGCTATCTGTACTTAATCATTTGCAAAGATGTACTTAGACATTTGCAATTTGATGAAATGAATGAGAAATTCAATTCTGTTGTGAACAATTGCCAAGTGGTTTGGAGGTTTGTCCATGTTGTTTTGAGAATGTAATTTCTGTTTCAAGAAATGAGCCAAACCAATGGAGAAAAACTGTAACACATTTACATTTGTTAAACATTATATTAAACAGTAAAATCACAAGACAAGACAAATAATACACACACTACTGTTGAAAAGATTTGATCAGTAAGATTTTTATGTTTTTGAAAGTTTCTTGCAAAGTGAAATACAGTGGAATCAGTAATATTGTGAAAAAATATAACAATTTAAAATGTATGTTTTCTATTTTCAAATACTTTAAATGTAATTTATTTCTGTGATGCAAACCTGAATTTTCAGCATCATTTCTACAGTCTTCATTGTCACATGGTGCTTCAGAAATTCATTATGTTGAAACAGTTATGCTGCTTAATATTTTTGTGGAAGCCAATTTGAATTTAGCAGTTATTTAAACTTTAAAAGAAATCATGTGTAATGTTATAGATGTCTTTATTGTCATTTTGCATCAATGTAATGCATCTTTGCTGAATAAAAGTATGAATTTCTTTCAAAAAATATTTCTAACTACAAACTTTAAAATTTGAATTCATGAGACAACAAAAATAGAAATGTCCATTCATTTGGCTAACAGATACTATAATTATACTACCTGATATCTGTGAAACCTATTTTTTTTTTAGCAGCTGTGACAACTAGCCCCCTATATTTTATCTCAGAACTCACATTATTTAATACACTGAAAATGAAAATAATTAATTACAACTTTTATGATTATTGCAGCATATTCCCGAGGCTGTCCATTCACATCAATTTAATTGATGTTAAATAGCACAAGTTAAACAATCCATTCAAAAGATTTGTTTGGTTATATCTTTTAAAAGTCTTTGAAAGTCTCTTGCAAAGCTGCATTTGATCAAAATACAGTTAAAACAGTGATATTGTGAAAAATTATTACAATTTAAAATGACTCTTTTCTATTTTAATATATTTGAAATGTAGTTTATTTATGTGATGCAAAACTGAATTTTCAGCATCATTACTCCAGTCTCCAGTGTCACATGATCCTTTAGAAATCATTCTGTTGCTGATTTGGCACTCAGGGTACCAAAGCAAGCATCAAGTAAGCATCCTTACTGAATAAACATATTAATTTCTTTCAAAAAATATTTCTAACCCCAAACTTCAAAATTTGAATTCATGAAACAACAAAAATAGAAATGTCATTTCATTTGGCGAACAGATACTATAATTAATATACTTATAGTATATACCTGACATTTGTGAAACCTATTTTTAGCCCTTGTGACAACTTACCCCTATTTCTAATCTCGGAAATCACACTTTAATACACTGAAAATAAAAATAATTCATTGCAACTTGCAGCATATTCCCAAGGCTGTGACTTCGCATCATTTTTGTCTCCATCATATCATGCACACATCTTCCGGGTCGGTCTGCGCTTGTGCAAACAGCCAGTCCAATGGGTCCTGATTTGAACTCGCCGGGCCTTTTGAGTCTGTCAAGGTTAGTGATACGTTGTCAGGTCCAGGGAGTGCCCAGGGCTTGTGTGCCAAGACTGAACTGCCGGTGGCCAATGACATGCTGGGGTATTTGGTCATGCGCAGCAGTGACAGACGGGAGCCCCGGAGGGGTCCGCTGAGAGGGTAGGTGGGTTGAGACAGCTCCCGTATGGAGTCTGTGTAATCATCCAGACTCTGGCTCTCCTGGAGTTCTACAATCGTGGGGAGCAGATCCACAGAGGTCAGACGCCTCCTGGGCCTCATGCTGGAACTGACAGAGCGAGATATGTAAACATTGAATTCACACGAGATTTATTAAACACTGATAACTTTTAATGTTTGATTAAAAACATTAACAGAATGTTAATGTCAGAATGTGTTAATAACATTCTTCTGACATTACTAATTAATCAAATCAGCTGTGAATATCATATCATCAGGAGATTTATCTGAAATGTCAATGTTTTCGGTCCGTCTCAAGCTCTTAGGAATTTAAGGCCTCTTATCTTTGTGTTTTAGCTGTTTTAACGGTCTTGTTTTGTTATCAGCTGTCAACATTAAAGACCAGGAACCAGGAGTTCTTCGATAACAAACAAGCAGAGTGATATCATTTAATCAGCACATGCTTAAAGTTAAAGTTCTGTCTGCAAGAACTCAAAGCATGACTGTATGATTTTTAGGTATAAAAGTGACATTTTGGATGTTCAGAATTTTTTTTCTGGTATCTAAACTTAAAATAATTTATAAAACAATTTATATTTTTTTAAACTTAAATGTTACCTCTAGGATATATGAATGACAGATGGTCTTCATTTTGGGCTCAGGGCAATTTCAATATTTGTTACAGAATAAAAGCATTTGAATCTTTAAAACTATATCTTTAACTATAATCTTTAACTAAAACTCATAATAACATTTTTTTGTTACTTGTACACTACCAGTCAAAAGTTTTTGAACCATGTCTGCATTTGTTTGATCCAACATACAGTAAAAACTGTACATTTTGAAATGTTTTTACTATTTAAAAGAAATGATTTCTATTTAAATATATTTTAAAATTTAATTAATTCCTGTGATTTCAAAGCTGAATTTTTATCATCATTACTCCAGTCACATGATTCTTCAGAAATCATTCTGTTATTCTGATTTGCTGCTCAAATAAACATTTTTATTATTATTATTATTATTATTATTATTATTATTGTTATGTTAAAAACAGCTGAGTATAATTTTCTTCAGATTTCTTTGATGAAAGTTCAGAAGAACAGCATTTATCTGAAATAAAAATCTTTTCTAATATTACAAATGTCTTTATCATCACTTTTGATCAATTTAAAGCATCCTTGCTAAATAAAAGTATTAATTTCAATAATCTCCAAGGGGGGGGGGGGGGGGGCATTTATACCAGAGGTGCCCAACCTTGTTCCTGGAGATCTACCTTCCTGGAGAGTTTAGTTCCAACCCTGATCAAACACACCTGTCTGTAATTATCAAGTGCTCCTTCAAATCCTAATTAGTTGGTTCAGGTGTGTTTGATCAAGGTTGGAGCTGAACTCTGCAGAAAGGTAGATCTCCAGGAACAGGGTTGAGCACCCCTGATTTATACTGACTTCAACCCCTTTTTATTTCAGATAAATGCTGATCTTTGGATCTTTCTATTCATCAAGCAAAATGAGTACAAAAATGTATTCAACTGTTATAAATATTGATGATGATAATAATAATAATAATAATAAATGTTTCAGCAAATCAGCATGTTAGAATGATTTCTGAAGGATCATGTGACACTAAACACAAGAATAAATTACATTTTAAAATATATTTAAATAGAAAATTTAAATAGTTATTTTAAATTGTAAAAATAGTATTTTCTTGTATTCTTATTCACAGCTTTGAAAACAAAACGTCTGTACAATGTTAAAAAAAACTAATAAAAATGACAGTGATTAAAATGTTAATTGAAATAAAAAAAGAAGATAGATATAACAATAAAAAATAATTCAAAATATTAATAAAAACTATAATGGTCTCTCAATGATACTAAAACTGTTTTTGTATGAAAGAAAATATTTTTAACTACATATACTTTTACTTACTGTATTGCAAATTATTTTTTCATTTTATATTAATAAAATAATTACTGTAAATATTTTTATAAATTAGTGTGTGGCCTGTGCTTGGGTATTCTCTATTTTCTCAAAAAAAAAAAAAAAAAAAAAAGTAGTAATAAAGTTACAAAAGTAGTAATAAAATTTCTAATTATACACTACAACATTACAAAAGAGTTTGCATATGCAGGTTGTCTACTGTAGTATGATTTACTGTAAATTCTTACCTGTATGTTCCCTTGATGTTTAGAGTGTTTAGGTCCAGATATCTGCTCAGAGGACCAGCTTCACGAGCAGCTGAGTGCGTCTTGTGCTCTGTTGAGGATTTACCACATGGTTAAGGACTTTAAATCCTTTGGCATTGAGAGAAAGATACTAAAAATAAGCTAAGGGATGCCATGGCTTTAGTGAGAGTGTGTTAATGTGTATGTATTGTTTGGGTCAGTGTTACCTGTACATGTTATACAACCTTCTGATCTATTTTATATATGCATTTTATATAATTGTATTTGCTCATGTGATTTGTAATTCACTCCACAGGAAGTGTTGTGCAATATTAGTTGAATCCTTAATCTTAAGCTTTGCATCTAGTAATATGTTTTAAGTCTTTTTTCTTTTTACTAGTTTGACTTACAGCTGACTGCACTTGGTTCTTGACTGAACAAGTAAAATGGAATGTTGTCATATTTCTATGATTCACTGAAGATAATTGCTGAACTCACTCCTGAATTTGTGCCATCTCTCTTTGATCATCCAGACATATTCCCACGGAGCAAACAAAAGATCCTTGGTTCGGATGATTAAAAGCCACATGACTGTTATCTAGTCATTCCTTCAGGTTTTCATTGTTGCGTTTAGAACAGGTAATGCAGATCAGGTTACTGTTAAATACAAGATTTCTCACACCTGTCACACACCTGTTAGCATTGAACATTTGATTGCTGGGTGTGTTGCAAGACATAAGCAATAAGAATATGAGAAACATAATAAACATTCACTGCTCCAGGTCTTCAGAAAAGCACATGACTGCCTTTTTAATATTATTAATATTATATTAATATTATATTTTATTTATATGATTATATTCTACTTTAAGTATTGTTTATTTGAAGATTAGTGTTACTATTAGGGTTGTCAACTGATTAAAAAATTCAGTTAATTTTTAAATGCATCTTGTGGGATTTTTTTAAATTAAATTAATTGTACTAAATTAACAGTTTGAACCTGAAGGTGTTAATTTAATGTTTATTTTTAATTTAATTTATTTTATTGTAATAATGATATTTATTTATAGGTGTACTTTTTCTGCATTATTATTATTTGTAATAGTATTTGAGTGGTATTATTTTAAGTAGTATTATTTGCATGCTTTTTAAATGCCTTCTTTAAATAGTTAATTTAACTGGACAATTCATTTTGATACTGACTACATGTGTGGCCAAAGAGCATATCTACCATATAAGTACAGAAATAAATAGTTCTGAGTTAGCAGTACTCATTAGCACTGACCTCTAGCTCTGTTTAAAGAGAACTGGGGCAGGAAAAGGAAATTACTCAATGATTAGACCATAGATGAAGAAAACTTTCAAAATATATGTACAGTCATGTGAAGAAATATTTAGTAACAGGAAAGGAGAAACAGACAAATGATTAATTCAGCACTGACATCCCTCATGATTTGCTGATGTAACTCAAAATGCTTATTCCACAAGACCTTCTCCGTTACCGCGTCTTGTTTCTGGTAAAGGATTGTAAAGAATGAGAGGGATGAGAATATCTGGAATTCTGTTGAAATTCACTGAGCTCGAATCTCTGAACACTAATACTTTTCGCTTAAGGTCAATCCAGTCAGTGATGAGCAGGCATGCATTTCTGGACTCTGGTGAATATCTGGTGATTTACAGCTGGCCCTGGTGCTCATATTCCTTCTCGTAATTATAATAAACCTCTAAGAAATGTTTCAGGGCAAGCATAACCTAAACACACTTTTACAAGGGAACTTCATTCAGGGTACTTCTAGCCTGCATCACTAAAACATCACTCTGTGGCCACTATAATGTACATGATGAAGAAGATACTCAAACAGTCTTTTAAATGGAATAAACAACACTAACAAGAGAATAACAAGTAGCAACACAACCACATACACATCAGCGTTAAATAATTCAGGAACTGACTGAAAGGTCAAACAAAGGACCTAACAACTTAAAGGGGTCATCGGATGCCCATTTTCCACAAGTTGATATGATTCTTTAGGGTCTTAATGAAAAGTCTATAATATACTTTGCATTATTGATGCACCGTTTCCTATTTAATACTGTACAGCCGCTTTGTCACAATTCTGTATTGTTAAAGGCAATATATAAATAAAGGTGACTTGACTTGACTTGTAAAACAACATCCTTTTCACCTTGTCAAAATGAGCTCTGCAAAAGTCAACCCATTCTGATGGATTGTTCCTTTAAATGCAAATGAGCTCTGCTCACCCCGCCCCCCCTCTTCTCTCTGTGGAGTGATGAGCTATGCTCTGAGAGATTGTTTACTTTAGCCGCATTTAGCGTGTTAGCCACGAAACTTGCTAAATAGCACGTTATTAAGAAAGGTGATTGTAGAGATTCATAAAAAACCCTTATACTAACTTCTGCTGTAGGTGAAGCTGGATCACAAATTATTTGTGTGAGCATAGATGCATTTATGTAGAACGGGAGGCGCATTCCCTTCACAAACAAACGAAATCCACTGCATCTTCAGTGGCTCAGATTTCAGGAGTGTATGACGACCACTATGTTCATTATTACATCCGGCAACACAACACCTCAGTCGGAGATATTTTTGTCTAACTTACATCCCTGCTCCGGCATCGAAACAATGGAGGTCGGACTATTACAGCTGATGTAGGGCGGGTCTGAGGTAGGGCGCTCATGTCAATCAACTATTGTGGGAGCGGCCTCTGTCAGTGTGCAGGAAGCCAGGGAGAAGCCGGTAGCTCAGGTAGCCAGGGAGGTGCCAGCAGTGCAGAAAGCCAGGGAGAAGTCAGTAGCCAGGGAGCTGTGGCAATGCAGGAAGCCAAGGAGGAGCCAGTAGCTCAGGTAGCCAGGAAGGTGCTGGTAGTGCAGGAAGCTAGGGAGAAGCTAGTAGCTCAGGTAGCCAAGGAGGTGCCGGCAGTGCATGAAGGCAGGGAGAAGCCAATAGCCCAGATAGTCAAGGAGCTGTGGAAATGCAGGAAGCCAGGAGGAGCTGGTAACTCATGTAGCCAGGGAGGTGCCGGCAATGCAGAAAGTCAGGGAGGAGTCAGTAGCCAGGGAACTGTGGCAATGCAGGAAGCCAGTGAGGAGCCGGCAGCTGAGGTAGCCAGAAAGGTGTTGGCATTGCAGGAAGCCAGGGAGAAGCCGGTAGCTCAGGTAGCCAGGGAGGTGCCGGCAGTACAGAAAGCCAGGGAAAACTCAGTAGCCAGGGAGCTGTGGCAATGCAGGAAGCCAGGAAGGAGCCGGTAGCTCAGGTAGCCAGAACGGTGCTGGCAGTTCAGGAAGCCAGGGAGAAGCCGATAACCCAGGTAGCCAGGGAGCTGTGGCAATGCAGGAAGCCAAGGAGGAGCCAGTAGCTCAGGTAGCCAGGAAGGTGCTGGTAGTGCAGGAAGCTAGGGAGAAGCTAGTAGCCCAGGTAGCCAAGGAGGTGCCGGCAGTGCATGAAGGCAGGGAGAAGCCAATAGCCCAGTTAGTCAGGGAGCTGTGGAAATGCAGGAAGCCAGGAGGAGCCGGTGTCTCAGGTAGCCAGGGAGGTGCCGGCAGTGCAGAAAGCCAGGGAGGAGTTAGTAGCCAGGGAACTGTGGAAATGCAGGAACCCAGGGAGAAGCCGGCAGCTGAGGTAGCCAGAAAGGTGTTGGCAGTGCAGGAAGCCAGGGAGAAGCTGATAGCCCAGGTAGTCAGGGAGCTGTGGAAATGCAGCAAGCCAGGAGGAGCTGGTAGCTCAGGTAGCCAGGAAGGTGCTGGCAGTGCAGGAAGCCAGGGAGAAGCCGGTGTCTCGGGGAGCCAAGGAGGAGCCAGCATCTGAGGTAGCCAGAAAGGTGTTGGCAGTGCAGGAAGCCAGGGAGAAGCGATAGCCCAGTTAGCCAGGGAGCTGTGGAAATGCAGGAAGCCAGGAAGGAGCCAGTAGCTCAGGTAGCCAAGCAGGTGCTGGCAGTGCAGTAAGCCAGGGAGAAGCTGATAGCCCAGGTAGTCAGGGAGCTGTGGAAATGCAGCAAGCCAGGAGGAGCTGGTAGCTCAGGTAGCCAGGGAGGTGCTGGCAGTGCAGGAAGCCAGGGAGAAGCCGGTAGCTCGGGTAGTCAGAAAGGTGCTGGCAGTGCAGGAAGCCAGGGAGAAGCCGGTAACTCATTTAGCCATCAGTACCAGAGGCCAGGGAGATGCTGATAGTATACGAGTCCAGGGTGGTGCTGGTGCCAGTGGGCTACCATGATTTATAAACAAAGCCTCCATGACTGTGACTAAAGAGCTAGGGACATTGGGAGCACATGAGCTACTGCCATAACGAAGGAGTAGGAGACGCTGGAGTTAGAAAAGGCCACCATGGCCATGACAAAGAAGCAGGGGACACTGGAATTAGGAACAACCACTGTGGCCATTATGAAGGAGTAGGAGATGCTGGAGTTAGGAATGGCACTGTGGCCATGATGAAAGTGCAGGAGACAGTAGAGATAGGAACGGCCACCATGGCCGAGACAAGGGAACTACACTGTCAGAAAAAAAAGGTACAGTTCTGTCGCTGGGGCGGTACCCTAAGGTACAAAGTGAAAAGGTACAAATATGTACTTTTAAAGTACTAATATGTACTTTTAAGGTACCAATATGTACTTTCAAAGTATTCAAATGTACCTTTAAGGTACTAATATGTACTGTTTAGGGGTAGGTAAGGTACAAAAATGTACCTTTTCACTTTTGTACCTTAGGGTACTGCCCCAACGACAGAACTGTACCTTTTTTTCTGAGAGTGTAGGAACACTGGAGATATGACCGGCCACTATGACCACTATTGAAGGAGCTACGGCCCACACACACAGAATGAGTATAGCCATCAATGACACTCTCTAAGCTGACCTCTTGGACTTGAGCAGGCTCCTGGCTGAGCTCTGGAGCTTTGGAGTGGAGTCCTGATGGAAAATTTCAATGCAGGCTCGTGGTTTGCTGGAGCGCCCAAAGGTTTTCAGGATGGGACTGGATGACAGCAGGGAGTGTCCTCATTCATTTCCTAAATAACGAAATCTTAACTATTCAGAAAGAGGACATACTTAATATATTCAACTTATGAAGAGCTGCATTTACCGGGAGGAATATACTGGTACAGTTCGTCATCCAATCTCTCGAAAACAAGCCTCAAGTATATTATCACTCCAGCTCACCAGATGATGACACAGAACTCCTCCACATATTGCTCCAGAGGCCTAGTCTTTGTTTGGTTCTGTGTTCTAGATGGAAGATGGCTGTAATGAAGCGCATGATGGAGATACTCAAACAGTGTTTTAATCAAATAATAAAAAGGAAAATAACAAGAAGCAACACAGTGACATACAAATAATAATACAGGACCAATAACTGGCGAAAACTGAGAGCTTGAGTACAAAGGGCAGACAAAGGACCTATCAAGTTAATTACCAATAAGATAGAATCAATAAGAAGAATTGTAGACAAATCTGTCAGGCCAACAAACTATGTTTCCCAACCAAATACAGACGAGAATTGATAGAGGAAATAATGTAAGATCACACAAGGGACAGAGGTTCTCATGTGAGAATGGATTTTTTCCTTTCAAAAAGGGCAGCCTGCAAAAATCTTACAGTCCAAGTTGTCTGTATAACATAATATTTAAGCAATATCCAGCAAGTGCAAGCAAGTGTAGAATAAGCTGTGCTGATATTTGAAAGCATGCTTGTGTGATAATTCTTGTATATGACAGTTATAACAATTAACAAAAATTTAACATGGAGTAACAAATATTTTACATATTGGCAGTTGCTTTGACTGGTGTTTGCTCTATTAATGAAAATAGTTTTAGCCAAAGCCACAACAAAACAGTTGCGTTTCTTTGCTTTGTTCCTAATTCTATAGCATTTTTGAAAGAATTGTTTGAGTGAATGATTGAATGACTCACTCACTTGTTTCGTTCTGTTTTTGAACGTTTTTGAATGAATCAGTTGAGGGAATGTTGCTTTACTCATAAAGACAATTGTTTCTTCCAGTCTTTGTGAATAAATAGTTGATTGATTGATAGAATGACTGAATGACTCACTTACTTGTTGCTTCCTGAATGAACCAGTGTTTGTTACAGAATGAGTATATTTAGTTTGGCTCACATCCCATTTGTTTACATGGAGAGGGCGGGTTTACATGGAGTAGCCGCTATAAGAAAATAACGAAGAATAACAACGTGCTGTAAATTGTAAAACTGTTTGCACTACAAACCAGTGTTTTCATAATTAAGATAATACATTAAAATAATACGGTACACACCAATTTGCAATATCAAGCAGCAAAACAAGCTGTTTTGTACAGCTAAAAATAGCTGGACGCTGATGAGACGTCCAGCGTCCATAAAATTTGCAAATTTGCCCGCATCCACTCTTATGGAAAAATAAGGTTTTTGGCTTTTCACGATGTGTGCAGCACATTTGAGACAGACAGTCACTTGCTGCCACCTACTGGCATAACAATGTAAAGTACTGAAAGAGTCCTTGGGGGAAAAAAAAACACAACTGAGCGTCAATTAAATTTGAGGACCGAAAGTAATCTTTCTATAAAATATAATATACGGTTCCAGTTCTGACATATTAACACAAACATGTAGTTCGCATTTAATTTTTTAAATGGGCATCCGTGTAAAACATGATTGCTGATTTTAAAAAAAGTCTAGAAATAAAGAAGTAAAGCATCGCCTACAGGGAGGAGAAGAGAATGGAGGGTTAGAAGGAAAGCTTAGACTTTTATCTTCACCATGTGGAACTGTACATTCAAACGGACAAATCAGTAGAGCAGAAAATACATAGACCAATGCAGAATATTAATATTGCATGAAGCAGCCAGCAACATACGAACACATCAATCCACAGGCTTTGATCTCCATCTGCTGCTTTGTAGGAACAGAAATACCAAACGCTTTTGCTTAGACGGAGGAGGCTGTAACCGAAGGAGGAATACTTCTGTTTTTATTCCTATCGCCACAGTCCAGACTCCAACTGCGCAGAAAGAGATTTCGGTTCTGAGACATCATTAGACTTAAAACAACTGCTGTTATAATTGCGTGTTTATGTAATGCGTGCACAGGCGTTTGATGCGCAGATGAGATGAACTTGGTCTTTGTGTATCTAAACAACATTAATCACTGACAAACAACATGGCTGCTGTTGCAGCTGATACTTTAACATGTTTACAGCTGGATCTATTCAAGCTGATTTATTTAGGCTACTAAACAAAAGTGAAATGTTCAGCCAAACTTCCAAACAACAATAGCCTACTTAAAACATTAGCAAACGTTCTGGCAAAGTTCTCTCAAAGTTATAAACAAACATTCTTGCAGTAACATTAAAAAAAAAAAAAAAAGAAAGTTTGTTCAAAGTTATCAAAGCTTTAATAATTTTCTCAAATTTTTTAATATGAAACGTTTAGTTTACATTTGCCTAACGTTTTTGAAATGCTACTGTTTGTTTTAGAATATATTTAGAGAACATTCAAAAGTAACATTTCCATAATGTTTGCAAAATTATAAAATGGCACGTTCCCTTAACTTTCCATAAGTTTCCATAACTTAATAGGAAAGAGGTCAGTGTTCTTCTGGAGTTCGGAATTATCTTCAGTGTTACTCATGTTTCCACCGTCTTGAGTGTCAACAGCTGCCCTGAATTCAGTTGAGTTCATGAGTAAGTTTTGCCCACATCCCATAATTAACCAGATGATATCTGACCTTTAGAGTTGGAGCAAACTAGGGCAAATTAGTTCAGTGAGGTGATTATCTGATGCCAACATTTTCAGTAATTGGGAGTCTGTATTACATGAATGATCAAGAACAACTGTGAACAAACACACACACTTCATTTGACATTATGCTCTTATCCTCGCTGGCCTTTACAATCCCTGGAAAGTTTTGTTTTGATGTAATACCTCTAGATTAGACAGGCTTTGCTGGACTATAGACAAGAAAGGGGTTATTTTCTGCCACAGTGTTTAGTATGCCATGTATTTAGTCGTGTAAACAATAATATGACATTGAGAAAGATGGAAACATTAGTCAGTTTAGTGTGTTAATACTGATTAATATTTCTCGGCTGTTTAACGTGAAAAACAAGACTGCTATTATTGAGATATCATAAACACTCAAAGTGATTATCATTTGGTTTGGCAAAGAGTATGGATGATTGTTCACCCATCATCCAGATGTTCGAGGCCTCCCAAATGGAATTGAGAGTTTAGAGTGCATTGTTTGTTTTGGATAGGGCTGTTTTGGAAGAAGCAGACTCAAAAGCAGTCATTTCCTAAGAAAAACAATTTATCAACTGTCAGGGGCATCATTTAGGCTGTTACATGACTTCTTGGATCAGGTTCAGGGTGCATCTGTCCCTTACAGCAACTGTGGTTTTGTTTGAGCCTGTGGTTAAGACAGCACTAAATCAAACTAAATACCAAAAACATTTACTAATTAATCGCTGTACATTTGGTAACTGTATTCCTACATCATTTCCAGGCCCTGCATAACATTTAGTGTACTCTATTAACTATCCCATGACTGGCATGTCCCAGCATAGATTTCCCTTAGATTATTTGTGGATTTAAAACAATCACTAGCAGGAAGATTAGGGTCATGGCTAATTTAAGAGTCCTAGTTACTGTAAATACTGCAAGTGATGGAAAGTTCTCCAGAATTGACCTGGGATTATCCTAAACATCCATGACAAATCTGGAAAGAGCAGTTCAATAGTTTGGCATGTGACCTTTAACCATCTATGGCATGAATTTTTATTTTGGGTGGGAAAAAATATTTCATTCCATTTTTGGGGAGTTTGGTTGGTTCCTGATAATATATCCATCATAAAATGTGTTCCCCACCCCCACACAGATATTGGTTTGTTGCCTCAGGGCAACACTGTGCTATGACGGTAATGAAATACCAAGGTTTTTTGTGTAAGTGGAGATGGAAAACAAGCAATGTAAGCATTACAAAAGTTTTATTTTGACAAGTATCAAACACAACTGGTTCCAACTAATCACAAACATCAAAAAATAAATAAATCAAATACACTATCAAAACTACTACTAATTACAAATACAATCTCATGTTTTAATGTTGTATAAATGGCATGTATAAATGCCTGATGGCAACATTATGCCATATAGAAGGTTAATTTTGTGTGTAATCGCAAGTTGGAGAGTCATATTTAAAAAAAACAAATAATTATTTAAAAAACCACACTGCCATCTAGTGACCACTTAGGCACAGTGAAATCCTCAATACATCAAATGCCCTTTTGTACAGACTTAATGGTGCAAGTTAAAATTAAAAACGCCATGTTCATCTTTCTTACAATCAAGACAGATAATATCATATTATGATCAGCTGACCTTTGACATCTGTCGGAAATAATATATATATATATAAAAAAAGCATTTACTGATTTCCACAGGTATAATACATTCAAAAGGTATTCTATAGAGCAGTGGTGATTGTTTGCTTATTTATTTATTTATTTATTACAGAAACTGTGAGGGATGTTATAGGTAAATTAATGAACTACATTTTATTTTATGATGTATCAAAACAATAGTTGAATAGTTAAGAGGGAAAAAACAAACATAATTTCAGTTTACATCTTGATGGTGCACTATATACCTGTAATTAAGCTTGAACATTTTAATATATTCTTTATTATAATAACATTACCAATAAAAATAATAGAAAAAATATTGTGAGAAAATTCTGAAAGTAACATTTAACGTTTAAGGCCTATTTCAGTAAACAGCAACAACTGACACTAGGTGGCAATGTTGCTTATTACTCTAGTCTGCAAAAGATATTGGTTTGAGTTTATGCTTTTTAATGCGGAAGAACAGGGTGGAAAAAACGTTCATATTAATTACAGTCATAATTGGGAACAACTGAATATAGGCCTACTTGTTGAAATATAATTGCCTTATAATGTTTTGAAATTATGATCTACCTTAACAGACAACTACATTTGTAAATCTGCTCTTAATATATGTGTAGATTCGGCCTAGTAGTTACGCATACAGCTTCTTCTGAAGTTAGTTTACAGTTAACTTAAGGTGAGAAAAAGAAATGTAGGTTGAAATGAAGGACTAGATGAAAGAGTTGGCATAATAAATTCATTACGTTTGGCAAATTCACAGCATGCTTCCTACAGTGAGATGATAAAATGTTCATAAGCTCAGACATTGCTGAGTCTGATAGCACAGAGAATTCAAAATGTGTCTTTCATGCACTACTTTCACAAAATAATAAATGCAATTGCCAAAATATCCATGATAAAAAAAAAAAAAAAAATCTAAATGTATGACAAGGATTGGAAGCACTCATTGCTGGGGAAAGTATCTTTTAAAAGAAGTTATGCATTACAATATTACGTTACTCCATGAAAATGCAGGCTAACTAATTCGGTTACTTAGTTACTTTTTATAGAAAATAATGTGCTACGTTACTTTTTTGTCACCTGAGCTGGTCTTGCTTATTTGTTTTTAATAACAAAAAAGCCCAAAGTTGTATTTTTGGCAAAGACCTTTTCACATCAAAAGTGAAATTAATAAGCCTAAATCCTGAAGAAAATGCCTCTGTGCCTCTGCTTATTTCAAATTTCTCTCAACATGGGGACAGGAGAGCTGTCAGTGATTAAATGGGAAAACAAAGTAACTGGCGTCTTATTTTAAAGTAACTCAGATATTTTCTTGTAAATTTACAGTAATGCATTACTAGTTTCTTAAAAAAAAAAAAAATCTGATTACGTTACTTGTAATGCGTTACCCCCAACACTGCTTGTGAATACAGTTCAACCAAAAGACATCTTGTCTGAATGTAAATCAGTGTATTTGTGTGATTGTTTTGTGTCTTTGTAAAACATTTGACTCCTAACTAACACACTGTAAAACGTTTTGTGGGACAACTAGCCGCCAAATGTATGTTTAAATAATTTGCCTATAGTCTAACATCTTATAGACTAAAATAAAAATGGAAATTTTGACTAATTTTGATCTAGATGAGACATAAAATAAAATAATTATAGCGAACTAAATGACTGCTAAATGTGTATTTTACGCATTTTGTTACATTTAATAATTCGATTTTAATTCCACTTGCTTTAAAACATCTTTTATCCACCTAAGCCCGAATGACTCTTTTTGCAGCATATCTGAAACTTTTACTGCCATTTCCTTCACATAAATCACCGAACACACTTGCTCAAAGTAACTGTGAATATGTGTAAAATGGGATTTGTCACGTTGATCAGCCAGTTATCTGCTGCGATACAGCTGACATCATACAGCAGCGACGGGAGCGGATGTGCTTTAGTCAATTACACACACGCACACGCGCACACACGCATCGCCATAATAACAGTAGCTCTCCATCAGCATCAGCAAGACAGCCGCGGGCAAAGCAGTGAGTATCTCTTTTTCATTCATCTCCGTCGAAAAACAAATTGTAGGCTGTTATTCGATGTCCATCGTTTCGCCTTAGCCGTTTCCAAACCTCTGGGCAGCGGCTAAGATTGGAGAAATGCGGGAGCGTAGAAGCGTAGAATTTATTCCGTTTATTCTATTTTCCCAATCGAAAATTCGCTTAATCCTTTTATTCATACATATGAAAGAACATCTAAAACATCCATCAGTATTTTGACGTATAATGCCTCAGTGAACGCGCAGCTGTTGCGTAATAATGGTCCATTATGAGCTCGTAATACCCTGTGATGAATTACAAATAACGTTTCACAATGTTCGACAATGGATTATGACGTTGTTTATGATTTTATAAGCGTTCAGTGGCGCTGTATTGGTCTGTGGTCGAAGCTTATTAGAGAGACGCCGCAGACATCATCTGTGATGCCTCACACATCCTGATGTTCTGTACATTGGGCATCTCGGATAACCTTGATAGAGCCAGTAAGGTGTGCGTGTGGAAGAGCCAATAAAACACGCCTTTTCCGTGGCCTGCGGTGTCTTTCACGTTAAGTGATTGTGTCAGAAAAGGAGCATCCATCCATTTATTTATTTGAACAGAGACAATGGCGTCTTTAACAATGATAAAAAATAAACAGATGGGTTTTTCACCAACTCATACTGATAGCTAGATTATGTTTTTTATCTATAATTATATGATTATTAATATTAATACATTTTATAAATTATACAGATATATAAATTGGCATTAAAACTTAATGTACTAAAAAAACTTATTCTTATAGCCCCCTTTTGTATGATTTGCAAGTTAACTGATGCATAATCTATTGTAAGCTGCCAAAATGTCACTGAAAAATTAAGTGGTACATGACTGGTGTTTTATTATATCTGTCAGATGGCCTTTTCCATGTAAACCTACAGTTTTGGCGTGATTAATCTCAGTATGCATCAAATTTAAATAAAAAATGGCTTGCTAATCTGAGCCACTCTAGAAGAATGATTACTCGAAATCTACTCAAATTAGTTTTAAATAAATAATTGAAAATATGGAAACGTGTAATCATTCAAGCTTTTATTGGCCAATGTCGACAATCTCAAAGTGGCTTAACTTGAGCTGATGTGTTCATCTATTACTAGTGATTGTTGTGTTTATGTGTTTTGTATTCTGTAGAGAGCTCTTTAATAGCCTATTAGATTGGGGAAAGATAATGAGAGAGAGCCGTAACCTATCAGATGTTTTCCTCAGTTGGCTAATGAGTAAGACATGAGACTGTGTGTGTGTTGGTGAATTAGTACGCACAGACACAAGTGTGTGTACATGCACACTGAGTCATAATGACATGGAGAGAGATTCACAGTAACTCAGTAACAACATCAGACCCCTCAGAGACAGACTTAATGGAGAGATATTTATTGACTAACTAGTGCTAAATGGAAAACATCAACCAACAACAGATGCAGTAATATCAGAAAAGCAAAACCTCTCAGGTGAATGAGGACATGGAAGGATTAAATAATGTATAATAACCAATTCGTTTCCGCAACTCTTAATTTCCCTATATATATATATATATATATATATATATATATATGTATGTATGTATGTATGTATGTGTGTGTGTATGTGTGTATATATATATATATATCCATATCCATATATTTCACAAATATTATAAACACATTTGACACACACTACTGAGAAAATACACAGGGAAAGGAAAGGAAACCGATCCAAAAACCTCTCCAAACAAGTAATTTAGATGTTTTATAGAACATAAAAACTGCTTATAGAATCAAACATTACAATAAACCACAAAAAAACTTCCTGCTATAACACATAATTGCTAAGTAATGAAAAGTAAGACACTAACCGAAAGGAAATTTTATAAGTATTTGGTTGAATATTGAGTTAATTTGCATTTTTTTCTGAATATAGAATCTAATCATTCATGTTTGCTTCAGATATGGTGAAACTAGGCAGTAACCTGGTGGACAAGATGGAGAGACAGCCGTCGGTGGAGGACGGTTTTGACAACATCCCCCTCATCACCCCACTGGAGGTCGGCCAGTTACAGCAGCCTTTCCCTGATAAGGTAATTACCGTTCGTGCATTAGAGAGCAGAACCCACACGTAGCGCCATATTAAAGACAGCAGCGCGCCTCTGTTATTCATTACTCTGCATAGAACTTCATTAAGGGGAGGAATGTCATAGGAGACCGGAGGTGGACCGGCAGACATCCAGTACCATTGATACCATCAAAGACACCGTAGAAACCACCCCGTTAGATCCCAGCGGATAGCCTGGCATGAAAGAAAGAATTCATGTGACACCATCGAGATTTCGTTGTCGCTGAGTATGATACAGTTTGTCACTGAAAGACTTTGCAAACCATCTGATCTTGCAGGCGCACAAGCTCATGTCAGGACTCTCACAGATGGCTTGTATCTATTCTTAGCTCTGTAGGAGGCAAGTGCAACGGGTGGAAACGCACAGCGGAGTTTGAATTTAACTTTGCAGTGACTCATCTAAAAGATGACAAATGATATAGTAGTAGGAGCTCGCTCACTGCATTTTTAATGTGCTGAAGCAACATCCTGTGTATTCTACAACCTAGGCTGTTTGAAAAACCTGCCTCTGCCTAGATTTTTGCAAAAAGTAGCTATACATAAAAATCACTTCAGTTTGCAGCTGAAATGACCCCTAGTGGTAGAAAAACATTTACTTTTATTCCTTTTCACGCAAATTATAATTACGGGGCAGATTATTAATTAATAAATACCTGTTATCACGCATCTCTTTGTAAAATACTATGTTATGACCTCAAAACAACTAGAATAATACATTTTGATGCTTGCATCACATAACCACCTTTGTATGTATAGCTTTAATGAAATGGTAAATTTCCTCAGTAGCGCACCTGGTACAACATAGCACAATTGCACAAGCATTTCTTTGCACAATACTATATTATGACCTCAAAACAACATAGTAAACTAGAATAATACATTTTGATGTTTGCATGACATAACAAGCTCCGTGTGTTTGGTTTTAATGAAACTCTAAACTTGCTCGGTAGCGCATCTGGTAGAGCATAGCACAATTTGCTCTATGCTATATTATGACCTTAAAACAACATAGTGCATGATTTGTAAACTAGAATAATACATTTTAGTGTTGCGTAACTAGTTCGATATGTATGGCTTCATTGACACGGTAAACGTGCTCGGGAGCGTACCTGGTACAACGTAGCACGAAAGCACAATCGTCTCTTTGCACAATGCTACATTATGACCTCAAACAACACAGTGCATAATTTGTAAACTAGAATAATATATTTGAAGGTTTGCATCACATAGCTCCATATGTATGGCTTTAATGACACAGTAAACTTGCTCAGTGGCGCACCTGATACAACACGGCACAATTGTACAAGCATCTCTTTGCACAATGCTATATTATGACCTCAAAAAAGCATAGTGCATGATCTGTAAACTAAATAATACATTTTGATGTTTGCATCCCATAACCAGCTCCGTATGCATGGCTTTAATGACATGGTAGACTTGCTCAGGAGCGCACCTGGTACAACATAGCACAATTGCACAAAAATGTCATGGTTGCTTCAGCAATTGTGTTTTATCTTATGTTTGCTTTTGTTAACATTACAAAAGGTTTGTTAATAAGTTTAGGGGTGGGCTTAGAGTAGGTGGTATGTTTTTGTAGCGCCACTCACAGGACGTTTCATGTCTGAATTGCTGCGATTATGTACAACCAGTGTAATGAAACATTACCAGATTTATGTTCATCTGTTTTATATGAGGCTGGCCACACTTTTAGCTCATCTAACTGGACATTTCACTTTGAAAGTGTTGCGAAACATGCAAGAATCAATGTAATATCATTTTGCAGAATTGTCTCCACAGGTACACATGGGTTTGGAATCCTAATACACTTCACTGCCCTGATTTTTAAGAAGTTAATGTAGAAAGAACACCACAACGAATTGAACTCAGTGAATGAATTCTACATTTGGCTTCAATCAGAGCACGTAAGACTTGTTTGGGATTGAATGCTGACTCTACTTTGGCTCTCCAAATAATTCTAAAAAGACTCATTGTTGTCTATCAGTCAATTCTATGCAAGCTGGTAGACTGTCATGGACTAACAACAATCCATCATAACATAGCCTAGATGTTTGGAACATAGTGTCTGGTCGACCAGCTAGAAACAAGCTACAGTGTTTCAAGACAGCTTCAGCTGGTTTTCCATTAGGGTTTCTAATGCTAACTCTGAAAGCAGTCAGCCCATTTTTGTGGTTTCTGCCCAGCCCCCTCTCATCTTGTTCTTTGTTTGCACTATTTTAATAGTTCATTCTTTCTCTGTGACTCTATAGGTGATTGTGAAAACCACAGCAGAGTATCAGCTGAAGGAGAAGAAGAGGAAGCTGTATGTGCCAAGCATCAAGAAGCTAAACATAAACCTTTATGATGAGATGTCAGAGAAACTCAAGGTAAAGACAAGGACAGACTGCCCAGCCTACTTAGATCTTGCATTTGTCTCTACGATAGTGAGGGTAGTATAAAAACGTGAGCATAAATAAAAAATGGAAGGCATGAATACATGTGTAAATGTGTTTTTTCCAGCTGACTGGGTTGATTATTATCACCTTGGCGTTCCTGGCGTGTCTGCTGCTTTTGGTCATGTATAAAGCGCTGTGGTACGATCAGCTCGGCTGCCCTGAGGGCTTCGTTCTCCAGGTATCCACAAACACACACTGTCCATACTGAGAACATTTGTGGTCTACTTCACAAACCATTTTTGGTCTGAAATATAGATGACAGATCACACTTCTATAAACAAATGTCTTCACTTGTGGCTTTAGTGAAAACTAGCCTGTGGTTGAAACTTGTATGACAACTCAACATGATTTTCACCTCAAAACATATCCTAGTTTCTTTCACTGTGAAGGAATCTAGCTACCAGATGAATAATACTTTATACAACAGCTTGTGCATTAGTAGTTAGGATTTTTAGGTTACATTGTACCTCCAGCAAGTGGTGACAAGTGATTGTATTTATGCATTGAGTCATTGAATCATTCATTCAACCTGTTCGTTCGAAATTGCTTATTCAGAAACAAACTGCCACCCCTCCCCCCCCAAGTTAGCCACTTATGAAAGTCGGTTTCTGTTAGGATAGGCACATGGCAGCTTACTAACTTTTGGAGCAGAGTGCTTAAGTATTAAATGCATCGTTTGTTTATGTGATATTCGTTTAAATTTACTTTGTTTGCCGCTCAGCAAAGCTTAGCTGCAGATCCTAGGTCTGTGAACGGCATCTGAAGTGGTGCATTAGCTTTGCTGGAGTGTGAGAATGTCTTTAATTAGTCTTAACCATGACTAAACTGTGATTAAGGCCTGCAGGGGCTTCCACCTCACCCCCTTTGATGCAGATACCACTGCCATAATTAGCATGCCACACTAATGTAGCGTTGCTAACTTGAAGAGCGGGAAAATTGCCTCTTGTTAAGATGGAATGAGGTTTATGGAAGTTGTGGCATGTTGACGTCTCTTGATTGACGTCTTAGAGTCGCAAAGCACATTTTTGTTTTAATTATTTTTTGTGGGATGAGTAACTGACACTTTAAGCATTTAAGCATCTGTTTTACTAATTGGAAATATAATAAATCTTTCATAGTTTGCATTCCAAAGAAATAGTTTATTACTGCTTGCTACAGTATGCAGTCAGTCTGAGCCATATTGAGAGGTGTTTTTTTTTTTCTCTGTATTTTAGGATATATCATATAGGTATAAGTTCTGTACGTTTGCATTTTGTGTTTCTGTATAAGTATATACTTTTAAGATTGTTTCTTTAACTAGAAATTAACTAGAAACTTGGAAGTGTCTATACAAAATCTTATGTATTGCATAATATATATATATTTTTTTTTTCAGCATTGAATAACATGATTTGTTTGGAATAACGTACTGCTATGGTACTCTTAATTTTGTGGCAGAGTATAGTGTGGATACTTTGCACAGTATGCAAATTTTGTATATCAGAGCACACTGCATGGAATAGACATGTAATGTAATTTTTCAATATGATGGATGAAAATAATAAATAATATTAGCTACATTTTTTTTTTTTTTTATTTGATCATCCTTAAAAAAATTCTAATCTTTTACATTTTTGTTTCTGAGATGATAATTGGTCACTCACTGAATTAAACATTGCATACTACTTTCTTCTTTCTTCTTTCTACTAATCTAGAATAATGTTTTATGTTTTACATGCTATTTTTAAAATACATACATTTTACAGTACAATAATGACAAAAAGTCTTGATATTTTCTGAAATTTTGTAACAATAACGTTAATTGGACTGTATTTTGCTGAGCGTGTTATTGTGCTGGTACTTTGACAACTTTAGGACTCCCAAAGCTTTTGATATTCTTCATGTTCTTGTGCGATGGTTAGATTGCAGGAGTAACAGAAATTAGCTTTTCCAGTATGTTTAAAATGATTTTTACTCTTTATGGGCATTTTTTACTTTTATAAGGCATTTTTTTTCTAACCTAATTAAATATATGCATCATCTTTGTGTCAATTTTTTTTAATTTAATAAATTAATTCAAATATTAAGACACTATAGGGCTGTTACCAATCAAATTAAATCAATATCAACAAAATTTATGTTTGCAATGCAGAGGTGACACAAAATTTGCATCTGAAGTGGCATTTAGATGCATTCACACAGACTGTTTAATGCAGGATGTATATGCAGTTAACCTGCAGTTACAAATGCATAATTCATGTTTTGATGTTATGAAAAAAACATTGAATAGTGATATTTGAAATGATTTGGGGGAGAAAAAGGGGTAAATACTTTAAATATAAACCCAAAATCACCAGCAGCTGGCAGCAAATTACTGCATGAGTGATGCATTGAGTCATTCATTTAACTGATTCATTCAAACTACTAATTGATTCAGTAACGAAACACCGCTGTTGCTCAAAGATGCAAAACATTTCTTCGGAGGCTTTGTTTAAAACTACTTTCATTGTCAAAATACAGCAAAACAAGAACTGTTGTGTCTAAAATGTAAGTTAACTTCTTGTTTATCAAATCAGTATCACATTTGCAAATAGCTGATATTTGGAGTTAAACGTCACTCCTCGTGTAATATTAACTATATCAGGTGATATAAATATAAAAGACATATTAAAGTCATACGAAGGCATTTTGTCCCCTTATCCTGAATTTTTGGGGAAATTTGTATTTTAATAGACAAATCACATTTTGTTTAAACAACAATTACGACATAATCGTAGACGATATATATCACATACCCTTTTTACAATATATGTTCAGTATGTTGAAAACTTTTAGCATTTACAGGTCATTAAAATTCAGAAATGTTAGTTTTTGAAGGTTGTATGTTCAGTGCTTCACATTTTATCACAACACATTTGGGAAAAACAATAATAGAATATCATTGTCCACTTCTACACTATTGATTTCCCCAAATTTATGCATGTGCGTACACGGAAGTGGCAGGGTTGTTGTTTCAGGGGCAGTTATCAGCGGTTTGGCCGCTCTACCGATGCTATATCAACAGGAATGCTGAGCTCTGTGACATTCACCTTTATGTTTGATTTATTACAGAACCTGCCTGACCTTCTCCATTCTAGTTAATGTATTCCCATATAACCTTTGTTTGCAAACATCTACTTTGTAATCTAGCACAGACACTGCACCCCATCGGCTCTGGAGATGTACTACCCTGAGCAGAACTCCAGGGGCAGCTTGTACACTGCCATGACCCACCTCAACCAGGCCAAGAAGAACATCCCAGAGCTGTCTCCTCCCTGGATGCCGGTCATGAAAGACGAGGTGAACCACTCTGAGAAATAAGGGGCGAGAGAGGTCTCTGTATTTTCACTTTAGAGGGTTTTTGAGGATGAAATCCAGATATTGTTGATGGTCAATGGGAAGGCGTTTATGTGTGTGTTTTTGTGTTTAAAACGGGAATTTGGTGCGGGTAACTATTTAGATTAACTGTGACGCACACAAATGTCTTTAAAGTGAAGGTTTCTAGGTTTCTACTTTGTCGGCCTTCTGCAATACAATGCTTTCAGCCTCTCTGAAATCTACTCACGATGCTCCGTACCCGTTTAGAAGAAATCTAGACTCTGAAGCTCATCCGTACACGTTTTAAATGTCACTATGCCACTTTCCGATGGCACGTCTCACTGTGGCATTGTAGGTTTAGTCGTGCTGCTTGTAATTCTGCGAAGTTTGTTAGGCGTTAGTTCTCGCTTATGGTTTAATTTGAAGTCATTTAGCTTAGTGTAATGAACTGTGCATTGGCTGTGAATTGTGTTCTAATGAACTGCAATGCAACTGAGAAACGAGTGCATTGGCAAGAAAAAGCATTCCAAAAACTCTGATCGTTTTCCCTTAGATCAACTCTAACTACTGATTGTTGTCTTAAAGCAACGTGTCTTTGATTTAAAAGAGAAAAGCGATTGCACTGGAGTTTTTTTTACTAAATGAGAAAATCAGACTTTTGAACGTAGGGATGAAATGATTGGTGCAAAAAGTACATTTTATACACATTTGCATGCTTGTTCACAAAACCATATTATATACTAGGATTTAAATTAAAGTGTGAGATTTGAATGTAAACTGGAGTAACGGTAAACTATTTTTAGCTATTAGGAAAAATCATTTTTGTGTTTGTATGTGTGCTAAAACATTTACACACGAAGCACCAGCAGCCATTTAAATGTTTATTAATGTTGTAAATTCTTTAAAAAGTTCAAGAATGTGATAACGCCTCATGCAGGCGAGTGACCTTTGAATTGTTTTGTGTACATTTATCACTCCTACAGCAAATCGATCCCAGCTGAATGTAAAAAACCTACAAAAGCAGATTGAAACATGTTTCCCTTTTCTGTTACAGGTTTGTTCATTTGTTGTGCTTTAAATTTATCTATTGTGATTGTATTTTTTTGTTTTGTTTTTTTCCAATTGTTATGAACGTAGAGTTCTAATGTGTATTTATTTATGTATTTATCTTATTTATTTAACTGGTGCTGGAAGAATGAATTGAAGTTCTTGTACGGTGCAGCAGGTGAAATCAAAGCCTGCAGTATTAATCATTTCTGTGTGACAAACATTCATTCATCCTCAATGGAAAATAACAGAATAAAGGTTTCAGTATTCACCAGTGCGCTGTTCTGTCATTGCATTAGAATTTCTATAACTGCATTTGAATGCGCTTTTAATAGTGAATAGGTTGCTATTCAGAAAAAAACCCAGAGCTTTAATTCTGTAACAGCGGTGCTGCAAGTTTAGTATTACTAGTATTAGTGTTATTTAACAATAGTGATAATAATAATAGCAATAATAATGATTATTATAGATCATAAATTAAAAAGGATTGAATAAAAACTTAACACTGGATTATAAATTAATAATAAAAATAATTAATAGCAGTATTAATTGTTATAGATCATAATTTGTTTTGTTTTTTTAAAATGTCATTAAAATTTTAAGAATTAAATAATGAATATTAATAATGATGATATATCATAGGTTAATTAAAAAGGACTGAATAAAAAGTTATTTAAATTTGATCACTAAATTAATAATGTTAATAGCAGTAATAATAGCAATGATGATGGTTATAGATCATAAGTTATTATGTTAAATTAAGTTAAATAGGATGGAGGTAAATTGTATTAACAAATTACATTAACGACAATAAAATGGTCAGATCTTAAATTTTTCATGCATGCTATGTTTGTGATGTTTGTGTCTAAATTTAAATATATGGATGATGTTAAGAATATTTTCATCTATTTGCCATTCAAAAGTTTGGGATCTGTTTTTTAAAGAAGTCTTTTCTGCTCATCAAGGCTGTGTTTATTTGATTAAAAATACAGAAAAAGTAAAAATATTGTAAAATATTGTTGCAATTTAATATTGTGGTTTTCCATTTTAATGTTCTTTAAAATAAAATGTATTCCTGTGATGCAAATTTTCAGCATTATTACTCTTCAGTGCCACATGATCCTTCAGAAATCATTCTAATATGCTCATTTATTATGAATGTTATTATGAATATTATCAATATTTGTTTTGTTTTTTGTTTTGTTTTTTAAAGAACAGCATTTATTTAAAATAGGGTCAGTAAATTATTTTCTTTCTTTCTTTGTTTGTTTTAAAAAAATAATACTTTTATTCAGCAAGGATATGTTAAATTGATACAAAGTGATAGACTGTCAGCAAAGATCTCCTTTTGTATCTATATTTTTGGTCAGATATGATGAGCATAAGAGTCTTCTTTAAAAATCATTAAAATTATATATATATATACATGCTTTTCATAACTTTTCAAATGTAAGACACTGAAATAAAACCTAAAGAACAGGTTTTCACACCATGTTCCTTCTAGTCCATTGTGTAATTAACATTTTCATTTCTTGCACTGTACTGTATGTCGTGCGGGCGCTGAACCCTATAAAGTGTCAAAAAGTAATTATTAGAGAAGTAGTGTAGTCAGCACACAGCAGGTGTTGCCAGGGGAAAGGGCGTTCATTTGAGTGAGGGTGTAAAGTGGTTGTGGGTCAAGCCCTGTTTGAGGAGTCTGTGTGTGTGTCTCTCAGTAGGATCTGCTGAATACTGGCGCCAGCAGAGAATGCCTTTCATTACAGATACCTCTCTCTCTCTCTCACACACACACACACACACACACACACACACACACTCTCTCTCTCTCACTGTATCTCTTTTACTCACACACACACACTTACAGATTAAATGAGGTGTCAAAATATTCAACTCAGATTGACAGCCGACTCTGTGGACTGTCTAAACTAATGTTCTGCTGAATTCTGCACAATTATCTCAGAATCCAAACAAGGACAAACCCACTTATTCTTTATTATCACTACTTTATATTAATTCTTTATTATCACTACTTTTGCAATAATAGAGAAGTGATGAAAAGTGCTTTAAATTTGCATTGCATTTCTTGTATGGTGGAGTTTACAGCTGATTGCATTTGATTTCCTTGTTTCTTTTCCTACTGTATGTCCTTTATTGAATGTGGCATTCAGGAGTAATTTTAAACAAGTATGTTTCTTTCACTGAATGAAATGACTTGCTTAACTCAGTACTGTTCCTCGTTGCTACAACATAACTGCGGACGCTTATGTTACTCAGAAACAGTCTCGCTGTGAAAACTCACTTTTTGCCAAAACAGAATATACAATGCCACCTACAGGTCTCTTTACTAAGTCCTGCAGCCACTTAATGCAGTACTGTAAACATAGCAGACATGTTTATGTTTTGTGATTTGAGTTCGTTTTGTTTAAGTAACATGATGTAACACTATATTGGCAAAGATTCAGTGTTTGTTTTGTTTTTTTGTTTTGTTTTGTTTAGGCCATTTCTTCAGCCATTTTTTTTTTCCTCACCCAATTTTTTTTTTCTTTTTTTCGTTTGAAGAACAGTCTGCTTTTTCATTTTGTGATTAGTTTGTTGTGCAGTTTTGTGTTTTGTTGTGAACATGACTGTTTCTTCAATCAACTTGATGAAGCACTGAATTAGTAGATATGTTTGTGTTTTGTTTTATGTGATTTCGTTTTTGGTTTTGTTTTGTTTTTTGGTTTTGTTTTGACCATGACAGTTAACTTGTTGTCGCACTTTGTTAGCAGACATTCGATGTTTGTTTGTCTTTTCTTTTATTTCTTTTCTTTTCTTTTTACCATTACGTTTCTTCAGTTAACTTGCTGTCGCACTTTATTAGCCGACATTCAATGTTTGTTTTGTTTTTTGTTTTTGTTTTGTTTCAGCCATGACAGTTTTTTGAGCTACTTCAGTTAAGTTTATTTTTCCTTGTTTTAAGACCAGTCATCTTTCTTATTTTGTTTTGTGTTTGTTTTCTAATTTTTTTGTTTGTTTGTTTTTGTTTTTTGTGACCATGACATTTTTTATTTTAATTAACTTGATATTAGATCTTTTTTTTTTTTTGCATTTTGTTTATTTTGTGATTTTGTTTTGTTTCGACCATGACAATTTCTGCAGTTCAACTGTAGCAAATATTCCATGTTTGTTTTGGGTTTTTTGTTTTCATTTAGTTTTGTTTCAACCATGACCATTTCTTAAATTACTTTAGTTAAGTTCCTTTTTCTCATCCTAGTAGTTTTTCCTTGTTATAAGATCAGTAATCTTTTCTTTTGTGTTTGCTTTATGATTTGTCTATGGTTTTGTTTTGTTGTGACTAAGACAGGGTTTTGTTTTGTTTTTCAATATCAATTAATTTAAAATCTATTATTATTATTAACTTGTGGCACTTTATTAGCAGACATTTAATATTCGTTTGTTTTTGGTGTTTTGTTTTGTTTTGACCATGACAGTTTCTTCAATTAACTTGTTTTACACTGTATTAGCAGGCATTCAGTGTTTTTGTTTTTGTTTAGTTTTGTTTTGTTTAAGCCATGACAGTTTCTTGAGTTACCTTAGTTAATTTTTCTCTCCCTAGTATTTTTTCTCCCTTGGTTTACGACCTGTCATCTTCTATCTTTTGTGTTTGTTTGTGACTATGACAGTTATTTTTTATTTTTTTTTTTTAATTATTAATATTACATTATTATTACTAACTTCTTGTGGCACTTTATTAGCAGACATTTAATGTTTGTTTTAACCATGACAGTTTCTTCACTGAGCTTGTTTTTCTGTTTAATTTACGCTTAAAGCAAGAAGCAAAGTTCAGATGCACTAATAAAATATAAATCATTCAAAATATATTCTCTAAAAACATTTTAAAAACCATTTAGAAAAAAACTATTCTATAGTTTTCTACACACAAATTCTCCAGAAGCAGCAGTCGCATATGATAATCGCGTGGCTTTGAAAGAGTAATCAAAATGAACCAAATACATTAATTTTAATTTACAACACAACTACTAAGTGTATAAATGCACCCGTGCTGTGTGTAGCATCTATGATTTAGTGTGCCCATAAAACCACCTTAAATTGAGAAGTGTTGACAGCCTCTGGTTTTTTCGTTGACTTTCTGCTTCTATAAATGTTCAAACTGCGTAAAAAGTGTGTTCTTGTTTTAGCACTATGACAGGGAGTTTATTGCTGTAACACAAGAACCTCCTGACCCTTACAGGCCGAGAAAAAACTCTTCCATACGTCATTTACTTACCTAGTCCTCGCTTTTTCTCTGCGTTTGATCCTGTGCCCTTCACGTAAAGGCCATATTGCAGTCATAAAGGGATCAATGAGAAATCAAGTGACTTACAACTGTCAAAGCATAATAACAGCTGGCAGGCCTGCCGTGACACTGGGCAAGCGCCAGTGTACAGTGTGTGCGCTCTGTGTTTTTATTGAATGTAGGATCTGTTTTGAATGACTGTCTGAATGAATGTCTTTAGCTGCTTAAGGGCAGCGTTTAGTCCTTGATTTATTCGTTTAGGAACGGCTTGGCGTGGAATCATTTTCCAGACTCTGCAGTTTGCAGCAATTTATGCTTCAATGAGGGAGAAACCCGCAGAAACAAATATTTGAGTGTGCTCCGTAATGAAATGGCTATATTTTTACGGATTAAATTGAGTCATAAGCCCGTTTAAACAAAGCCTGGCTACACAGGCAACAATTTAGGATCCTTATATTAAACCAAAGACTAGGACTGTCCTAAGGCCAGGAATAAAAAGTAAGTATGCAGTAATTGTGTCGGCCGTCTGACCTGCGGTCAGTGATTTTTCTTTGATCTTTAGGTTGTGATGCTCAAAGTCAACATAATCAATTTATGGTGGTTTTATTTAGTATAATAAAAGCACAAAAAGTTAGAGAAGGTAAGAGTAGCATGTTGTTTTTCAAGTTTAGTATTTATTTGTTCGTTTATTCCTGATGATTTCTTTTGTAATATCACATTTTTTATTTAATTTTAATTTTCTTCAGTTCCTAAACCAGTTAGCGTCATAATTATTGGTGCCCAGAATCGCTGGAGCCATAACGTCATTTTCCTGTTAAAAAAATGCAGAATTCAAGGGCAAAATTAGAGGGTAAAAAATGTTAATGACTTACAAATGGGTATGTATCAGGACTTCACATCCACTTACAACCTGTCCCCAATCTCTAATCCAAATTTATAGCAATTACACACGTGGAGCAAATTCTTAGACGAGTAAATTAGAGGCAGTCTGAAGTCCGGGAATCATATGTAGTTACCGCATTTGCTCTTTTTACGTTGTGAGTAATAGACGCCAATTTACAGTCTCACAGACAGAGGAAGTTGTTGTTATTGTATCAAAGTCTTAATTGTATGAACATGGACTGTGTGTCTCATGGACAGAATAATTGCATGAACAATACTGCGTAAGCGATATGACTCAGAAGACTTTTATAATACGAGTGACCTTTTTCTTTTCACGAAATTGATGTTGCCTTTTTTTAAAACAAAGCCAGTCAGAGTTAAAGCAGTACATTGTACTTTAGATACTATAAAATGTCAAATATAAAAGACAGCTGGGATAGTCACACTTTTAAATGCAATGTTTTTTTTGTTTTGTTTAGTTTTTTGTCAATTTCTGTCTAAAAAAAACTTTATTTGTCAGAAAGATGCTGTTTGTTTAAGATACACTACCAAAAGTTTGAAATAATTAAGATTTTTAATGTTTTTGAAAGTCTCATGCTCTCCAAGACTGCATATTTGATGAAAAATACAGTAAAAAACTTTAAAAGTATCCAGCTTTACAATCAAAGGAAAAAAAATAAATATTAAAACATTAAAATAAAAGTTATGACAAAAGTTGTGACAACATGCCCCAGTAGTGTGGTAAGTAGTCACAATGAAAAAGAATATTTATGTCTAAATCTAAATTTAAACAATTACAAAGTATAAACATTTCATGAAACAACAGAAATACAAAATTGATTTTTTTTAAATAATTCTCTTCTGTTCACCAAGCCTAGATTTAAAATGTAAAAATTTTGAAATATTTTTAACATTTAAAAAAATTGTCTATTTGATTATATTTTAAAATGTAATTTATTCTGTGATTTCAAAGCTGAATTTTTAGCATTATTACTCCAGTCACGTGATCCTTCAGAAATAATTCTAATATTCAGATTTGCTGCTCAAAAACATTTATTACTATTATTATGTTGAAAACAGCTCAGTAGAAATTTTTCAGGTTTCTTTGATCAATAGAAAGTTCAGAATAACAGCATTTATCTGAAAAAGAAATCTTTTAGAACATTATAAATGTCTTCATCATCACTTTTGATTAATTTAAAGCCCCCCCCCCCCACACACACACACACACACCCCAAAAAAAATAAAAATAAAAATAATTAAATTATACTGACTCCACACTTTTGAATGGTATAGTGTATAATGTTACAAAAGCTTTTTTATTTCACATAAATGCTGATTTTTAGATCTTTCTGTTCATCAAAGAATCCTGAAAATAATGTACTCAGCTGTTGATGATGATGATGATGATGATGATAATAATAATAAAAATAATAAATGTTTCTTGAACAGCCAATCAGCATATTAGAATAATTTCTGAAGAATCATGTGACACTGAAGACTGGTGTAATGATGTTGAAAATTTAGCTTTGATCACAGGAATAAATTACATTTTAAAATATATTCAAATAGAAAGCAGTTATTTTAAATAATAAAAATATTTATAATTTTTTTACTCTTTTTTTCTGTACTTTGGATCAAATAAAAGCAGGCTTGGTGAGCAGAAGAGACTGTTTTTTTAAAACCATTAAAAATGTTAGTGTTCAAAAACTTTTGACTGGCAGTGTAACTACTGTGTGACAACTTGCCCAATTTTTCAATTAAAATGTCCAACACTCTTCTTGTCCGAGACATTATGTTTTTACTAAGTAATCCAACTTGTAGTTCATTTTTAAGTCTGCGTGAAGACCTGCAATTTTATAACCAACTCAGAGATCAAGGTCACAAAGTCCCAGTAGGGTTCTCATGATACTTCTTGGCCTCCATCATATCCATCACTTCCCAGACTCTCTTTCTTTCTCCTCCTCACACTCACACACACCATTCTTCAGTGTCGCTCTCTCTATTATGTCAGTGTCGCCGCAGTCATTGTTCCTCTGTGTTGAAGTTGAAGAAAGCTCGGGGAGTGTTTCTGATGTTGGCACCAGCTCTTGCCTACTCAGCGGGTTTGTGTGTATGTGTGATCGCCCTCTCCCGCTAAGAAACGCTGAGTACTCACTGACAGCTCTATCACTCGTCCTCAATGGGGCGTAATTTGTGAGAGCCTGGCTGTGCAGGGGATGATGGGTAATTAAGAAGGTGAGTCAGGCCACTGAGGCCGAGCGTTGACAGCGTTTAGCCAACTGCTGTATAGTTCACTGTGTTCAGAGTGTCTCCAAGGGTCTGGCAAACACAGATCGCTCTAAGTGTCCCAAAACAAGATGTTTTAATGGAGTCAAAAGAGCTCAGGAGGTCAGAGGAGACTGACATGAATAACAATCATTCAGGTTTATGCCGCCTGAGAAGTTCCTATATATGACTATTATTTCATAATGTTGAATTATTATATACAGGGTTAAATTAATTACCTAATTATGATTGATATCAGTTTGCCTCTGCCATTCTTTTCTTTATTGACACATTCAAAACTAGAAAGTCTGGATTTCTTACTGGTAATTACAACATGGTGGTGTTCAGATTTACTCATCATTCTGACATGACTAAGGCAGCTTAGCTTCAATTCATCTGTTCATTGTGACATCTGGTTGTCACTTCGAAAGTGTCAGATTTGTTTGTGTTAAACCAGTGTCAAGTTATGTTTTGAATGCTTAAGATGCCTTGTAAATTAAGAGCACTATAACTCATTTAACTCAATGTAACTCTTTTCCAAAATCAATTTAAAAGCAGCATGCTTTTAAAGTAGCATCGTCTTGACAGCAGAATATAAATTAAGTCCATTTCTGCAAATATTGTCAATAAATCAGTGTTGTTACTCACAGACATCAGATGCAAGAACAGCTTTAATGCAAGAAGACTGTTTTATGTTTACTCATCTTTTAACATTTTTTGTTCATTTTATAAACGTTGGGGCCCCTAAGTGCTCTAATAATGCTTATTATGTATTTTGATTCAGTCAGGGCCATTCAGGGCTTTTCTTGGATGTAAGCCTTTGTTTATTTCTTTCTTTGCATGACCTCATACTTTAATCATTTCTTGAAGCTTGTTTTCATCGGTACTGTCACTCCAACTACAAACAGTGCATATTATTGTTTTGGTTATATATATAAACTATTTATTTATCTGCTCACCCCTATGTCATTCCAAATCCATAAGCTGATATTTTTAAAGAAACTTAAAAAAAAGTTTTCTAACTTTTTTCTAACAAACTACGTTTGTTACAAAAAAAAAAAAAACAAAGAAAGAAAGCTTTTTAATATTTACTTGGCGTTTACGATTCAGAGACGTCAAAATAACGTCTTAGCACTTTAAATTTTCTCATAGCTGACGCTACAGGAGTTCAATCAAGGCGCGAGTTCATCCGTCAAATTTGAAATTAACCGACAACGGCTTTAATAGCAGAGTGGAGACCAGAGTCACGCACAGACCACAGAGCTGGCGGGAGCAGCTCCGGTGGAAGACGGCAACTGGATCTAAAACATTCAGGTGACACATAACGTCTACTCTTTAATTATATAACGTGACAAACAACTACTTGTCCAGTACATTCATGTAGGGGTTCGCCAAAATGCGGTTCTGCGTCGAGAAAAGGTACTAGTGTGAGTACGTTAGAATTCAGGTTACACTCTCATATAACCGAACTGTTTGTGATCGCAAGAAGCCCCCGAAACAGGGACGACCATAGATATGTCTAGATAGATGCCACATAGACCGCCAAAGTCCCTTTAAGGGTATTCTATCCACAAGTTTCCTACGCCCCATGAGGCCTTGCGTCAAAAGTGGGAGCGTCTTCCGGTTCAAAGTAAACAAGCGGGACTTGACACTCATTCATTCAACAGTTGACAAAAGTGACGGGCAAATGAAGCCTCGTAAAGCACCGAAACTTTCCTCTGACTGTTTCAGGAAAAGATTCAAAGCTTCGAGAGTGTCGAAAACAGCGCGATCCGGAGGTTAGTAAAGAATAAAGCAGCCAAAACCATATAAGCTCCGTCGGAAGAAGCATTCACTACAATTTCCATAGACTGATTCATATTATATGCACGAATAAAAGCCAAAACGTGTGTGTTTGTTTGTTGAATGTCTTACTCTGATAAATTAATTTACCCATTGAACAGTGCCATTAAATGCCAGTATGAATATCAATATGATGTAATAGAAGAATAATGTACACATATATTAATTGCATATGGCAAATATTTAATTTTCCTGAAATAATTTGTATTCTTCATATTACTTGTATGACTGGGTATTTAAAAATGTAATTACTAAATAGGTCCCAATGAAAATGTAGTAAGATCTGGGGGTCGAACGTTAATTAGGACACGCGAAGTGAATCGCGCACATGACTGGACAGAAAGTGAGGCTTCTACGAAAGGGATTTCTACGTTAACAAGCCTTGAATCGAGGCTTCATCTGGCATGCCCTTTAACACGGTTCAAATGTCATTTCTCTAGTTGACAGTCAATCAAAATTTAGCGATCCAAACTTGCTATGTTGTGGGAACACAAATTCGAAGAGCATATGTTTTCCCTAAGAACGTAATGACATCTCGCATAAAGGTGTGCATCTTTACAAAGTAAACAATGGTCCAAAAAAACACTTAGCCTCTTCGCTAATTAGCGCACAAAATACCATTGGTATACTATGTCCGCCGCCTCACTGGAAGTTGTACCCACGTTCTTTTTTACAGTAGCGCCCCCCGGAAACTTGTGGATAGTCTTTGAGACTGCTCCAAGCACATAGACACGTTCGCCATCTTGGAACGGTGAATGTGTTGTCACTCACAATAAAAATCAATGCGTTTCAAGATGTCACAACATTGAGCACCCTCTGGATGTAATAAAATGCCTAAATTTATATTCCTAAAGAAACTGGATAAACTTTAAAGATAAGAATGTGTTGGTTTGTGTTTTTGATATGTGTTAACTCAACATTACAGGTTTTTAGACTAAAGTACCTTTTAAATATCGTCTAGTTAATGGCTTCATGTTTAGCATTAAGTTGTATTAACAAATTGCTCACAAACCTGCTTTGACCATTCCAGTGTGGTGGACGGCTTGTGTATTTGCCCATACATACAGTTGAGGTCAAAAGTTTACATACACCTTGCAGAATCTGCAAAATGTTAGGGTTTTTTTTTTTACCAAAATAAGAGGGATCATACAAAATGCATGTTATTTTTATTTAGTACTGACCTAAATTAGATGTTTCACAAAGAGCAAAATACATTTACAAAGATATTCAAACATTCACTGATGCTCCAGAAAGAAACAGGATGCATTAAGAGCTGGGGGATGAAAACTTTTTGAATTTGAAGATCAAGGTATATTTTACTTATTTTGTCTTCTGGGAAACATGTAAGTAGCTTATGAAGAGCAGTACTAAATGAAACACATCTTCATTCTGTTCAAAAGTTTACACCCCTGGCTCTTAATGCATCATGTTTCCTTCTGAAGCATCAGTGAGCGTTTGAACCTTCTCTAATAGTTGCATGTGAGTCCCTCAGTTGCCCTCAGTGTGAAAAGAAGGATCTCAGAATCATACAGCCATTGTTAGAAAGGGTTGAAATACACAAAAATGCGGAAAAACCAAATAATTTGTGGGCCCTAAAGGATTTTTCTGAAGAACAGCGGGCAGTTTAACTGTTTAGGACAAACAAGGGACTCATGAACAACTATCACTAAACAAAAAAAAAAAAGAATACAGCTGTGGATCATTCAGGTAACAACACAGTATTAAGAATCAATTGTATGTAAACTTAAATGGGGTAATTTTTATAAATTCAACTATTTGCTCTTGTGGACTATATGAAAAGTCTTTTATGTGACATATATTATTCAGGTCAGTATTAAATAAAAAATAACATGCATTTTGTATGATCCCTCTTATTTTAGTAAAATAATGAACATTTTGCAGATTCTGCAAGGTGTAAGTAAACTTTTGACTTCAACTGTATCCATGGGGCTGACAATATTCTGTTACTGTGTGAACATGGCCATTTTTGATTTTAGAGCTCTTTTTTCTTGTTGTAAGAAAAAAAGAGCTGATTGGAATTTGTCTTCTTGAGTTGCACAACAAAAAAAACAGCAGCATATGGGTTGGAATGTCTTGAGAGTGAGTAAATAATGACAGAAATTTAATTTCGGGGTGATGTGTACCGACATAAAATATGATCATTTTGTTGCATGTGCTATGAACGCACATCTGTAGATTGAAAGTCATCAGAAAAGAAAATACCAAAATGTTTCTTTTCCATGGTGAACTAATTTATTCACATTAAATCTGAAGCAGCGGTTCTCTTCCAATATGCCTTTGCTTCTCTCAGTTCATCTATCTATGCCACGCTCACGGGCCGACAGCAAGAGAAAGAGAGAGAGAAAGATATGAACGTCTCTCTCTAATTGATAAAGCCATAATATGAGCCATTTCTCCACCATCTGCTAATTAGAACCATGAAGGGGAAGAGATTGGATGTCTGGAGACGGGGTCTGCCGTCTGAGGGGGTCTTTGATCTTCTGACTTGTCTGCCATGCTGTTTTCCTTCAAGCTTTCCTGCGCGGCTTGAGCAGACCACGGCCTCCACTCTTGGGGATAGGAGCACTAATGGATCGCTTGAAGAGACCTTTTGCTTTACGACTGGGGCTAAGCAGTATCAGCTGGTCTGAGGCCAGTGGCTGCACAGTTCATGAAGTGCTTTGTTAGATAACCCCACTGGGAATAACAGTTGGCCTTCTCCAGAACCAGGCATGCCAGCGTCTGCAAAAAAAAAAAAAGTAGAAAGTCCATCAAGCCACTTTTGAGTGGTCTGAAATTCCAGAACACACTATGGAATTCCAGAAGTCTGGGAGAACGGATCCAAAAATCACAATTTTGTAGCAAATCAAATGACTGAAATGCAAGTTAATTGCCGTCACCGGGTCTCTTTGCATTACATTAGCGTGACGGGTGTGATTGTTGATTACGTGTGACCAGCTCTGCGTTCTTTTGAATCATTTTGATGAGGATAATCAAAGAATAACAGCCCAGCTGTTTTTAATATAAAGCCTAATCCTCCCGTCCTCAACAATCTAATGCAATCATGTTGCGCTGAATGAGGCTAATAACAAAAATTGATTTGAATGTTGTTTAGACACAAGTCATGTCAATTACAAAGCATTTACTTGATGTGTGACATTTCAAGAAGAAAGTAAGAATGAGCCATTTGTCTTAAAAAAAAAAAAAAAAAAGAAAGTTGGAGGTCATCCGGACCGCTTTTTTGACTGAGTCATAAATATATCCAATAGCATGTGTTTCAAATTGCCCATTGGTTATGGATTGCTTTACGAGAGCTGCTTGTTAGTGGCCCAGTGGCTTTAGCCTCTGTTGATTTACCCCCAGGGAACCAGGGGTCAATTAGTCAGACACACAGAGGATCCTGTTCCTCAGATGCTTGGCTTTCCACTCCGATCTCAGAGTGGTTTTGCAGGACGACAGCAGGGTTTGTGCAGGAGACACTGGTTCCAGAGTGGTTGCTGATAAGAGCCCATTAACTTTCTTGACTTCTGCTGCTATTAGTGAGAGTGAGTTTGTCAGGGCCTTGCTGTAAGGCATAAGAGTTTTGAATCAGATTGCTGAAATAATTCTACATTGTAGAAGCGAGACTGGGGCTAGTTGTCACATGTGCTATGTTATACAACTCAATAATTGTAGGATAAAATTCCACTTGGTTGCATGGAGCTTAGTATAGAATAAGTGGCATAAAGTTTAAACTAAGTAGTTGCATTGTAAGATTAAAAAAAAAAAAAATCAAATTACATGAAATTAAGTCACGATTGTGGTATATAATGTCCCATTTTGAGGTAAAAAGTTACAAAAAGTTAGATATAAAGTTTCCAAAAATAAAAAGGAGATAAAATAAGATACAAAGTTATATTGTGACATTTGAAATTGCAGTTATGAGGGAGTCACACAGGGAGATTTAACATTAAAATAAAATAAAATAAATAAGGTAAATACACTGTAAAAATAAACAACTTAAAAAAAAAAGTTGTTTCAACTTAAAAAAGTTAGTGCTCATGCTGCCTTAAAAAAATTAAGTTTACTCAACTGAAATATCCATGTTTTCATGTAATACAACTTAACATTTCATGTTGACTAAGCTTAAAATTTTAAGGCAGCAGAAACACTTTTTTTTAAGTTGAAAGTTTTTTTACAGTGTATAATATGAAGTTTAAGATAAGAAGTGGGACTATTTTTTTCTTTTTTTTTTTTTTTTTCTTTTTTTGCAGGAACTAAAATCATAACTGTAAGATATAAATTTAACATTTTCTACCTCTGGAAAACTGACTTTATCTCAGCTCACCTCAGGAGACCCTGCTAGAACCTTAGATGAAAATCTTTGCATTGGCTCACAGAAAGTGTGTTTATCTGCTTGTGCATTGTGTTATTTATGTGTTTACAACCTCATCAGTACTCTTTGCACCCACATCTGGCAGTTTATTTTACTTTTACACCTCTGTTTACACGTCATTTCTGTCTAAAATGCAGCCATGGGGGACGTTAAAAACCTATGATGAATAGAAAAAAAATGGAGCCCTACTGTCCAAGTTGCCCTACTTGTCTAAACGTCTGAATGTCAAGTTTCAGATATCAAATATAGATTTCTGGTCTTGTTTTATTTTAAAATGCTATTATCTTCTCTGTTCTGTTGTAATTGCATGCTTTGACTACTGTGTAGTCAAAAAAACTGCCTTTAAAGGAAATGAATGGTGTAATATAATTACATTTTAATTACACACAAATTTAACTGTATTAGTTTACTGTTATAAGATTAGCTCATATTGTTTCTTTGTTGTTTTATCCATGGATCATTGCCACTGCAATAAGTAAAGACATCTGTGGCCATGAAGTTTTTTGCAACTAAATTTACTTTTGGCATGAATTATTATTGTGGCAATCTACAGAGAAGCTCCGTATCAGCATGTTTTTATGGAAATAACTGATGTTTTTCTGGTCGCCCACCACTGAAAATGTGATTTCCTATTTTGATTAAGGATATTTGGCATAAAAATTGAAGATTTGAAGTTCTATATATGCAATACATTCACGCTATTAAGAATAATTGATATTTTAAAACAAACAAAGATAGCAGAACTGACAGCATATGCCGTATTATTGAACCATATCCCTGTTTGTCACAGTTTGAGAGAATGAAAGTAGGATGAGCCCCATATAACCTCAAACAACATGATTATGGGCCTAAAGTACCCACAGACAATAGGGCAGACCAAACACCCCAGCTCCCATTGTTCTGTGTGTTTATATTGTTTTCAGGCCCAAGAGAAGGAATCATTTCTACTAAAGAAAAACTTTGTTCTGAAAACAGGGAATGAGAGAAAGTATTTTAAAAGTCTTAGGAAATCCCCACTGGAGAAAGAGAAAAGAAAAGTTTCTATCATTGCCAGACAGAGATATTTGTCAGATGAAAATATCTCATTTTAAGTTATAGGTTATTTTAATCTTAATTTCTGTTTACTATTCCATTTTGGCATATAGAAATTTTGTTTATATTCAAAAATAATTTTTGTAACAAGTACAGAAAATTTTAGTATATTTCAGGAGTTTAAGTTTTATTTCTTTCATGGAAAACTGTTTAAAGTTAGTGCATCATTATTATATTATCATTGACGTAAAATCTGAAATCTGATATTTTCATAGCAGACTTAAATTTCTTTGAATCATCTGGTTACTGTAGCCTTAAATTGTCAAGAAAAGCTTTGCGTAAATATTCAGCTGAACATTTTGTGTTCCATGGAAAAAGAAAGTCATACAGGTTTGAAATGACTCTGGGATGAATACATGATGACAGGATTTTAATTTTTGGGTAAACTACATCCTTAAAACACAGCAGACCTTTGATGTCCTCTGACATCAAGAATTGAATTAACTTCCCTCTTATTGCGAAGATTTTTGGTACTTATTTCTGTCACAAATCATTATCAGGCTTTCCCAAAAAAATCATCATGGCCCCTTCATTGTCCTTCTCCCAGGGATTCTTTCGGTTTTCTTCAGGGTAAATCCTATGGACTTAAAAGCCTCTCAGATGAATTACAAAGACATACCACCATCACCAAAAAAAAGTACTGACAGGGTCAAAGGAGGAGGCTTGTTCCTGGATTTTGCCCAACTGTATCCAGGATTTTGAGGGATGAATTCTGTTTGGTTATCTTAAGGCTAATGCACACAGTCAGAAAAAAAGAAGAAAGATTGGCTTCATAAACCCCAGGAAAACAGAACCAGACAAGACTGAGAGTTTGTGTGCGCTGTAATACTCCCTAGTTTCCTGTTGTGCCGTCACGTTATAGTTTGTTTGTCATCTCGGAAACTGATGGATTCTGTAAAAAGAAACAGCATGATGAAGATGCGCAACGGATGCACATCCAAATTACTTTTATTACAACATCCTGTGGTCATTTGAGAGCTGTACTGTAATCAACATTGTTTGTTTACTACAGTGCTTGTAGTATCTGTTGTAGCATCAATTGCATAAAAACTTAAATGAGTTTGTGGACAAACATACACGTATGAATTCCTGTGGAGGTGTTTCTATCTTCAAAAAGATAGAAAAGAACTACAAGGGTATCATAACATCAATCATATGAGCAGATGCTTTTATCCAAAGCAACTTACAAAAGAGGATAAACATAGCAATTTATTATTAAATGTAAGTGATAATTCACTTTTGATTCAGCTTTTAACCACTTCAGATGAACCATAGAGTCAGTGAAAACCATATTTGTGCACTGAATTGACTGATTCGTGGAAAAGCTAGATTATCAATTATAATTCTCCATCATGCAGTCAACAAATTTATGGCGTGTTTGACATCTTTCATTATACTAAAAGGAGTGGACAGGATACTCTTGAAGAATTCCCTTTTTTGCTTCAGAGAAAGTTTTAGAAAGTTTAGAATGATATTGTGATAAAAATGGACAACTGGTGAACTCTAGAACTGGCGAGTCTTACTCTGATGCACATTTACACACATTGCATGCGTAAATTAGTCCTATCAAATGGCTTGTTTAGCAGCACACCTTACACATAAAAACAGCACTGCACCAGTTTCATTAGGGTTGCTAGGTTCTTTAATTTACAATAATTGGGGTGCTGAGGGTATTTTGAGTTTATATTTGTACGGATAATAGCAACGAGTCAACTGCTCGAGGGGAGTCTGTGCAGTTTTATTGAACGAGGACTAGTTTCCAAATCCCGGTCCTAATCATCAAAAGTCAAACAGCAACAGTGGTGAGCTTTAAAGAGCAACTTCTTCAACAAGTTTATCCAGTTCGATTTAATTGTGCAATTACTTTGCAGTACAATCATTTGGCTCATATCAGAGGTATTTGTTTCCAAGTTCTGCGGTTGCTCTTGTTAATGTTTGCGACTGGGAGTCGAGCAGGAGAAGTCGGTTCCAAATCAGCATGGAAGAGCAACTTCTCCTGGAGCTAATTACACGGGGGGAGGAGGCCGTTTTCTCATTTATTTGACCCAACATCATGATGCAATTTGGTTTTATCACCGACGGAATACTTATAGAGCGGCTGTACGATTTCCTGTAACAAACACGTGTGTTGTGCCATTAGAGTGAGTGATTTCACACAGCGGGTTGCCAGTCGTGCACAAGTTCCCTCACTGCTGGGAAAAAAACAACCGCTAATGGAAATGTTGAGCTAAAAATGCTCAGTTATTCAGCCTTGTTGTGGCTTTATTGCTTTTCCGTGTTGTACCTAGGAAGGATGACACGTAACGCAGATAAATTGTTGAAAGTAAAAGAAACATACGTTTATGTAACCCAGACGTGTATACATGAAGCAGCCTGAACTGATGACTGATAAAGGACTGTTTGTGTTCATAGACATTCACATGGACAGATCCGGTCGCTTGAGTTAAAATGGAGCCACCACATCAAATCCAAAAGCAGATGAACTGGCCATAATAATAAAGGTTCCAAAGGGGCTTTACGATGCCATACAAAAAGCATTTTGGGTTCCCCAAAGACCCTTTCAGTAAACAGTTCTTTTTTCTCAGTGTAAAGAACATTAAAAAACTTTTTTGCAATGGAAAGTTTCCTTGGATGTTAAAGGTTTTTTTAATAGAACCATTAATACCAAAGAACCTTTATTTTTAAGAGCGTGAAGAACATTTATTCACATTTTCCACTAAAAAGAACCTTTAGTGGAATGGAAAGGTTCCATTGATATTTAAGGCTCTTCATGGAACCATCAATGCCATTAAAGAACCTGTATTTTTAAAAGTGTGAAGAACATTTGAATGATCTAAAGAATCTTTTACCACAAAAAAAAAAACGTTTGTGGAATGTAAAGGTTCCATTTGATACTTAAGGTTCTTCCTGGAACCATCAATGCCAAGAACTTTTATTTTTGAAAGTGTGAAGAACATTTTAATGATCTAAAGAAACTTTTTCCACTAAAAAGAACCTTTAGTGGAATGGAAAGATTATATTTGATATTTAAGGTTCATGGAGCCATCGGTGCCAAGAACCTTTATTTTTAAAAAACGTGAAGAACATTTGAATCATCTAAAGAAACTTTTCCACTAAAAAGAACCTTTTGTGGAATGGAAAGGTTCCATTGTGATGTTTAAGGTTCTTCATGGAACCATCAATGCCAAGAACCTTTATTTTTAAAAATGTGAAGAACATTTTGATGATCTAAAGAAACTTTTCCACTAAAAAGAACGTTTTGTGGACTGAAAGTGTTCCATTTTAATATTTAAGGTTCTTCACAGAACCATCAATGCCAAGACCCTTTATTTTTGAAAGCGTAAAGAACATTTTAATGACCTAAAGAACCCTTTTCCACTAAAAAGAACCTTTTGTGGAATGGAAAGGTTCTATTTTGTTATTTAAGGTTCTTCATGGAAACATCAATGCCATTAGAGAACCTTTATGTTTAAGAGTGTGAAGAACATTTGAATAATTTAAAGAACTTTTTTGTGCATTTGAAAGGTTCCATGGATGTTAAAAGTTCTTCATGAAACTATAGATGCCAAAAACCTTTGTTTTTAAGAGTGTTTAGTTTATTGAAACCTAGAGTCGCTCTCATAACGTTCAAGTGAGCCCGTGAAGTTCCTCAGGCTTCAATACTAGACACGCAAGCATAGGAGTCTACCTCTGCGGAGAAGCATATTATTGTAAAATCCCAAGTGCCCAGGGACATCCATTAAGTAAATTCAAAGCTAACCCACCACGTCTCCAGCCAGCTTGACCCTCTTTGGATCCTCCGAGTTAAATAATACAAGCTATTTCAACACAGGAGATCAAGAAGATATGTGCCCAGCAAGAAGCCTAGTTTCGCGTAAAGTACCCTGCGCTGGAGTGATATTAGATAAATGAGATCAAAATTACATTACTGAGCTCTTTATGGAGCTGTGAAAAAAACATCGCCCACAGGTATGTTGCTTGGCCTCGTAATTCGCTCCAGAATCGTTACCATCTGGACTGACATTGGGGAATGCTTCTCTCTTAAAAACCTCAAAGCAAATGATACAAGGAAAATGCCATGTTCATAACTTGGTTTAGTGTTGCTGGACGCTTACACACACATACACACACAAGCACTCACAGGCTCTCAGGAATAGCGAGGCTGAGATAATGCCGCTTTCTGGCATTTGGGTTGGAGAGGTCTTTGTGGAGCCAAGACTCTTTTCTGCATTAGATGTTGCTGCTCATATTAATTAAAATAAGCAAAGGCTGCTCTACTGTCAGCTCCGTATCCATGTATGACTGAGCCTGTAATTACTTCACAGTAAATCCTCTTGAAATCATCAAGATGTGAAAGTAACACCAAAAGACCACCAGAGACACCCAAAGACACAAAGGATGCCTAAAACTTGTGTAAATACATGAACAAATCACTAAACGAACAAATCAATCGGCAAAACAACTAAATGCTCTCTTGGAATAGATTGCAATGAGCACCATCCATGAGAAAACCATTCCTTGTAATTGCATTTCATTACATGAAGAAAAATACTGATAAAATGTAACAAAACATATATATTTATGTGCAAATATTTTTAGATATAAATATACCAGTATAAAACTATAAGAACATTTCCGTCTAAAATAATACCACCAAAAATAATGTGGTATTAAATATAGATATGTATTTGGCCGAGATACAGCTGTTTAAATATCTGGAATTTGAGGTTGCAAAAAAATCAAAATATTGAAAAAATCGCCTTTAAAGTTGTCAAAATGAAGTTCTTAGCAATGCATATTACTAAGCAAAAATTAAGTTTTGATATATTCACGATAGGAAATGTACAAAATATCTTCATGGAACATGATCTTTACTTAATATCCTAATGATTTTTGGCATAAATCAATAATTCTGACCCATACAATGTATTTTTGGCTACTGTTACAAATATACTTGTGCTACTTAAGACTGTTTTTGTGGTCCAGGGTCACACATATGTATATGAATAGATAGACTGGTATTAAAAAGTCAAATTTTTTTGTAAAAAAAAAAAAACTATTATTTATTCTTATTCAGTTTCAATATATTTGCATATTACTTTTATGTTTAAAATAGTTTGTTTTATGTATATAATTTATATTTCAAAATAGATTCATAAAACATAAGGGAAAAGAAAAGCAAAGAAACAAAAAAAGAGAATTTAGTGGATTTGTACATAATGAGCATGCCAAATAAATAGAATAATTGCCTAATTACATAGAAAAAATAGGTATTATTTTCAAAAGCACAAGTAAGAACATGGCATAAACCTTTTTTTTAATTTATTTATTTATTTATTTATTTATTTTTGGAGCGGAACTTTGAGCTTTTATTGTTTGGGTGCTGTACACGTTTTTTTGTTGTTGTTGTTGTTGTTTTTTATTTAGCAGGTATGTTTTAAATTGATCAAAAGTCACAGACATTTATAATGTTACCAAAGATTTCAAATATATGCTGAATCCTGAAAAAAATATATATATATATATATTTAATTCAAATTTTGCCCATTAAAATTTTTATTTTTAAAAGCTATAAAATGATTAAAAATTAACATTTAATATATAGGCAAATAGTTCTTGATGGCAGGAGTTGTTGTGGTCAGATCTTAGAAATAAAAGTTCAATCTAACACATTCCTGAAGCCAGGGTTTTTGCTAAAGAGCATCGCTGATCTGTCAGCACACATAAGGAGCCATTGAGCGAGCGGTGAGAGCACCTGAGGGTTCGCCAGGAGCCGCCCGCCGTCCCGTCGCCCCCGCACCCCGCCACCGTACGAGAAAAAGCTGTTGTTAATAAAACTTTAAAAGACGAGGATGAAAAGGAGGAGAAATTGAGCAGCCCGGGCTGTATTATTTCTTCTCTGTGAGGGAGCTGCCCTCTCGCTGGGCAGGCCGGCAGTGTCAACCCTTCGGGGAGGGAGGCGTGAGGACGGGACAGGGATGGGATGGGTATTTGACCATGGCCGCCCCCGGGGCAAAGCAAATCATTTGCTTCTCAGAGGCTTCAAAGGGAGGCAATTACACTTAAGTAACCGTATGAATAGATTGACTTGCCGGGGAGCATTGAGAGAGGAAAAACAGAGGAGTGCTTTGAGGAAGATACCACACCTCATCCAAACATGTTCCGCCGAACGAGCCCGGCAACTGTCTGTAATTTCCCAGCCGACGGAATAATGAACTATTAAGAGCGGCATTCGCATTCAGTAGGCCTCTTTGCGAGAAAACGCTACCCACAAAGTCAGTCGCCGTCGAGTTCGGGAGAGAGAGAGATTATTAGAGAGTCCTTTGAGTCTTACCTCACCTGCGGAGAGAGGACTATAGAGCTCAGTGGGCAAATAGAGATCACAGCAGCTGCCAGAGCTGTTAGCCAAAGCGCCCTACGGAGAGGAAGAAAAGAGGATGCGAGGCCTTTCAGTTCACCGCCACTTAGTAACAGCAGCCTTGTGGAAAAGCTTGCGGAATGGGAAAGACATATCCCCGTGCAACTAAATATTAGAGCTCTCTTTCTTACGCCGTTATATATATGGGGCTGATAGCAAATGTCAAACAGGACAAAACAAGCACGGCGGATAAAATATAGCCGCGTGGACGGACGTGTGGATGGACAGGACACAGAAATGAATGTCTCAGCGGGGGGAAACCTATTAGAATGCAGATATCAGCATAAAGGGTCATACATGGCAGATGCTGAGTGGAAAAAGTTTCGAAACGCCCGCGGACAAAGGAAATTTGTAGTGTGAGAACAGTCTGACAAGCCACTCCGGCATAATGAGCTAATTATGTTTGTTTGGAATCTGAAGGTGCTTGGTTTTTGGTTTGTTTTGAATAATAATTACCTAATCAAATGCAGGGAAAATAAGTATTTTTATGAAGGCATGACAGAACAAGTCATTGTGTTTCATTTTGTAGTTAAATGGATGTACACATTGGCTCAGTTTCAAAACTAAGTGAGCTTTGTAGACTAATGTTTATTTATTTGAATAAATGAATACTTTTTTTCAGCAAGAATGTGTTAAATTGATCCAAAATGACAAAATATATTGGTTTCAAATAAATGCCCTTTTTTGTATTAATTAAAGAATCCTGAAAAAAAAAATCATCATGGTTTCCACAAAAATATTAAGCAACAAAACATTTTTCAAAATTAATTAGAAGAAGAAATGACGGGAGCAATGGATGCTTAAAATTCAGCGTTACATCACAGGAATAAATTCCATTTTAAAATATTTTCAAATAGAAAATAGTTAATTTAATCTATAATAATATTTCACAGTATGACCGTTTTTACTGCATTTTGTATTAAATAAATGAAGCTTTGGTGACAAAATATATATCTATTTTAAATAAATGCTCTTTTTTATATTAAACAAAGAATCTTGAAAAAAAAAGTATCAGGGTTTCCATAAAAATATTAAGCAACAAAACGATTTTCAGCATTAATAATAAGAAGAAATGACGGGAGTAATGGCTGCGTAAAATTCAGCTTTGCATCACAGGAATAAATTACATTTCAAAATATATTCAAATAGAAAATAGTTAATTTAATCTATAATAATATTTCACAATATTACAGTTTTTACTGTGTTTTTTATTAAATAACTGCAACTTTAGAGAGCAAAAAAAGGACTTCTTTCAAAAATCTTGAACTAAAAAATATTTGGTGTAGAAACAATTTTGACTCAGATAATTCTAAAGAAACAGTTAGTAATATATTATATATAAAGAATTTTTACAAATGTTTTGCAAATGCGGACATCCACAAAGGGAGGTTTTTGGTGATTTTGTCAGGTTTTGCTCACTGTTGGGTACACACACACACACACATATATATATATATATATATATATATATATATACACACATATATATATATATATATATATATATATATATATATATATATATATATACAGTTTGTATATACAGTTTGTCAAAAGTAGTTGAATTTATAAAAATGACCCCATTCAAAAATTTACATACACTTGATTCTTAATACTGTGTTGTTACCTGAATGATCCACATCTGTGTTTTTTTGTTTAGTGATAGTTGTTCATGAGTCCCTTGTTTGTCCTAAACAGAAAAATCCTTCAGGTCCCACAGATTCTTTGTTTTTTCGGGCATTTGTGTATTTGAACCCTTTCCAACAATAACTATATGATCTTGAGATCCATCTTTTCACACTGAGGACAACTGAGGGACTCATATGCAACTATCACAGAAGGTTCAAACACTCACTGATGCTCCAGAAGGAAACACGCTGTGTTAAGAGCCGACGGGGGTGAAAACTTTTTGAATTTGAAGATCAGGGTAAATTTAACTTATTTTGTCTTCTGGAAGTATCATGTAAGTATCTTCTGTAGCTTCTGAAGGGCAGTACTAAATGAAAAAATATGATATTTAGGCAAAATAAGACAAATGTACACATCCTCATTCTGTTCAAAAGTTTTCACCCCCAGCTCTTAATGCATAGTTTTTCCTTTTGAACCTTCTGTAATAGTTGCATATGAGTTCCTCAGTTGTCCTCAGTGTGAAAAGATGGATCTCAAAATCATACAGTCATCGTTGGAAAGGGTTCAAATACACAAAAATGCTGAAAAACCAAAGAATTTGTGGGACCGTACTGTGTTAACAACACAGTATTAATAAACTTTTGAATGGGGTCATTTTTATAAACTATTATTTTCTCTTGTGGACTATGTAAACATCTTTAATGTGAAATATCTTATTCAGGTCAGTGCTAAATAAAAAATAACATGTAGTTTGTATGATCCCTCTTATTTTGGTAAAATAATTAACATTTTGCGGATTCTGCAAGGTGTATGTAAACTTTTGACTGCAACTGTATATATATACACTGCTGCTTAAAAAAAATATTTTAAACACAAAAAGTATATTTTAATTTGCTTTTGTGTCATTAGTATGCTTGTGTTGCTGACTACATAGAGCTCAGTATGTTTTGGAACACAGCCTGTAATTTGTTTAATTAGAAAACATCACCCTGTATTTTGTTTACCCACACAGTAGCACAGCTTCAGCCAGTATGGCGCTTCATCGATGTGGATGTGAAAGCAGTCATCAGCGGTCTAATCTCTTAATCAATTCCTCATAGCTACTGCTAATTACCCAAGTCTTGATAACAGACCTCAGAAGAGCCTTTGAAATGCAACAAGTCAATTACCTGTAAGGTGGATTAATGTAAGCTTACTGGCCCTGTGATCTTCCTCTCAACCCTCCCCTCCCTCTCCTCCTCATTCTCCTCACACAGCAAGACACACATCCCTGTAAGGCATTACCCACGCATCTCATTTACATCGCCCTGCAGACAATTATCACACTTAGAAAAGTGCAATTGTGTTTTCTACCTCATTAAGCAATAGAACAACAAAGCCCCGAGTGCCCTCTTCCCTTCGCTCGACTTTACCCTCCTTTTCCCGCACACCTTCTGTCCAAGAGAGGTGGAAGGAATAAGTCAAACATGCAGCAAACAATTTTACGAAAGTGCATACATAAGGGCATATACTGTAAAATACTTATTCAATTATATTATTTCCAGTTTATTTAAGTAATTTTAAATTTATCCTGAATTGCTTTTAAATAATTCATTTAAAATAAATTATTTAAAATACTTATATATAATATATGTGACCCTGGACCACAAAACCGGTCATAAGTAGCACAGGTATATTTGTTGCAATAGCCAAAAAAACATTGTATGGGTCATAATGATCAATTTTTCTTTTATGCAAAAAATCATTAGTATATGAAGTAAAGATCATGTTCCATGAAGATATTTTGTAAATTTCCTACTGTAAATATATAAAAATGTAATTTTTTATTAGTAATATGCTTTGCTAAGAACTTCATTTGGACAACTGTAAATTTGATTTTCTCAATATTTTGATTTTTTATTTATTAATTTTTTTTTTTTCAAAGATTTTCAAGATTTACTCAGATTCCAGATTTCAAATAGTTGTATCTCAGCCAATTATTTCAAAAAAACTTAAGACTGGGTTTGTGGTTCATATTATTTAGTATGAGCTATTTTATAAACTGTATTATTTATTTTTTATTTATCTAATTTCTAATTCACCCAGCTTTTTTAAATACTAAATTCTAATAAATTAAATAACTTATCAAATATATTCATTTATTTATTTATTTTTTTTTTATTTATAATTTTTATAATTTATATGTTATTCTTTATTTGTTGTTTATTATGTTTAAATAAAATAAAGGTATCTTTATATATATATATTTAAATCATGTTTATCATTTTTATAATTTATTCTTTATTTGTCTCTTTTTTAATTCCTCCAAATAAAATAAATTAAATTATTTTATTTTCTAATTAATAATAATATCAAATTTTTAATTACTTCTGAGTTTTAATTATTAAATTAAAACAATTTAAATACTTATTTAAAACCATATATTATATCTATTTATACTATAATACATTTTTGTATTGGTTTTTATTTTTTATCTATTTTTTTAATTATTAAATTAAAATAAATTAAATATTTAAACCCATATCTTATATTTATTTATATTATAATACTTTTATTTATAACCCCTTTTTTGCTTATTATTTATCTTATTTTCAATTCCCCAAGTTTTAATTATTAAATTAAAATAAATTAAATACTTATTTAAAACCTTATATCTTATATGTATTTTATATTATAATGCTTTTATTTATATCAGTTTTTATTATTTATTTATTTATTTATTTCATTTTTAATTACCACAAATATTTTTCAAATTATTAAATTAAATTAAACATAATCTAATTAAATACTTTATTTAAAATGTATTAAAATATCTTATGTAGTTTTTGCTACACTAATTATTTATCTTTACAGCCATATCTTGCATGTATTTTTAACCCAATAAATATAATGTTTAGATAGAGTGGATAGAAATTCCTCACTTAAGCAAACTTACAGAGAAATTTTGCATTTGTCTTTTGTCCGAATCCTAAGAACAACTTTTCCCATGGTCTTTGGCCTCAGTGACTAATCAAATAAACTTGCTTCTTGATGGAGGCCGACCTTTTATACTAATCTAGAACCAACTTCAATCTCACCTGATTCAGAAATCAAACAGTCGACGGCAAAGAAACCACAAAACTGCTCTGGGATCAGCTTTAGGACACTGTGAAACAGACATCTGCCCAGAGACAGCGGCTCCGACCTCCTGCCTCGTGTCCTGTGAACGTTGTTAAAAGCTCAGCGCTCCTTCTCCATTCTCATTGAGAGAGACCAAAGAGTGTTTATTCAAAGAGTCATTTCAACCCACCGGCCCCCTGGTGCCTGGCTTTTTCATGGTAAAACTTTCAAATTGTAATCTCAGGAGAACCAAGCACACATATTTGTTCATGCCTGATCTCCCACATAATCAAATGACACCAGATGGCAAGCCGAAGGAGATGCCAGCGGACCTATAAAAAAAAGGAAAATAAAATGCCATCATAAGAATACAGAAGAATATAAAAAGTAATTTTACGAGCCACTAAAAATACTCAACCCTCAGAAGGTTTCAGATTTTCAGCCCCGAAGCAATCCTACCTCTACTCAAACTTTAAAATCAGTGACACTGAACAAAGCTCTTTTTTTGTTTAACGAGGAAAACATTTAAAAACAAAAGACACGTGTTGTGCCAACGAGGTTTTACTCAAATTCAAAGATCCCGTTTTCTGTCACACCTTCTTTAACAAGACGTTCACGAATACTCCCATGTAACGACTTGACACTGAATTCATATGCAAATCACGTTATTTGACTGGAAAAACACAGTGTATTAGTTCGTGATGAAGTCAAAAGCGAACAAATGTGCATGCAGAGATACGTTTGCATTCACATAACCATACTTTCAAGATTTATCTATTAGTGGCATGAACTTTGAAGCGCATTAAGATGATTTAGGTCAATTTGTATATTCAGCTGTGCCACAAATAAGCATGGTTTCATATTGCGATCTGACTCAAGTCTAGAGCCAAAAGAAAAATACCCACTCTAAGTCCTTCCAAGTGCTGGAATCCATACAATAGCTCGCGGTTGAGATGTGACCCCAGCAGTTAAAGTGTAATTTAGGCAGCTGTGGGAGACTTCATGAGAAATAACAGTGCATCTTTGGCCACTAACTACCTATGAAAGTGTGGAGACATTCCTGGTTAGTGTGAGTGACCATGGAGTCGCCACAGTGGCGTGATTGTACATACACACACGTAACTATTCAGGGTTGATTGGTGTAAATTTAGAACGGTCACAGTAGCGTTCCCAAACATAGACACTTGCAGGCTGTGTTCCAAAACCTAACGAGCTGCCTACATAGGCAACTTCTTAAATGAAACGGAACCTCATAATCCTACAATAAGTGCTTGAGATACACTGTAAAAAATAAAAAACATAATTTGTTGAGTCAGCTTAAAATAATTTGTTACCCCACTGCCTTAAAATTTTAAGTTCAGTCAACTAAAATAAATTTAATCAACCTGAAATGTTAAGTTGTACTAAGTAACAACTTAGATATTTGTGTTTGCTAAACTTAACAGATGGGTAAGTAACCCAGCTGCCTTAAAATTTTAAGTTGATTCAACTCAAATATAAGTTGTCACTTAGTATAATTTAACATTTCAAGTTGAATAAACTTTTTTTGAGTTGACTGAACTTAAAATTTTAAGGCAGCCAGGTTACAAATTATTTTAAGCTGACTCAACAAATTATTTTTTACAGTGTACAGGACCAACAATAGAGCACACACAAATATTAAGAAAAATGAGAATGCTTTTTAAATATGTGATACGGTGCAGATTGCAAATGCAAATTTGTGCGGAATGTGACGCACCTTAAAGGGACAGTTTGCCAAAAAATTTAAATTCTGTCATTAATTACTCACCCTCATGTTGTTTCAAACCTGTAAGACCTTCGTTCATATTCAGAACACAAGTTAAGACATTTTTGATTAAATCTGAGAGCTTTCTGACTTTGCATAAACAGCAAAAATGTTCAAGGCCCAGAAAGGTAGTAAAAACTTCATTAAAACAGTCCATGTGACATCTGTGGTTTTATGAAGCTACTATAATACTTTCTGTGCGCAACGAAAATAAAAATAAGCTATCAGCGCACGTTCACGAAAGTACAATTGCGTTCTGACGCAGCTTACAAAATTATAGACCAGAGCCACAGTTTATTTCTTATCCTCTTAGAAGGATTTTTAATTAATTTAATTTAAGAATATTAAACAGCCTGGAGGAAACTAGTCTAGTGTGCTAGTCCACTTTCAGTGGACATCACTCACTGAACACAATGTGTTTTGTAGCGGAAAAATAATAGATCTGTCGCATAGTGGGTGTAAACCTTTGTTGAGACATTACTGTAATGAGAAGAATACGCCCAGTGTATTCAGCGCTGGGCAAATATAAAACCTCCTCATCTGTTTCCTAACAGTGTCAGCTATTCCCCAGTGTTAAACTCCATATCTCTCTTTTCAAGCATTAGTCACTGTCTCTGCCTCAACGTGTAGCACTCTGTCTCTTGAGCTTATGTGTGTTATTCACTAGATTGAGAATTATAAGTCGCTGAATACATTGGTGGAGAACATAAACACAGGCATTAGTGGCGCCAGGAGAACACTGCAATGAACAAGGAGCTGAGAAGGAAGTTTTAAATGAATTTTGTGTGTGCTACTTAACAAAGCAAGAAAAATAGAAATATTTTATCATTTTTAAAAAAATATTTTATAAATAAATAAATAAATATCTAAAAATTACTACTTAACAAAGCAAGAAAAATAGGAATGTTTTATAATTTTTACAGATATTTTATAAATAAATTTATTTTTTAAAAATTGTATAAAAGAAATATTATCTAAAACGTATATATATATTAATTTGATTTTTTTTTTTCATATTTAATTTAGTGTTTTTAATTTTGTTTTTGTTTTTTTGTTGTTGTTGTTGTTTTACCTTTTTTCACAACGCACGAGTAAGTCTATAGGTGAGACTTCTGGTTCATATCCGCTATAGAGGGTTTGCAGGGTTACCCGGATGCGCAGCCATACTGGCAATACTCAGATGTAAACAACAGCATGGATTGGTAAATGTACACTGAATACTATTTTCTATTAATTTATGCTATCTAAACCACAGAAAAAAAACGTGTGGAAGCTGCTAAATCATATAGAAAAGGACTTAGTAAGCAGGGAAGAGCTCAATATTTTGACAAACGTAAGTTAATATGTGGTAAAGATACACACAAGCAGTATTAATTAAAATATTAGCCTAATATTTCACCTACCTGACCAGAAATTATATGAACGAACACTAATGTTGTCAAGATTCTTGCCCTGGAAATCCTGCTTCAGTTTGGCCAACCACAAACACCATTTGCTCCTTCTCCTTGATTTGCTATAACTTTTGGCAGTCTATAGTACTCCAAATATTTTTTCCGGTCCAACCGATTAGTGTAGACCAAAACATGACAATAATTGACCATTTTCAACAGCAATAATCAGCAAAATATGCAAGTTTCATTCAGTTCAGTGGCATTGTTTACATTCAGTGCTGCCAAAATGGCCGATTGATGACGTGTCGTGAAAACACTCTATAGAGAGATAAGGAAAGAAATAACAATGTGCAGTAAATAGTAAAACTCTTTGCTCTACAAACCAGTGTGCTCATAATTAAGGTAATATATTAAAATATTATAGTAAAACACACCAATTTGTAATATCAAGGAGCAAAACTACTTTTGTACAGCTAAAGATAGCTGGACAGATGAGACCGGAAGCCACACCCATAAAATTTACAAATAACTGCGCTCTTACGGTAAGAAAAAGGCGGATACACTTAACAAAACTGTTTTAATACAAGTATTTTTTTAATCCCATTTTATAAAATAATGATAATAAAAAAAAACAATTGCATTCAACTTTACAATATTACAATTATTTTTTAAAATAAATAGCTTTCAATATTAAAGATCAAACATAAAAAGGTCGTAAGAGAGAAAAGCTGAGTGATTAGTCAAAACGGATGTATGCATGAGCGCATAAATGCTCGAACAGACAGAGAATTCCTGGAATGTCAAGCGCACAATGACCAACATTTAAAGTGTGTAGTGTGCTGCTCTGATGCTGCTAAATTTGACTTGGCCTCTGGTTTTATGAACTGACTGAGTGGTTTCAACCACGCTTGAAAATGATTGGAAGTGACTCCATGTGAAAAGAGCCGTTATTGGCTATATAAATTATGCAGCCTACAAAAGCCCAACCTTGAGAGGGCAAATCTGCTATGCAGAGTCCGTTGACAGAAACCACATCCTTTTGTTGTAATGATGATGATTATGATAATTTTGTATTTGTTTGTAGTTGGGAGTGTGTGTAGGACTGGAAAATGTAAACAGTCCTGAAGCTTACTGCGTCTGCGTCTATCTATCTATCTATCTATCTATCTATCTATCTAGCATTTCTCATATTTCCAATTAGATTAAGTTAAGGCTTCAGTTTTGTCCTCATCTGTTAGTTCCAAACGAGTCTTAAATTACAGAGAGTCGACTCAATCAGGTTCACATAAACTATCGTCATTACAGCTATTAAAAGTGCTAGTAATGGATCTCCTGTGATCATTTAAATTATTTAGCGTTTAGTTTGGGGGAGTTTAGTGCAGGGGGGCTTTTCTTTTGATTTGATACCCACCGTGACAGATCTGTCACTCGTAAGAGGTAGAACCTTCGGATTTTAGAGAATATTAGAACATCTGAAATTGTCTGCCAAATCGGTTCAAAGTGCCGCCAAGATTGCGCAATGAAATCAGTCAGTTGGAATGAGCGAATTTACCTCCTCAGAAAAAAAGAAAATTACCCAAAATATTTTTGTAAATGTTCGAATTTTTAAATTAATTAATAACAATGAGACCCTAAAAATACATTTTTGTTTTGTTTGTTATCTTGTTATACTGGTAGCTATACGCATGCGTTCATGTGTTCGTTTGTTGTTTTGGAACGAGAAGTGAGTCTTAAACGTATTATAAACACTGAGGAGAGTTTGTTCATACTCTCAATAGTGTTTTTTTTTTTTTTCTTTTTTTTTTTTTTTTCTGGGTTTGGGAAAGTACTGGTTCATTTTCTTGACGTCACCGTTCGGCCTTGAAGCTATGCTCAGGACTACATATTTTGAGGACAATTGGTTAAGTGGAGTTAAACTGTTGCCTTTTCCTCCTCGAGGTACCTTCTCTTTTGATCCCACCGTCTCTGGCGCCTTCCAAAACGCAGCTCGTCTGGCTCTCTAAATGAGAGAGAAGAAAACTCTGCTCGCTTCTCAGCTGAGCCTTTTGTAACCTTAAAAGCCCGTGACATGCCTTAAATTGCCTAAGTATTGTGTAACTTACAGCCCTTTCGAATCAATTTCTGCCTCCACAAAAGCTTTTCTCAATAAAGCAACCATGAAAAGTTTCCATATACTTTAGAAATGCGTCTCAAGAACAAACCTTTATATATATATATATATATATATATATATATATATATATATATATATATATATATATATATATATATATAAACTAATATCGCTTTTAGGATATTAGTAACCATAGTGCATAATATTAAAAGATTATGCCAAAGCACAAATGTTCGTTTTTTATTAATATTTGCATTTTACGAACGTTTTTAATTAAACCTTCTTAGTCGCTGTTGACTCTAGCCCCGACAAAAAAGAAAAAAGAACTTGTTCATCATAAAACAGCTGTATTCAAGTTACTTCAGCCTATTTAAAGTGCATATTATATTATATACTTATATGTATTTATTTGTCATCTTACATGACAATTAAAATCAACATTTGCAAACTGTAGCTTTGCGAACAAGACAGTCCGGTTTTCTTGTTTACCGTGTATTCCTATGACCAAAGTTTTGGTGTGGAGTAATTCCATTGTGCCTTTTCAATGACTTCTCAACAGTCGGATACAGATACTTTGAGCGCTTCCCCACTGTTTAATTGGGCTAAAATTGGTCTACTTTGTGCTCCAAAGAGTCAAGAGCCCCGAGGCCATCTATACATCATCTCAGCAAGACATCCGCGATTAAGTACTCATTTTTCTCAATATCCCCTTGATGTCTTGGTGTCAACTTGACCACATGACTTCTAAGGGGTCGGTTGCGATTGGTCCGTGCGTGCCCCAGGGGAACATGCCGACCAATCAAATCGAGGCTTTTGTAAGTCAGCTGGAAGAGCGCACACACTGATTGGATGACCGCAGTTTGCTAACTATTATAAGTGTACTGAGGCAGCGCAGGACTACAGCCTGATAGAAGTTGTTAGGACGCGACAGTGTATGCAATAACTTGCGGCGGATGGTTTACGATGAATCCTCCTAAGGGACCCGTTGAAACGACAGCCCAAGAGAAATCAGACTCGGACAGCGAGGAAAGTCAAAACCCGAGAGATATGACCACCGACATGGGACATAAAGTGAAGAAGACTTGCCTCCCGTTCAGTGTTGAGTCTTTGATGGCCAAATCAAGCTGCCAGGTCGCGTGTTCTCCGGTTGTCCCACACCAGAGACTGGGACTGGGACAGGACTTAGTAAGGACTTACTTTGTAGACAAAACCAAAGTTTCTGTGGACAATTTGTCAAGCGTTTCGGACAGCCTAAACGACGACAGTGAAGAATTAAGCGATAAGGAACAGAGCACTTGGTCAAACTCCTCATCTTTCACATCTCCTCCTCGTAAGTGTTTCAACCATTTACAGTCATTGTTTAGTTTTTTTCTTCTTTCAAACCAGTGTAAATATAGTAATATTTTAATGCATAGACTTACAATCACCTTCATTATTCACAAATAATATATTTACATTTTTTAATGAACTTTTGACATGCATACATTTTTTAATCGCTTAAAAATAAAAATGGTATATTATACATAAAAATTAAATTTTTTATAGAAAAATATTTTCTATTTCTAACACCTCAGCCAAACTGACAAAACAAGAAACATGCATTTGCCAGTAAAATCTGAAGTGCTTGCAGGGAAGTCAAAGATTAAAGTTTGTTTGAATTTTTTTTTTTTTTCAAATGTTCTGTACTATTATGTTATAGAAAGAAAAAGAAAGAACAGAATTTTTTTAAAGATTTAAAAAATAAATAATTAACCCATATTTAGACATTTTAACCATCACACCTTTCTCATTACTAAATAGAGAAGCCCTGCTAATAATAAGTCTACTAACAACAACAATAATATTTACCTAATAAATATGAATCAACTCCAACAATTAATAATTAATCAGTAAAAGTAAATAAGTCATTTAGAAGCATAATTATTATTGTGAAATGACAATTAAAAAATAATATTTGCATACAATATCTGTTTGGCAGCAAAATAGTAATGTTAAGAGTTTTAAAAAAAACAAAAACAGATAGGCCTAATTTTTTTAAAGCAGAAAGAGATTTCAGGTAATTTTGCAAGACAGAAATAAGTTTTCAAAAATGCATAAGTAAGAAAGACTAAAGCATTTGGCGACAGACACTTCAACTTTTTCTTAATTCTAACGAAATATTTTTTTCGTCGTTTCTCCCAGGTCACCCGAGCCCAACGCCGTGCACCTTACGCAAGCACAAGACGAATCGGAAGCCGCGTACGCCCTTCAGCACCTCCCAGCTGCTCTCCCTGGAGCGCAAGTTCAGACAGAAACAGTACCTCTCCATCGCCGAACGGGCCGAGTTCTCCAACTCCCTAAACCTCACCGAGACTCAGGTCAAGATCTGGTTCCAGAACAGAAGGGCGAAGGCCAAGAGACTACAGGAGGCCGAGCTGGAAAAGTTCAAATGCGCCTCCAAACCTCTCCTGGCCCCGTTCGCGCTGCCGTTCCCACTGGGATCTCCATCATCTCTGTACGGACCTCCAGCGTCTTTCCCCCGGCCCGTACCGATGCCAGGACTATTTAACGGACCCGTGTCCTATGGGATGTATTATTTGTCTTAAAAAAAAAAAACAAAAAAAAACAAAAAAAACTTTCATGTGACGGCTTCTTCCACTTTGAAATGGTTTGAGAGACTTAAGCAAATATGAAAGTTTACACGAAATTCACAGGGAAAATGGCTATAATAGCGTTGGTAATTGCACAAATAAGTGCTGGAAATTTTTAACGAACAACATGTACTTTTGTAATTATTTTATGGAACATCTTCTAATTCCTCTTGGTTGTTATTGTAATTACTTATAATATCATCTTGGACACGGTACATTTTAACCCAATTCCCTTAAGCCACATGAAATCATGGAAGAAAGCTGCTGTATATTGTCGTGTTTTATTCTTTGTTATATACTGACGTGCTCTTGTGGAGCAGGTAGATGTGTAACTCTTTTTAAGATCATCTGACACGGAGGTTATCCGTCAGAAGAAGTACTTATTGGCCTTATGTTGGAAGTGCCTTGAAAGACCAAATATTTATTAGTCTAAAATAAAAAATATTCTTTCTTAAATTTAACCGTTTCCCTTTTGTTTCACCTTCTTATTTCTGGACATCTATTAGTATCTTCGTAATATCCGACACAAAAAATCATTTCATTCGATTTTATTTATTTACTTCGATTCGGTTAAAAAGGCTTATATAAATTTCCGTATTGGCTAGATATTTAGGATACACACATGGATGCACATAAACGTGGATGGCGAATATTGGAGATAAAATAGAAATATATATCATGCTCCGCTTTATAAACCCCCAAAGCTTTCTTTTGCACAATTATTATCGAAAATAGAGTACGGTTAACATGTTAAGTAATAAATTTTGTACTTAGTGAAATACAAATGAAAGAAACAAATTAGTAGACTTCTCTTACATATACACCTCAGTTATTTTTAGACAGTGTTTTGTCAAGATATCAGAAGTGTCATCTTCAGTTGAGTTAATCCGATCAAGTAAATATTAACTTTTTATTTTTTTGTTCTACAAAATCGCAGGGCAAGTTTGGTCACATTTACATGAGTGCTCTTGTTAACTGCCTCAACAGGTAGCCTGTATAATGAATAATATAACGAACAACCTGTACTTAATTATTTTGAGTAAATGTTGGGAATTATTTTATTTTAAACATCAGAGCATCGGAAAAGCCCCATCCTCTGGTACTTGTCCTGTGACTACTTGTCTACTGTCCAGTAGATGGCGCCATCGGAAACTCTTTGACAGCTATTACTATCTGTTTTGGGCAAAGCAGAAGCCAGCATGAACTCATTTAGAAGTTCTCATCCTATATATATATATATATATATATGTGTGTGTGTGTATCTCAAAGCATTTGACTGATGTTGTCAATGAGTAATTAAAAAGCATCTTTTTAAGAATTCAATTTGAATTTACCACGGATGAAAACGACGCTGTGAGGACTACTTACCCAAGATCACGTAAGTTTCTTAACTCACTTTAAAAACTGGTTTATGACGTTTTTGTCTTATTTTTCGAAAAGACATTTCGTCGGCTAAACAATCGGCGTGTTGTTAAACAACAGAATCCACTGAACGCACTGTACTTGTACCTCACAACTTCGTTTTTATTCCTGTCATTGACTAAGGTCTTTTATCTGATCTCAATTTTCAATTCTCATATGGCCCGTATTATTCATTATTAACTACAAACTTCATTTTAAAGCGTTATCTCTCAGTTTGTTCATTTTGTGTGACTTCCGTACAGTTTGTACCTCAAAGGAACACAAAAGCCACTGCTTGACTGCTTTTATTGTTTCTTTCAAAAAGTTATTATTGCTGTTTGTTACATTTGTGTTGCAATTAGTTGTTACATTTGACTGTTGAGCCTTTTAGTGTTTAGTCAAATTTCATATAATCACCGCCAAGGTTACAGGAGGGCAGAATTCAGCTGATGTAAGTCTTCAGTGTTTATGATTTCAGGTTTGTTGGCTTAGTTGCAGAGGTCAGTCTTGCAGCACACAGCCATCACGTCTCGAGCGAGAATATAGCTCCAGCAGGTTGACATGCTTATACAGGAACGGATAGAAGGAGGAGCTGTGGAAACAACCCAAATAAGTGTCCTGCACTATCTGTTTAAAGGTTGTGATGATGGCTGAACCCACCCATTAAACCAGCTCTGAATGTGATGTTTCCACAGGCCGTCATGTGGGAAACACACGTCTGTACTGATGGAGTGCAGGGCATCCCGTTTCCTTTGGAAACACAGAGGTTACACTTCAATGCCATTCCTGTGAACGATAAGAGAGCAAGGTCTGAGACAGAAAAAGAGGGGAGAAAATGTTACTTGCATGTACAATTGCATGTACAAAGTCAAAAGTTTACATACACTTTGCAGAATTGGCAAAATGTTAATTATTTTACCAAAATAAGATGGATCATACAAAATGCTTGTTATTTTTTTATTTGGTACTCACCTGAATAAGATATTTCACATGAGAGATGTTTACATATAGTCCACAAGAGAAAATAATAGTTGAATTTATAAAAATGACCTTGTCCAAAAGTTTACATAGGCTTAATTCTTATTTGTTTAGTGATAATTGTTCATGAATCCCTTGTTTGTCCTGAAAAGTTAAACTGCCCACTGTTCTTCAGAAAAATCCTTCAGGTTCCACAAATTCTTTGTTTTTTCAGCTTTTTTTTTGTGTGTGTGTGTGTGTGTGTGTGTATTTGAACCCTTTCCAACAATGACTGGATGATTTTGAGATTTATCTGTTTGCACTGAGGACAACTGAGGGATTCATATGCAACTATTACAGATAGTTGAAATGCTCACTGATTCTTCAGAAGGAAATTCTGTGGGACCTGAAGAATTTTTATGAAGAACAGCGGGCAGTTTAACTGTTCAGGACTAAAAAGGGACTCATGAACAACTATCACTAAACAAACAAACAAAAAACAGCCGTGGATCATTCAGGTAACAACACAGTATTAAGAATCAAGTGTATGTAAACTTTTGAACAAGGTCATTTTTATAAATTCAACTATTATTTTATCTTGTGGACTATATGCAAATGTCTTTGAAATATCTTATTCAGGTCCGTACTAAATTAAAAATAACATGCATTTTGTGTGATCCCTCTTATTTTGGTAAAATAATTTTGTTGCTTCTGCAAGTGTGTAAACGTTTAACTTTAACTGTAACAGTTAAAAATAAAGGTTCTTTGATTCCCCAAAGTACGTTTCAGTGAAAATTTCTTAAAAGAACAGTTTATTCTTAGTCTGAAGATCATTTGAAGGAACCTTTTTCCACTATAAAGAACCTTTTGAGGAATGAAAAGTTGCCATGCATGTTAAAGGTTCTTTATGGAAGCATAGATGCCAATAAAGAACCTTCATTTTTAAGAATGTAGAACAATCCAAATAGCAGCATATTCAAAAAAGGTTCAAATCTGAGAAGTTGGAGCAGATATAATAATTTAAATAAGCAAACATAACATGCTTACCATGGGTAAGAAGCAACAGGATACAAACAGCGCAAACCAGCTTCATTTCTTACCAAGAGATGACTGCTGAAGGACGTTTTTCTCTCTGTAAATGGACACAAATTGACTGATAACCTTTTAAACAGTCAGTGGGAGGTTTCTCCTGTCCTGAAATATGCGTCATTACTAATCTTTTGTAAAGTGATTGTTAAATGGACATGAACATGTCTTGTAAATAAGATACATACATATTTTGGCACCTATTATGCCCCTTTTTACAATGTGTTATATAAGCCTCAGGTGTCCCCAGAATGTGTCTGTGAAGTTTCAGCTCAAAATACCCCACAGATGATTTATTATGTCATTTTAAAAATTTTGAGTGGAAGCAGAAACACGCTGTTTTTCGCACATGTCTCTTTAAATGCAAATGAGGCTGCTTCTCTCCACCCTCTTTTCCAGAAAAGGGCTGTGCCTTTACAGCTCATTAACTCAGATACTCTTGAAAAACATCTGTTAGGTTTCGATTATCATGTCTATCGCACTGGAATCATGCGTTTTAAAGCCATATCTGTTTACACTTCTGATATAGGGTTTTCTAAATGCACACATCCAAGGTGAACACACAAAAAGTGTTACACAGCATGTGAGTACTAAACTAAGTTCTCTGTCATGTCTTATTGTGCTTAAACTGTCAAATCAACACAAGTTTGTTAAAAACACACAAAAACAAAAAGCTACAAAAACAGTCAATTACGTCTATGAAAGTAAACAGCTGGGAATGAAATCGCATGTAAATACATTCATACTGTTTTCCAATTGCTCAGATATCACCTTGTCCAAAGAGGTTGAAGGTGTGCGAAGGGGAAAACAATCCAAGACATTCACAAATAAAGAGAGAAGAAGCAGTGTGATGGAGTGAGGCTAACTACACTTTATTCAATGCAGTACAGTATCAGGTGACTCCTCTGAACCAGAACACACAAGAGACAGAACACACACCAGTATGACGTTCAACATACTGTCACGTACAGAGAAAATTAAAATAAAACCAAAATGAATAGCTATGTTTCAGGTTTATGCTTTCAGTTTTGTCTAACTTCATGGCTACCAACAGTTTTTCCATTTTCCCTTTCATCTCATATACGTCTCAAATATGAGTCACTGAGAAATGTGATACACTACACACCTAGGAAATCGTGAAGCAACATGACTGGCTTTATGTGCAGGGATGCACGTAAAAACAGATTTAAATAAAGCTTATGAAAACGGTTGTAGCACTACATGACATCACTCCCTTTAAGTGCTGCTGAAAGTATTTTACAAAAACACAAATCCAAAATATATTATTGCAAAATAATTTGTTAATACTGTAGATACCTGACACTGTAATCTCACATATTATACATAATCATAAAAAAAAATGTAAAAACCCTGTAAATATAAAAGATTTTCCATTTTAATTAAAAGAACGTACAATAAATTCCTCCAACAACAGATTGATTAGGAGAAAGTCCTTCTGAATCTTTAAGTTAAAAATAAAATAACAACAAAAACACTGTTAAATCTATTTTCCATGCTATGACAGTGAACTGACCTGAACAAGAGCTCAGCAGATGAAATTCAACTCAAGTTCCCTTCGCCAAGCATTCATTATTTAAACAAATGATTATTTTAATACATACTACACTGAGAGCAATGCAGCACCTTCATACAATATTATATTTTAATAGTTGGTCATTAAAACCAATTCAAAAGAACAACATTAAAGGTACAATTCACCCAAAGACTAAAATTGTCATCATTTATTCACCTTCGTATTGTTGCAAATGTGTACTTCTTCTTTTATGTAAAAAAACAAACAAAAACTCTAAAATGCTGGGTTAAAAACAACCCAGCACTGGGTGAAATATGGACAAACCCAGCAATTGGGTTGTTTTGATTTAGCGGTTGGGTTAAATGTTCTCGTAAACCTTCTGGGTAGTTTTATTTAAGTCAACTATTGCTTAAAAATTACTATATTTCTTGCTTAAAATGAACCTAAAACAGGTTTGAAATTATATTAACATTAACATTTATTAAAAAGTTGAATAAATGACAATCAATTAATAAACATTTTTTTTAAAATTGCTTATTAATAAATGCTCACCTTTTGATTATTACTGATGCCTCTAGTAATGTGTCTGATTTTTAATTTACAACCTATTTCGGGATTTTTAAACAATAGTTGAGATAAATAAAACTACCCAGAAGATTAGGTTAAACATTTAGCCCAACCACTGGGTCAAAACAACCCAGTCGTGGGTTTGTCCATATTTTACCCAGTGCTGGGTTGTATTTAACCCAGCATTTTTAAGAGTGATAATAATAATAACAAAATAAACTTGAATAAAATATAAATAAAGAAATGAATGTGTACTGTTTCTAAATAAAAAAAAATAAAATAAAAAAAATAAGCTTAAAATAAAATAAAAAAATAAAAAACAAATAGAAAAAGTATACTTTTTTATGCAAAAAATAAAATAAAATAAAAATAATAATAGTACTGAAAAACTGACTCATTTCCATACAATGAAAGTGGATGGAGATCATCTTTCAAGATCCAAAAATTACCAAAAAAAAAAAAAAAAAAAACTCATGTTCATTTATATTAAAAATGGCAACTCAGATAGAGTATCACATTAGGTTTTATTTCAGGGATGTCAAGTGTCTCCAAATCTGACCACAACACAATATTTGAGAGTTAGGGAGTTAGAAATGAATTAGCAGTTTACAACTTTGTGTTTTCCTCTCATAAAATGATTGTTTGACTTTAGAAGACTTTTAATATAGCACACAAGTCATGTGGATTACTGCTATAATAATAATATTATTATATATTGTCATTTTTGTGGTTTGTCACCATTCACTTTCACTGTATAGAAAAGATCATTTAAAATAACAAAGAAAACATTTCTTTTAGGATTTATGGAAGAAAAAAAATTATGCGAGTCTGAGCAAACAATGATTATTTTCATATATGGGTGAATTATCGCTTTAAGTGGGCAACAGAACATATGGATATTCTTTCAACAGCACTTTTGGGAGGTACATAAACAGTCTGAAGTGACTCTTCTGTATTAATTCACGACCGTATTTGCAGAAACAATAAGCAACAGCCTCGTTGTGCACTTCCACTAACACCAGGGGGCGCTAGAGAAAACGCAAGGAAGAAAAACAACAAGAAATGTAAGCGAATGTACTGTAGAAAACGTTCCCATCATATCTTTTTGCACCTCATTAGTGTCAATTTCCTGACGGAGCAGTTCACTGCTTTCAGCCACTCAATTCTAACACATTTCACACGATTCTGCGAACTAAACCCAACATCATCTTTAGGCTGGAATTTTTGGTGCAGAAACCTGTTCACATGTTCCGTTCAAAAGTCCTGATTATCATTTTTCATAATTTCGTGCTTGTTTCTTTTAGCTCACTAATCAGCATACAGTATTTATAGACATAAGACGTACAGCATGCGCTCACACACACAAACACACGCACCCACACACACACACACTCCCACTCACAGAAAATGATCCGATATTACGTGTGTGTCAACATCTGTAGAGTTCAGTGAAATATTATACAACGGGAAGGAGGAAGACGAGCAGGAAACGAATGGATAATGTCACTCCTTCAAAAGCGGTCAAAAACAAAGAGGTACACAGCAGCATACAGCATAAGCATACAACATATCCGCCCAATACTGAGGAAAAAGGCAATTAGCATATATTTCACATAGTCTACAGAATGTACACAAGCCCTGGAAATCAGTCCATGCCGTTGAACCAGGATTGTTGTATCCCATCTGTGTCAGCTCATATTCAAAGTCTTTGTCTCCACCCACAGGTGACTAGGAAAGGGCCCGAGACTATTATAAAAGAAGCAGCGACTACAGCATACAGATTTCCCTTTAAAAAATGTCAAAGTAGACATGTGAAAACATATTTGTAGGTGTAACGGTTTATGTAAATGTGTGTGTGTATATATAGAGAAAGAGAGACAGAGAGAGAGAATTGTCAAACATCACCGCAGATAGTCCTGAGGCGGTGTTTCTGAGCCCTCGTTGCGTCCGTCAGAGCAAATAAATTAAAAATAATAATAATAAAAACAGACAATGACTGGGAGAAGGTTTGCTTGGTGCATCCATCATATCATATGAGCTTTTCGGTTAGTTTTAGCCACGCCCTTGACTCCGGGGAGTGGGCGTGGCTAATAAGCAGCAGCGTAAAAGTGGCCCATTGACGGGTGGATGGTGTTCAAGTTGAAGGATTAGGGCCGGCAGAGGCAGCGTTGGTGTTTAGACCACGATCGCCACTGTTGGCACCTGGAGAAGTAAGAGAAGGTTATTAAAAATAAAAAAAAGAGGTGCCGAGGATGGTCTTGGGGTTTGTGTGAGGCCGAAAGTGAAAAACCCACCTGTTGCAGCCGAGGCAGACTGAGAGGAGTTTTCCGCCTGGTTCTGAGCATGTGCAGGAATGAGTACGGAGGCCAGCGAGGGGTTACTGGACAACTCTGATGATTAAATGCAAGAGATATTAGTGTAAAAGACAGAATTATTCAAGTACAAACACATTTACAGTCATTCAAAAAGTTTTTGTTTTTGAGCTAAATTAATACTTTTATTCACCAAGGATGTATTAAATTGATCAAAACAGACAGTAAAAACATGCAACAATGTAACAATGTTACAAAACATTTTATTTCAAATAGATTCTGTTCTTTTGATCTTTCTATTCAAAGAATCCTGATTTTTTTTTTTTTAACATTGACGATAATGAGAAAGGTTTCTTAAGCATCAAGAACATTAGAATGATTTCTGAAGGATCACGTGACCCTGAAGACTGGAGTAATGACGGTGATTGCATCACGGAAATAAATTACATTTTAAAATATATTAAAATAGAAAACAGTTATTTTGAATTGTAATAATATTTTTTACAGCTACCCTCAACTAAAGATGTTTCTGGTCGACTAGTAGTCGTTCATTTTAAGCATTAGTTGACTATTAGTCGCACGTTTATTAATAAACCATACAAATCATAATAATGAAACTTTAATTGGCTATATAGCCTAATAAGTGCTCAAGTGCACGTAAAAAAAGCTTACCGCTGATATAATTATGAATGTGTCTGGGAAAAACCGCAAGGAGACTGTATTAATGGTTTAATAATTTATCGATAAACTTTCGGTTTAAGAAATGAAGTCAGCAACAGCGAATGAAGTGTTGCGCCTGTATGCATGTTCATATGGATTACATAATTTTAAAAAATATTTGTTTTTTTCTATTTGAATTGGTTCAGTTGAAAGTAGACATTTCACTCTCTATAGATATATTTTTCAAATCTGTAAGGAAAGTTTACAAGGAGCTTCAAAGTTTTGCCTCAAGTTCAGAGACCGAGACGGCAGAAACTGCATCCTGTTTCCTTTAATTATTTTACAAAAGCGCAATGTTTCGTTGTTATTGTGAGTGCACACAAATAACATACAGATTCGTAAGATGTATTACTTTTTTCTGTATGACCAAAAATGACGGAGTATTTTAAGAGCAAGTGACCGCACCGGTGCCTCCATCTGTCATGCAGTAAGTGCGTGATATTTGAGCTTGATGAATGATAGGTGAGCATTTGGGTGTGCTGTCTGATGTACTATATTAACACATAGACCAGCCGTTACTGATTTGTCCATCACAGACTGCGTGACTTTGCCACTTCCTGTGGAATTTTTTTTTTCTTTCTGTGACTAAGTGACTAATAAAATTTTGGTCGATCAAGCTTATTCTCGTCGACGGTTTGTTAACTGTTAGGGGGCAGTCCTATATATTTCACAATATTACAGTTTTTACTGCATTTTTGATCAAGTAAAAACAGACTTGGTGAGCATAAGAGACTTTATGAAACATTAAAAATATTACCAACCAGTTAATCAGTTAATACTTGTTACAATACTTTACAAACATTAAATCAATCATTATCATTTGTGCATTTGTGTGCAGCATACCCTGTGTAGTGAAATTAAACAGCACAGGCCGCTCTCTTCCATTCGGGAGCTTGAGGTTGGGCTCACGGAGCTCGTCAAAGAAAGTGTGAGCGCAGGCTTCGAGAGGAGTGAGTCGGGCCGTAGGCGTGTACTCCAACAATCGGGAACACAGGGCTATCGCCTCCGGAGGGGTCCGGGGCCGGAAAACCTAACATATGGACAATAGCACAGGACCTTTGAATGCTTTATACAAACTTTTGCATATTTTTAATTTTTAATATAGATTTGTTTCAAATAAATCACATGTGAGCAATTAAAGTGCAACTGTGTTAGTAGAAAATACTCTTTAAGTCAGACTTATAACATAAAATGTAAAATAAGAAGGTTGTAAAGACCAGAATTACGGTCTAGAATTAAAGGAAGGAGAAAAGACAAGGATAAAAGTGATAAAAAAGCTTGAAACATATGGAAACACTTATGCTAACCTTAGTCCACGGGTGTGCCTTTATCTGTGGAAACTTGAATTCAGTGTAATTCGGGTTCATCTCCCGGATCTGCTCTCGTGTAGGAGTTCCCAGCACCTGGAGGAAACAAGTTCTCTTATTCGTTTGCAATTAAAGTATATATTCCACACTGCAACTATAACAATACAGAGAAAAAATACAATACAATGATATTTTTCAGCTGATGAACAATTAGAAATTGCCAATTATTCAAAAAAACATCCAACTTTAAAATGCACTGCAATTATGTTCACAGAAAATAACTAAAGTACATGTTTAGAATAAATGTTATTGTTCACCAGTATGGATGGTAATATAGTTTATCTTTCCAGCAGTGTTATTTTAGTATGATTCATTATTCTAATATAGTATATATATATATACTATAGTAGTATAATGATAATACTAAAATTCTAATAAAAAATAGTAAAAATTGTGTGTGTGTGTATATATATATATTTTTTTTTTTTTTTTTTTTTTTTTTTTTACACGCACACAAACTTTTATTTTAATTTTAGTAATTTTTAGTCATTTTAGTACTTCAACTTTAACTTATTTTAATCAATTCCCAAAGTAACATCTAAAATTTTCATTAAGGTTAGGTTTTTTAATCTATTATTTACGTTTTTTCACTATTAAAGGTATTAAAAATAAAAGAAAAAATGGTAAACACTGTCAAATCTATTTTCGCTGCTATGACAGTGAACTGACCCGAACAAGGGCTCAGCAGATGAAATTCAACTCAAGTTTCCTTCGCCAAGCATTCATTATTTAAACAAATGATTATTTTAATACATACTATATTGACAGCAATCCAGCACCTTCATACAATATCATATTTTAATAGTTGGTCATTAAAAACCATCTCAAAACAACATTTAATGGACAATTCACCCAAGAACTAAAATTAGGTCATCATTTATTCACCTTCATATTGTTGCAAACATGCTTTTTCTTTCATGAAAAAATTAATACATTAAAATAAAAAAATTAAAATAAACGTGTAGTTTTTCTTTCATGCAAAAAAATAAATAAATAAATGTACTGAAAAGCTGACTCGTTTTCATACGATGAAAGTGGATGGAGATCATCTTTTAAGCTCCAAAAATGACAGAAACAATTTTAGCTACAGCTTTTATGTTCATTTATATTAAAAATGGCAAATCATTTTGGGTATCACATTAGGTTTTATTTCAGCGATGCCAAGTGTCTTCAAATTAGAGTTATGAATTATTAGTAGTTAACTACTATACATTTTTATATCTTTTTTTTTTTAGTAATTTTAGTACTTCTAAAGTACTTTTTTTTTAGTCATATTTTTGGACCTTTTTAAGCTTTATTTGACAGGATAGTTTGAGAGCAGACAGGAAAACATTGGGTAAAGAGAGGGAAGTGGGACCGCCAAATGACCTCGAGACGGGAATTGAACTCGGGTGGCCGTGAGCGCAGATACGCTGTATTTTGGCGCACTAACCACGTGTCTATTGATGCCAACAGTATCTCAACTTTTAACTTATTTCAATTAATTCCCAAGGTAACATTTAAAATGTTAAAAATGTTCATTTAATTTAAGTTTTTTCCATCTATTATTTATATTTTATTTTATTTCAGTTTTAATTCGATTAAAGAAAAAGCTTTTAATAGTTTTAGTTTTTGATGATAATAGCAACACTGGTTTGGATATTTTTGGTCAGAACAGGGCTTTACTTACAGGAAGTAAGTCATTTTCTTAGAAGTGCATTGATGATTCAGCTGTTAAATAGGACAGCTTTTCCAAAGAAATAAATATAACTGCATTCACTAGAATTCACTCAAACACTAGAAAAGTGCATAATGGGGGCTTTCGCAGCACATAGTTCTAGGAACTCAATTCTAGGAACTAGCCAGCATGGTGGTTCCTACAGACGCGTCAGCATCAGCAAGAGTAGATGCAATCAGAATTTTACGATTATTTGTGAAAACACACACACACTTACCTTGATGATTTCAACAAGCTGATCTACACCACTGTCGCCCGGAAAAATCGGCTGTCCAAGCAGCAGCTCGGCCAGTACACAGCCAGCGGACCAAATATCTGTATGGAAACAAAGGTAAACAATGAATATTACAGCACTTACTCTTCTTATATCACAGATTAGCAACACAAATGTATTCAGTCACATTTCAATAGCAGGTCTCATTGAAAGACTAGAGTACTGGCTGCTGAAATATCAGCTGCTTTGTGATAGGATTTTGAATCTTTTTGATTAACAGAGTTAGAATTAGTACACCAATGCCGTGGTGTAGTGTACGAAGTTTTAGAAGTTTTAAGGGCACTAGATTACCTATGCTGGAAGTGTAGTCCGTGGCTCCGAAAATGAGCTCAGGGGCTCTGTAGTAGCGCGAGCAGATGTAGGAAACATTAGGCTCACCACGCACCAGCTGCTTGGCACTGCAGGAGACAGAAAGAGACAGACCAAACGCAAGACACAGACAGAGAGAATTAGACATAACCAGAAATTACACCAACACGCGTCCACATCAAAACCGTCATCATCATTGGACACATTATCATCACAATAACAATAATCATGATCATTATCGTCAAACACTAACTGCATCCAAATGTTTCTTAACTACGGAGGAACAAAAGTTTAAAAACTTTAAGTTTAAAGCAGTTTAATCAAATTAAGCCAGTCACAGATTTAGATCAGAACGCTCAAAGCTAAATGTGTCAGATGATGGGATTTGATCCGTGAAATAGTCGCTTTTACACATGAGACTTGTTCAGATGCTGTGAAATTGCCAGATGAAGTTTTCCAGTAAAGGTACCACATCACACAAGCAACGTCTTTCTGTGTTTTATATTGCTGACATTCACACGCCAGTGTCCTCATTCCCTCAAAAAACCTCATGAGTTGACAATGTGTATATGATGGACACTTGTTCCATGCTTTTCCTGCACTATTCACTCCAAACTACCAATTTGTAAAGACACGCAAATGTACTCAAAAGCTTGAGGTGAGATTTTTTTAAATGTTTTGAAAGTCTTTTATGCTCACCAAGACTGTATTTATTTGATCAAAAACACAGTAAAAACAGAAATATTGTAAAATATTATTACAGTTTAAGATAACTGTTTTCTATTTGAATATATTTTAAAATGTAATTTATTCTTGTGATGCAAAACTGAATTTTCAGCATCATTACTCCAGTCTTCAGTATCACATGATGCTTCAGAAATGAAGGCTCAGACCCTATGGTCAAGAAACATGCCTTATTATTAATAATGTTAAAAAGAAATCTTTGTAATATTATAAATGTTTTAATAATTTTAATGTGTTCTTGTCCAATTTCTGTAAAAATGTCAAATGAAGTTATTATTAGTAACATAAGTTATTTGTTATTATAAATATTTTATTATAAATAAAATATTTTGTATTTTGTTGATATGTAACCTTTATATAAAATAATATTTTTTTCTAACAATGTCTTTACTGTCACTTTTGATCATTTTGTTTGTCTTTTTAATGCCATGCCAGATTCTATGGCTATATTCATGGTAAGAGCCAGGTTTAGTCATTCAAAAATAAACCGAAATAAGATTTTCTAAGAATTTTAAAACTAAATTTGGATTTATTTTGTTAAAAACTTTCAAGAGTATCAACAGAATAAAACAAATTTCTTAAAGGAGTAGAAGTATTACAGTCCAGCAAAATATGTTTAATGGATAGCAGATTCTGGCATTCTGATCCCAGCAATTATCAAAATGGAATATATTTTTTTTCTTTTGATTAATTTAATGCATTCTTGACGAATAAAAGTATCAATTTTTCTTCAATTTTTTAATTAATTTTTTTTGCTAACCCTAAATTTTTGAACGGTAGTGTACTTCTATGAATGGCGGCGGAGACTGACATGGAAAAAAAGATGCTACTTTTGCTTTCTTTGCACACAAAAAGTATTCTTGTAGCTTCATAAAACTGCGGTTGAACCGCTGATGTCACATGGACTATTTTATCGATGTCCTTACTACCTTTCTGGGCCTTGAATGTGTCAGTTGCATTGCTGTCTATGCAGGGTCAGAAAACTTACGGATTTCAGCATTCCTGTCAAATTTAACTCAATGCAAAACATCCCGCAGGTGGAAAGCTAAGAGGTTAATCTGTATTGCAAAGATGAACAAAGGTCTTACGGGTTTGGAACGACATAAGAGTGAGTAATTAATGACAGAATTTTCATTTTTGTGCAAACTATCTATTTTGTGTGATGTCATTCACCAAAAGGTTTTTAAGACTACGAGCATCAATACAAAACTACAGGCAACGTTTCAGCAGTTTTTGTCAGATCTCAAAATGAACAAGCGCTGTTAAGTTTCTAGCAGATGTTATATGCATGACAGCACCTAATTTCCATGTCTCACCTTCCAAAGTCACAGAGTTTGAGCACAGCTGTCTCTGGATCGAGCAGGAGGTTCTGCGGCTTGATGTCTCGATGGCAGATCCCATATGAGTGGATGTACGCCAAGCTGCGGAACAGCTGGTACATGTATAGCTGAAAACACATTAAAAAGTGACTTTAATCCAGCAGAATTTGCAAGGCCGCAATCTACAAAACATTCCACTGAAAAGGTCAGTGAAAATCCTCCTCGTATGACCAGCTTAGTACTTCTAAACCAACATGTTACACCGCAAAGTTCATGCTACTGCAAGTAAGTTGTGCAGCTTTGGTTCATCAGCAGCACCAAACCAACTTAAACCAGCATGGGAAAAAAAAATCACGTCTTCAAAATAGTGAATAATGTCAGATACTATTAACAGACGTTACCTTCACATAGACCATGGGCAGATTCTGCTTGGCTCTGCTGTAGTGTCTGGCCACTCGGTACACATTTTCAGGCACGTAGTCCATCACCAAATTCAGATACACCTCATCCTTCTGTGGGAGTGAAGAAGAATACGGGGATTGACAAAGAGAAGAGAGTTTAGCAGGTTGATATCTTGAAAATATCTTAAAGGGAACCCCGGGTATTAAGACTTGTATGGCTTAACATAACATAAATGATGTCTCTTACTAAAATATGTGGTAGACAATGCACGAAAGATTTACATTAATTAAAAAATCCACATAGTTTTATACTTATTTTGGACTATGGGGGGCGCCATTATTTCTTTGATGTCAAATGGTTGCACTCAGTGATCTACTGGTATGACCTGTTGCTCTTTTTTTTACCACAACACAACTTCACAATACCACAGTAAAATACTGGTACGATCACCAGAGCTACTGAAAGAGCTTACAGGTGGCCTAGGTGTAAACCAAATGGCATATCTTCAATTTCTCCTAATGAGGACTCTAAACGCCCCCAGATATCGAGTCAAATCCACACTGAGAAATTCCTTCAGTGGCTGCAGCGTCATGACAAGAGTCCATATGTTTACATCCTGTCAGGATGGCATCTAGCATTTCTTGTCTCCGCCGTTTGTAAGCTCTTTCAGTAGCTGCGGTCTACTAAAAGCCTCAAAGGCATCAGGGCTAAAGTGGAGAGAACAAAGATGCAGGTCTTTAGGAAGTTTAATTTGTCCACAGGCATCTTCCCATTCTTTTCTCATCTTCTTATCACTAGGAAAGCAGTGAAGACTTACATCGCTTCTCTTTTTGACCTTCGACTGAAAATTACAACCAAAATTTGCACACTGTGGCATAGTATCAGTATTTTATTTTCAGAGCTGTGTTGCAGTAAAAATACCAACAGGTAGCGCCAGTAGCTCACAGAGTGCAACTATTTTATGTCATCGAAATAATGCCCCCCCCCCTGTAGTCCAACATATATATAAAACAATGTGGATTGTTTAAATAAGGTAAATCGTTCATAGGTTTTCTACTACACATTTCAGTAAAAGACAATTTATGTTAGTGTTAATACCCAGGGTTCCCTTTTAAGAGACAGTCCACCCAAAAATAAAAATTCTGTCATCTTTTATTGACTCTCACATTGGTCCAAACCTGTATGACTATTCTGCGGAACACAAAACGTATTTTTAAGAATGTTGGTGACCAAACAACTTCTAGTTCACACTGACTTCCACTGTACTGACAAATAATAGAACGGACGTCAACAGGAACCAAAACTGTTTTAGGTTCCTATCTTCTTTCAGAATGACATATGGGTAAGTAAATAATGACAGAATTATCATTTCAGGGTGGATAAGCATGATATAGATGTATAACATAGATGTAACCTCACAGATGTGTGTTTACTTGCTATTATGCAAATCAGCATATTAGCATAAATTCTGAAGGACCATGTGACACTTGAGACTGGAGTAATGATGCTGAAAATTCAGTTTTGTCATCACAAGAATAAATTAAATTTTTAAATATTTTCAAACAGACAATTGTTATTTTAAATTATAATGATATTTCACAATATTACTGTATTTTGACCAAATAAATGCAGCCTTTGTGGACATAGTGCCTTCTTTCAAAAAAACATACAGACCACAAACTTTTGAATGGCAGTGTTCAAAAGTTTAAAATATTACTCTATTGTTTCTGGTCATACAACATCACCCACTCCTAAACAAGAGTATTTATTCCCATTTTCACTAGAACGTGGATGCACAAACATTTCAGTAATGGTCTTTTCAGGGAAAAAGGGGGTCTGAGACTACACACGAGTCACACACAGACTATCTGCACAGTCATTATTTCTCTCTGTTGCCCACCCCAGAGACCCAGAAACTCCTTAATGTATCTGGAAAATTAAGGCACCGAGGCACTGAGCCAACTCCTGCCTCGCAACAGTGACATCAGCTCTGCGATTGACCTGTGATTGGCAGAGTGTTTTCTAAGAAGTGCTGTGATTGGCTACAATACAAATCCTGAGATAAAAGAGGCTGCTAAATGACAAATATTAGTATAAAGGCTCCATGCTGGTGCTTTTACACTGCTAATGAGTGAAGACAAGAGTATTACACATTTTAATATCATTGATGCTGACTGGTCAATACAGTATTTCAGCCATGCTAAAATACATCATATAGTAACATCCGCAACCATAAACAACCCTATGTGCAGTATAAACTATATGCTGCCTGCTAAGGTTTTTGAACCAGTGCAAAATATGCACATGACTTCATGAGGTAGCATGTTTACACACATGACAATATGTAGCCGAAATACGCATGAAAATATATCATTTAAAATATTAAATATTTATTAGAAGATATATATTATATTTATATATATCTTATATAATTTATTTATATCTACAGCATATTATAATATATATTACATATTATATTAAATATTTAAAAATTGAAATGAAATTTTCAAAGGAAATTCCACACAATCACTCACACAAAACAAATGCATACTACTAAGTCTAGACTGCATTTCTGTTCTTGACTATAAGGTGACATGATAGCTAATATCCATGAACTTTGATTCAACCGCTCCATGGGTATGTAAACGGGTGAGAGTTCTGTCTGGACAGGATTACATAACTGAACTGATCCTGTTTCTGTGACACCAGGGGAGCCATCGGGACGAAGTCGCAATGGTCAGACACTATGTCACCGTGCTGGAATGGAGGGTTAAACCGGTGAAGACAGCCCTGCTCTCGCTGTCTGTCAATGAGACAGGCAGAGACAACCACTTCGCAAGCCATAAACATAGTCTACACATGCTAAATCATCACGTTAACATGTGTTTCTGCCCTATGGGGTGCTAACATATCTCATTACTCAAGAGGGCATTAGACTTTCCATCAGATTGCTGCAATACTTAAACTTACATAGTGTTTTTAGTGGGACTAGTGGGACTGACCACAAAACACTAACCATACAGTTGTGCAGACAAAAGAACATTCCTATCAACTTTTACAGTATATGAAGAGTTCAGACGCAAAAACCAGCTAAAAGCCACCTTGGTCGAAAATGAGATAATGATACTGAGTGAATGCTCCTGACACATAGTGTACATCCATCAAATACTTTTACTTCAAACTCGCTAAGTAGCCAGAAAGAAATGCTAATTTTAAAGAAATATGTCAAATGGATTTAGAGGCTTTTGCATCTGAACTCTTCATATATATACAGTAAAAATACAGTAAAAACAGAAATATTGCAAAATATTTTTAGAAATTAAAATAACAGTTTTCTATTTAAATGAAATTTATATCTGTGATCAAAGCTGAATTTTCAGCATAATTCTGAAATAAGTCTTCAGTGTCACAGATTTGTTCAGAAATCATTGTAATATGCTGATTAGCTGCACAAAAAAACATATATTATTATTACCAATGATGGCTGCACCATATTTTTGTAGAAACTGTGATATACAGTTTAAAGCAACACAGTTAGCATCGAGCGAGATGCTAACGATCTAATCTGATTCAATGATCTATGCTAAGCTATTAGCAAAAAAGTGGAGTGTTCCTTTAAAGAATAGCATTTATTTAAAATAGATTTATTTCCCCAGATAGAAATGTGATTACTGTCCCACAGATCATGTTTTCATGCCATTTTAAGTGTGAGTTGTTTACTTACTTTTTTATATTAGTTTTCCCATTAACGCCATTATATTGTTAATTCAGACTGATTCGCAAACACGGAACAGGCACAAACACAAGAGGCGGGATTTATCGCATTAACCAATCACAGCCAAACATAACCAGTTATATCCAATGCACTGCCTCATCTCATGTGACATTCATTCTCAGTTACCCCCCACCAAACTCACCACATGCTTTAGCAGGTCTATTAAAACTCAGTGGGCTCAGGGGAGGCGAGAGGGACGTTGACTCATGCTGTAACTTTACCTGCAGGTGTCGCTGTTGGACAATGTTTCTTTAGAAAAATGAGTGATTTATACCATTTTTAATGTTATATTTTGTATTATTGGCGTCGTTTATTTTTTGTACTACAAATTTTTTTCTCATCCAATACTCCCTCCTCGAATACCCCTGATTTTGCACATTTTAAAGTTAAATTATTCTACTGAATGCACTTTGAGAGTTCAAAATTAAGAGCTCCAACCCATGTTCCTAAAGGAGAAGTCCACTTCCAGAACAACAATTTACAAATAATCTACTCATGTAGTGTCATGGACGCATAACCCAGAGCAAGTGAACACAAGCTTTTGTCCTTAAAAAGTATACAAGTTTTTATTTTTCAAAAAAAATGACTGATTGTTTCGCTAGATAAGACCCTTCTTCCTCGTCTGGGATCGCTTAGAGCCCTTTGAAGCTGCATTTAAACTGCATTTTGGAAGTTCAAAAATAGGGGGCACAATTGAAGTCCATTATATAGAGAAAAATCCTGAAATGCTTTCCTCTCTTTACGACTGAAGACAGAAAGACATGAACATCTTGGATGAGTAAATTATCTGTAAATTGTTGCTCCGGAAGTGGACTTCTCCTTTAACTAAGAAAGCATAAATTAAAAAAAAAAAAAAAAAAAAAAAACTTTAAATGGGACTCAACCCTCTTTTATTTGTGATATACTGTCTCAGTCTAAATTACATTCACACTGGTGTTTTAGGAAGCCAAACTAATCAGAATATAACAATAATAATAATAACAAAAATTACAGTAATATATTGTAAAACAATTGCACTGCAAAATAAATGAAAATGAATATTTCATAAGTATATTATTTTTGCTTTACACTACAGTAAATTACAATACTTCTTTCCTAATTTCTACACTTGAAAGAGATATTTCGAGTTTGGACGGCAGTAACGTTACCCATTTAAGCCGCTAGCTGTCAGCAATTCATACTACACTTTTAAGCTTTTATTTTGACGGAAACGGCAGTGGAGCTTTTATTTTGAAGGAAACAGACTTGATGAAGGCATTAAGCCATATTGTGTTTTTGGTTTTAGTTCATTTGACAGATGATGTGTCGAAACGTAATGGCCCAAAACGCAGCGTTAAAGACCTTTTATGTTAGAATAAGAAGTTTAATTTAAAAAAAATAAAAATACACTTTTTGTCCGGAAGACATATGGTATAATAATATCGAGATATTAATAATATCGTTACATCCCTACATCATACTGACTTCAAACAGTTGTGTTTTTTGTTGTTGAAATTAAAGGTCATACGACCCAGGCTTGAGTGTTTCAAGTCAATATGTGTGTCCTGAATTAAAACACCGGTGTAAAGTATATTACAGGCCACTGTGCCAAATCAATCCATCATGACTGGCCGTTCACTGACAGCATCCTACTTTCTGCTTATTTTCTTTTATGCCTCTCAAAGCAGCCCTCACACATGATCTCTTTCTCAACGTCTTCTTTTCTGTCTTTGTTACAAAGAGAAGCCCTGCTGTTGTGTGTAAGAATAACTCGAGTAACCGTACACCCTGCGGCCTCTCGTATGTGCATCAGTGTGTACGTGCGTCTTTAGGTTAGATGGCTGAATTGGTTTACAGAGGGATAAACCAGTCTTTACATGGCTCCAGCATTCGGACGGCCTGGGTTCAGGTTCAACACGAGTAAACCAACATATGTATTTAAAATAATGTCATTAAAATATTTTTGAGGGAGTAATATTGAAGATCTTAAGCCAGCAGGGAGGATAAATATTTGTACTGTTAAACACTGTTTTAGTCACGGAAAGGTTCTTGATTGCTCTTCTGACTGATGTGACACTTCAATTGAATTAACTCAATCCAAATGTAAAGGGAAACAAAAGAGTATGTGGATAAAACAGACCCTGTTTGCTCAGAAAATTCTCAAGTTTCACAAGCAATCATTTTCCAAACCACAGCCAAAGCATGAGCTACAATCTATATTTATATATGAATGCGGCCCTCCTGGTTGAAGTGTACTACCTCTGACATGAGCTGTACATATATGCACGTGGTCAGGGTTAGATTACATTGTGGTACTGTGTTCTTCTTTCTCAAAAAGAAAGAAATGGTTGATTTTGGATGACTGCAGCTTGTAAAGTTAAAACTTTACTCTGTACAAACCTACTTCCAGGTATGTAATGCTATAGCATTCGCCTAACAAGACTCTAGTCCTATTTGTGTGATCTGTGTACCGATTATACATTAAAAGCGAAGTCTGAACTCCCATAGACCTGAACTCTGTGAACTCTCTACACACACACATTGCTCCTTTGGTTGGCTGCGCAGGAGTCAGAGCTTGTCATACAGTAAAAATAGGGCTGGTCTAACAGTTTATCTTCCCATCAATCAAAAGTTTCCTACTGAGCTGTCACTGGCTACTGCTGTGACAGGTTTCGCCCCTGGGGCTATCGAAGGATTACCAGAAATCCCATCCACAGGTCAACGCTGGAGGGTATGAGCAGTCAATCACAACCCAAAAAATACCACCCTGTTTGGATGGTAGATGTCTTCTAGTGTATGTACTGTATGCTTGTGCATATTATTAATAGATCTGTTTATATAATGATTTGGAGAAGAATGACAACGTTTTGCGTTTGTTCCCTTCTGGGACAGTAAAGTATATTTCATTTAATTTGTTCATGATATACCGGAGAAAAAAAACACTCTTTATATTTAGCATAAACATTTATAGCACCATTAATATTGATTGATTTATTAATTTATTCAGTTTTTTTCAGTTTTTGAAAAACATAAATATTTATAAAAATATACAAAAACAGTTAAGCAAAACAAAAATATACAAAAATAAAAATATTTAAAAAATGTAATTATATGCATACATTCATCCTTGATGAAACTTTATATTTTGCATGAAAAATTATAGCACTATTAGTATTTATTAATTAATTCCTTCTTTTTTTTTTTTTTTGCTTAAGATATCTTACTTTTTAATGAAAAATGTAAATATATATGTTTATATTTATAGAAATATACAAACATATTTTAAAAAAATTACATGCATAAATTCATTCAGGATGTATGGGAGAATCTCACAAAAACTTGATATTTTGCATGAACAATTAAAGCACTATTAGTATTGATTTATCTTACATAAAATATCTTACTTTTTAATGATTTTTTTAATTTTTTAAAAACTTTAGAAAAAATTATGTCATTATATGCAAAATTCATTCATGAGGTACCTGAGATTGGAGAATCTCACAAAAAAAATTTATATTTTGCATAAACAATTATAGCTCCAATAGAATTTATTTATTTGTTTATTCATTTATTTATTCATTCAGTTTTTTGGTTAAGATATCTTACCTTTTAAGGAAAAATATAAATATATATGTTTGTAAAAATATACAAAAAATATTTTTAAAACTTCATAAAAATATACAAAATTGTAAAACTTTCATTATTTGCATAGATGTATTCATTATGTACTGGAAAATCTCAGAAAAAAAAAACTTTATATTTTACATAAACAATTAAAGCACCATTACTATGGATTATTTATTTATTCATTCAGTTTTTGGTTAAGATGTCTTGCTTTTTAATAATAAATATAAATACACATATTTAAATATACATTAAAAAATTGTTTAAAAAAAACAGTTCTTACTGTTAATTAGTTGCTTATTACCATTCATATCGGCTGTTTATTAGCCCTTATGAAGCACATATTAAACTTAAGTATTAATTAGCAGCAAATTAGATGTTTACTGAGGCAAAAGTTGTAATTAATAGTTAGTTAATAGTGAGAATTGGTCCCCAAACTAAAGTTTAACCGAAAACAGCTACAGCATTTGTTAAGAATGATTGATTATTTATTTATTTGTTTATTGTGCCATTTTGGTGGAAATTTTCTCACAAATACTTACTACTTAAAAAACTGACATTATCATAAAATATCATTAAAAAAAATCTCATTAATGTAATATGGGCTATGTAATATAGGCTTCATTTTCTTTATGTAAACTAAATATTCTTGTTATTTATTAAAAAGAAATCCAATAGATACCTTTTAGTCAATTGTTTTTAAGTATGAATTTGCTGGTGTCCAGAGTGTAATTCAGTGTGCAGGAGCCAAACTACCTGCAGGGCTCTGCTGCAGTCCCTCGCAAACACAGCTCATTAAAAAGTTAGACATCAGACTGCTATTCACTTCAGGTTGCAGCAAAAGAATACACATCCCATGACCCAGAGCATTTGCTGGAAACTGCAGGACAGCATGTTTCTGGTCTATAGGGCACATGATGCTGCTCAGAAAAATAAAAAAAAACAAAGGAAAGAAAAGTGGCACTCACTTTGTCTCCGCTGGAGTAGAAGAAGTAGCGCAGACGGACGATGTTACAGTGATCCAACTTCCTCATGATCTGCAACTCACGATTCTGAGAGGAAAAAAAGAAAGAATCATAAGAAATGACATCAATGTAACACTAAATGGTTCTGCATTTCTGAGGTAAAACACAAAACCAACGATAAACAAATTCTCACCTTAAACCTTTTATCCTGCAGCACCTTCTTTATGGCCACCAGCTCACCGGTGTCGCAAAGCTTCGCCTGATATACAACCCCGAATGAGCCGTTCCCGATGACCTTTGTGTCCGTATAGCTGACCTCCTGAGGTCGGTCGGGACCCTGACCGGGGGTCGCGGCCACTGTTGTAACTTTACTGCCGTCTTTATCTCCTAAAGAGAGAGGGAAAGTACAATGTACCATGAATATTCCTTTGTAATGCACTGCTGTTTTACATGGTCACATGAGCTCTAGGTGTTACTATGCTCATTAGTGTGTGATCATTTATCCACCTGAGCTCATTTTCGAGTTAAACACATCCGCTTCACACCTCATCATGTTTTGGCACCCATGAGCACATGCTTCACAACATGAAAATGGGAAATATGAGGACAGAATGTCCTCAATTTTAATATATATATATATATATATATATATATATATATAAAATATATTTTTTACCATTTTAAAGTAGAAATATATTTTGAAACTCAGCTCCAGATTTCTATAAAAAGAGTATTTTTCTCTTTATTAAATTAAGTTTTTTAAATGACTCTTCAAATGATCTTACCAACTTTCTGGGCCTTGAACATGGTAGTTGCATTGGTGTCTATCCAGGGTCAGAAACCTCTCAGATTTCATTAAAAATATCTTAATTTTAAATTTAACCTATCACTTTCTTATCAGGTACACTACCTTACAAATGTTTGGGGTTGGTACGATTTTTTTAATGATTTTTAAGAGAAGACTCTTACGCTCCCCAAGACTGTATTTATTTAATAATAAAAATAAAATACAGTAAAAACAGTGATAATGTGAAATTATTATTATATAATATATTATATATTATATAATATATTGTAAAATTTAATTTATTCCTGTGATACAAAGCTGAATTGTCAACATCATTACTCCAGTCTTTAGTGTCACATGATCCTTCAAAAATCATTCTATTACGCTGATTTGGTACTCAAGAAAGCATTTATTTTGTAATATTTAAATATCTTTACTGTCACATACAAACATATATACATGTATATACATACATACATACATACATATATATATATATATATATACTGGGTTTTCAAACAATTAATAAAAAGTTAGAGTTTGCCTAATATGTGACCCTGGACCACAAAACCAGTCTTATGTCACTGGGGTATATTTGTAGCAATAGCCAAAAATGCATTGTATGGGCCAAAATTATTCTTTATGAAAAAAAATTTTCTTTTATGAAAAAAAATATTAGGAAATTAAGTAACGATCATGTTCCATGAAGATATTTTGTAAAATTCCTACTGTAAATGTATGAAAACTTAATTTTTGTAATATACATTGTTAAGAACATTATTTGGACAACCTTAAAGGCAATTTTCTCAATATTTTTTGCACCCTCAGATTCCCAATTTTTAAATAGTTGTATCTCAGCCAAATATTGTCCTATCCTAACAAACTATACATCAATGAAAAGCTTTATTCAGCTTTCATATGATGCATAAATCTCAATTTTGAAAAAAATGACCCTTATGACTGGTTTTGTGATCCAGGGTCGTGTACTGTGTGTAATTATTATGTATATATAAATACAAACACATTCATGTATATATTTAAGAAATACTTACAAGTATATGTATTTATTATAATTTTAATATAATTTACATTATATATATATAAATAAAAATATTTTGTACATACATAGCATATTTCTCTTAAATATATACATTCATTTGTGTGTATTTATATATACATAATAATTACACACAGTACACACACATATATTGGGCAAACTCAAACTTTTATTTTGTATGCGATTAATCGCGATTAATCGTTTGACTGACAGCCCTAATATTATATATATGTACACACACAATGAACCCAAAATAGGTTTGAAATGAAGATTTATTAATAAGTTTCAGAACTAATAATTAAATAATAAACACTTATTAAATTGCGTATTAAAAATGTTCACCATTTGATCATTACTGATGCCTCTAGTAATTATGTGTCTGATTTTAATTTAAAAATTGTTAATTTTTTCTGGAAAAAAAAAAAAAAAGGTATAGGGAAGCAACTGTGAATCTATTCTTTAGTTTCTCTTACCAACACTCTCTACAGAATCAAAGCACAAGGGAGGAAATAAAGCAATAAGCCCCAAGAACGGTTATTCCATATATGCAGTAAGGTTTCACAAAATAAAAGAGAGCAAATAAAGTGTAATGATATTAATAAAAACAGTATTCGTCCACCAAACAATACAGTTCCTTAGAAACGGTTGTGGTTGCCGAGCAACACACAAACGTAAACAAAGGTGTATGTTTGCAGAGTAATTTACAACAGCTTTGAACGTGGCTCAACCAATCGTAATTAAGGACCGGAACTATCCGTTTTATAATATCAGATTTATCAAACAGGTTTCAAAATATAGACATGTATCATGATTCATCACAGATCATCCGAGTCAGCAATGCATTGGTGTTACAAAAATAATCTTTAATAATAAAGGGAATAATTAGCGGTTTGGCTTGTTGATTTTACTTTCTAAATGAGTCATGTAAGATTCTCTGTTTTTTACAGCCATGACTGAATCTGAAAAGAACCGCTGTGAATGAATCATCAAGAAAGTGAGCTGAACTTAAGAACAGATTCAAGAACAAATCAGTCAGCATGTTTTGTGAATCAGATCAGGAACTAGGTCAAAAGAATAATTCGTTCATAAATTGAAATCGAACCAATCCAGATCTCAAGTTAACAGGAAATAATGACTTCAGTTTCAGTCTGTTTCTCATGCAAAGCTAATGTACAGCTTTAGGAACTGCCTTTTTGTTACTAGACAGATGTGTTGCATAGAAAAGAGCAAATCATTTAAAAAAACTGCATTATTGCTGTGAACATTCAACACTCGCTGCATGTTTACAGGCAATCTAAGCCAATTTAATGAAATAGTATAAGCATGTGTGTGTGTGTGTGTGTGTGTGTTCCAGGTCAGGTGGGCCGTGGAGTAAAGTGCAGACAGAGTGCACGTTCAGCACGGGGAAATGTGATGAGTCAGAGGGCGTGAGTGTGCACACACAGTCACACGATGAGCTAATAAAGATCTCGGCTCCCAAACTTACGCAGCATGGAATTTTAATTGAGTCACGGCCCATTACATACCCAGATCATCTTCCCATCCTGCTCCTCTGACACCATCCCGCTCGCGAACCGGCTAGTCATTTAGCAATTCAGATAAACCGAGGCATTTAATATAAGACGCAGCTCAGCTTAATCTTCTCCGCTCTAAGAGACTTTTCATCATTACGGCTACAGCATTAATCACATTATCTCACATACAAAGTGATTATCCCTCATCGTCCGCAATGTTAAGAACAGATGAAATTGAAATGGTCGTAAATAAACATGAACTGATTATGAATATCTAATGATTAGCAGCATTTAATCACCAACATTCTATATATCAACCCATGCATATGTGCTTTTATATAATGAATGTTAGTCAGCATAAACATCATAATTAACTTGACGCATATGAGACCAATAAGCCAATAATTATTTTCATGTTACAGCATTATAATGTGCAGTTTGACAAATAGATATTCATTTGGAGATTTACTTAATATTAAATTTAACAGATTCATATATATATTTTACACTATCATTCAAAAGTTTGGGGTCAGTAAGACTTAAAAAGATAATACATTTATTCAGCAAGAACACATTAAATTGATTAAATGACAGTAACAGTAAAGACAAAAACTTACTGTCTGTATTTGCATTTCAAATAAATGCTGTTTTTCAGAATTCATCTGTTCAACAAAAAAACCCTCGTAAAATAGTATTATAGTTTCTACCAAAATATTAAGCCGAACAACTGTTTTCAACATTGATAATAATAATACAGTATTTCCTGCGCATCAAATCAACATATTAGAATGATTTCCGAAGGATCATGTAACACTGGTGTAATGATGCTGAAAATTCAGCTTTAATATCACAAAAATAAATTACATTTTAAAATATATTTAAATATAAAATGGATATGTTAAATTATAATAATATTTCACAATATTACTGCTTTTCCTGTATTTGTGATCAAATAAATGTGGCCTGTATGAGCATTCAAAACATCCTACCAACACTATTAATTTGAATGATACTGTATATTTTTTGAAGATTCATTTTGTGAGCAAAAAACACAGTTAAATATTTAATATCTGCCGACTGATAGCTACCAAGATATTAATCTTTCAGCTTTTTGTCCACTGAACATTTTTTAAAAGATATACCCTACCAGTCAAAAGTTTTTGAACAGTGTGATTTTTAATGTTTTTTAAAGAAGTCTCTTCTGCTCACCAAGCCTGCATTTATTTGATCCAAAATACAGCAAAAGCAGCAATATTGTGAAATATTTTTACTATTTATAATAACTGCTTTCTATTTGAATATGTTGTAAAATGTAATTTATTTCTGTAATCAAAGCTAAATTTTCATTACTCCAATCTTCAGTATCACATGAGCCTTCAGAAATCATTCTAATATGCTGATTTGCTGTTCAAGAAACATTTATTATTATTGCTATTATTATTATTATCAATATTTAAAACAGATGAGTACATTTCTTTCAGGACTGATGAATAGAAATATCCAAAGACCAGCATTTATCTGAAATAAATAGATTTCATAATATTATACACTATACCAAAAGCTTGGAGTCAGTATAACTTCTTTTGGGAAAGGAATTATTGAAATTGATACTTTTATTTTGCAAGGATGCTTTAAACTGACCAAAAGTGATGATAAAAACAGATATAATGTCACAAAAAATTTCTGTTTCAGATAAATGCTGTTCTTCTGAACTTTCTATTCATCAAAGAAGCCTGAAAAAAATTCTATTCAGCTGTTTTCAACATAATAATAATAATAAATGTTTTTTGAGCAGCAAATCAGAATATTAGAATGATTTCTGAAGGATCATGTGACTGGAGTAATGATGCTAAAAATTCAGCTTTACATCACAGGAATAAATTACATTTTAAAATATATTCAAATAGTAAACCATTATTTTAAATAGTTAAAATATTTCAACATTTTTGCTGTACTATGGATCAAATAAATGCAGGCTTGGTGAGCAGAAATGACTTCTTTAACATTAAAACACCTACTGTTCAAAAACTTCTGACTGGCAGCGTATTTTTAACATTACCAATATATCAATGATCAACACCAGTTGACCCACTGAACAAACTTCTGTCCCTCACAGGCTCAATTCATACCCATTAAATAGACACCTGCCCTAAGGAGGTCTATAATAGTTCTAAACACCTTTAAATCCCTAATTTGTTTGGACAGGTTGATGGTATTACCTCTAATACGAGCTATGAAATGTGATTTCGCAGCTATGAAGAAAGGCTTGCCGCTGTTCTCTGTTAAGCATGCCTAGACACGGACTATTTGGTGTGTGACGGTAATGAGCGAGTCACATGCTCAGGTGTAGCCCCTCTTTAAGGCACACCCTGTGGAGGAAGTCATGCTGCCTCAGGCCTGGGTGTTGCTATGGCAGCAAGATGAGTCAGCTGGTACAGCTGATGCTGGGAGTCATTTGCCGTCAGCTGATCAGATCAACCACTGGACCACCAGTACATACTCTAACATACATGCACAATTTAACAATTATCTCCCAGAAACAAAAGACATTTTTTTAATATGGATAACATGGATTTTTATTATTTAAATAAGCAAATTTTTTTAAAATATATATATTGAATTACAATTATATTGAATCCTATTTAAGGACACTATATCCTGTAAATTATTACAATCTAAAATTAGTATTTTCTATTTGAATATATTTTAAAATTTCATTTATTCCTGTGATGCAAAGCTGAATTTTCAGCATCTTCACTCCAGTCTTCACTGTCACACGATCCTTCAGAAATCATTCTAATATGCTAATTTGCTGCTCAAGAAACATTTAGTGAACTCAATTTAATAAAAATTCTATTCTTTTTTTTTTTTTTTTTTTTTTTTAACCCAACTGCACTGTCGTACATAGCGTTTAAGGAAAAATATAAGCCGCGCGTGTCTGCTTTTAAACCTTACAAAACCCAATCCCAAGTAGAAAATAATCTAATGAAACACCATTAGACAGACATGGATGTGTTAAGTGTCAATCCAATGTCCTCCCCTATTGTTAAGTTGACTGTGACTCTACCGACAGCTACTGTAGGTATAGACACTTGGAAAAGAGGAAGAGTCAGAGGTGAGTCACACACATCCCTCTGATCCTCCTTTCCTGAGGAGCACAGTGGTGTGATACACATCATTAGTGCAGGAAATGAGTGATCCAGCTGGGCTGAGGCTCAGGAGAGAGGCCTGTCACTCAAAACCATGGGGCATGGGTTCAAAGAGGGGCAACGGACAATTTTACCGCTCATGCAGCTGAACATTATCCAGCTAGAGAGTAAGTGAGATATCAGGTAGTAAGCTGTGCCTCAAGACATTCATGGCTTATAAATCAATACCTATTCATGGATCTCAGAGCACTAAAACAAGCCCTGAGATCATCAAGAAACATCTTCCTTGGTAGAACAATGAATCTAGCCAGCTAAAATGGTCTCCGATTAAGCTTAAAGCGACAGTTTACCCAAAAAATGATGATTGTGTTATTTGCGCACCCTCAAATTGTTCCAAACCTGTATACGTTTCTTTCTTCTGTTGAGCTGAAAAGATGACATTTTGAAGAATGTAGGTAACCAAATAGTTGACGGTAGCCACTGACTTGGCTAAAAATGTCAACAGCTACCATCAATTGTTAGCTTACCAGCATTCTTAAAAATATATTCTTTTGTGTTTAACAGAAGAAAGAAACTGATACGGGTTTGGGGTAAATGATGACAGAATTTTTATTTTTGGGTGAACTACCCCTTTAAATGACAGTTTTATGTGTCCACAGTAATATCCTGATTAATATCATATGATGTATACATGACAATATTCTGTTTATGAACAATATTCTGATTAATATCAGAATATGGTCATGTATACATTGTGTAATGTGTTAAGTGAATTACCAAGACCAGACAGAAAATCAGATATTTGGGTCTTGTAAACACTTTATTTGTTTATTTGAAATAAATAAATTTGGATAATTGAGATTATTGTAGTTTTTGTTAATATTTTACATCTTTGTTTTATGTTTTTATTTCCTGTTTTCATTTTATTTTAGTTAAAGTTTTAGTAATTTTGCTGTGTTTTTGTCTTTTTTTTATTAGTTTTTTCTATGTCTATATAGTTTTTATTCATTTTTTTTATTTTTATAGCTTTTATTCATTTTTTTAGTTATCTTATTCATTATTTTAGTTATTTTAGTACATCAAGTTAAACTAAATGCAAATTAGAAATATAACTTTTAGCTGAATTAAAATAAGTCTTCTTATTTTTTTTTATTTTGGTTTAATCTGGTTATGGTTATCAAGTCAGCGTTATTTTAAGATCATTGAGATGATATTGTAGTTTTTATTAATATTATTGTTTTTATTAAAATTATTGTAGTTTTTATTAATAAATTAAATTTTCATTTTTTGGGGGGGTGTTCATTTAAATTTAGTTGAAGTTTTAGTAATTTTGCTGTGATTTTAGGATCACTGAGATATTATTGTACTATTGTAGTTTTTATAAATATTTACATTTTTTATTTTGTGTTTTCATTTAAAGTTTTAGTAATTTTGCTGTGATTTTTTCATTTGTATTTTTTTTATACGTCTATATAGTTTTTATTCATTTTTATTTTTAAGTTTTAGTTATTTTAGTACATCCAGTTAAACTAAACACAAATGAGAAATGAGATGTTTAATTTATTCCAAATAACTATATATATATATATATATATATATATATATTATATATATATATATATATATGGTTATAATGCATATAATGTTTTTTGATTACTATCTAGTTAACTATAGTAAACTATTTGTTTTCTATATAATAACTATAATAATAACTATAATAACCCTGAATCATGGTGATGTGTTTACATGATGCTAATGACAAATTCCAATTATTATCTGACAATCCTTGTGCATGTTAATGCAGTCATTATCTTAGCTGAAAAAAAGGTCTTGGCACTGCAACCTCCCTGGTATAAACTACTGAGCTGTGCAGTGATGCCTAGGCAGGGTGCTTCCTTAGTGCACAATGCAGCAAATGTATTTCCACTGAGCAGATCTGATAATAAGAGACAGGACCTGACCCATCCCTTGAGATCCTGGCAGCATTACATTAGGGGCAAGATTACATGACAGATGCTCACAAACTGTACACACATATCTATCCTAACCATAAGCACTTGTACATTTCTTGTATTTCTTATGACGTTTGGTTGTGATATACTACGATATGAGATACAGAGTAGATGAAGATACTTACTGCTGACTTTCATGTTGCCAAAGGCTGAAGGCTGCGGCACTGGCTTGCAGCTCTCCGCAAATGAGGTGGTCCTAGGCCGGCCTGACATCTCCAAGATCTCGTTACTGTTTAACCACGCTCCTTACAGGCTCCTTTAACACAAGAGTAAATATCTAGGTTCCGAGTGAGCTTCTGATTAAGCAAATAAAGGAAAACTCCAGGATATCTCTTCTAATGCAACGAATTCAGAGGTGGTCAGCTTATTGTAGATGAAGATATCCGTTCATTAACCATCAAATGTGGCGTTTAAAAGCACTTTTCAAAACAAATGGTACAAATTAGTCCCCGTTTTAGACTTGGCGATGATAATGTCAGAGAAAAATGTCTATGGAAAGGCAGAATCACATTATCTTGAACAGACATTCAGCCTGTATCAGTTCACATCAGCATATCCAGAGCGCGGAACTGTTATCTCGCATGCGCACAGATGAAGTCTGCCGAGATCAGATAAACTTACTCAATTATAATTTATCTTTCACTTTATATCCTTCAGATGTTGCAGGCGTGTATCGATAAAGCTGACACCGAGACTTGCCATGGCCGCATCAGTCCATGAATATCTAGATCCGATAAAACGCAAATAATTCAGGCATCTTTCTTCCAGATGACGGGACGGATATCGCTAGCTTTTTCGTGAACCCTCAAATAACACAGAATCCCTGAAGAAGATGTTTCCTTTCGACTGACACAGCCGTTCTGGATGCCTCCTGCTAGCGATGTGAGTGAGATTCATGAACGAATCGTTCCGAAACGTGAGTCGAATCTTTTTGAATGAATCTTTCAAAACGCTCTAAACGACTTGATCCTAAACCGGGCTGGTCCGCGCTATTCTTAAAGGGATAGTTCACCCAAAAATGAAAATTCTGTCATTAATTACTCACCCTCATGTCATGACCTTTGTTCATCTTCGGAACACAAACTATAATATTTTTGCTTAGACAGCAACACAACTGACATGTTCAAGACCCAGAACGGAAGGACATTGTTAAAATAACATTAGTCCATGTGACATCAGTGGTTCAACGGTCATTTTTAGAAGCTACGAGAATAGCTTTTGTGTGCAAATAAAATAAAAATAACGACTTCATCTCACAATTCTTCTCCTTTTGGAGAATATAACGACGCATGCGTTGGCCTTGCTTACGTTTAGAGGAAATTATGCAATTGTTAATGTAAATGCACATTATATTTGGGTTCTAAACTATAATGTTTTTTATGAGTTGGGTATAATTGCATCAAACTGACTGAACTGGAACACTCTTTATATAAGATTTTCTCGAAAAAGCATAATAAACAGCAACATGTATATTTTTTAAATTATTAATGCTTAAACAGTCAATACAGAAAGAACACTGCCAAGGGATTTCACACAAATCCATAAAATAATGACCAATCGTTCTAAATTAAACATAGAACCAACACAAACGCATACACACATACAGATTTATAATAAATTAAAATGGTTATAAAAACAACAAATAAATTAATTAAAATAAATGATTAATTATTTACAATAATAAATAATTATATAATAAATAATAATTAAATAATTATTAATATAATAATACTGTTATAATTTTATAAATTAAAAAAATACAATTTAAAATAAAGAATAAATAAAAACCTCTTAACAGATTATGAATGACTTTACAGAGCCATTGCAATGAGATTCAAACAATCATGCACAAGGAAAGCATCTAAATATATGGGTTTTCTTTGAATACTTCTCTGTAATATTTCAGGTACGTTAGGTTTTTTTTTTATTCTTTATAAGATAAAGCGATTTTAAAAGAGAGTTTAATTCAATTTTAAAAATGAGATAGGATGGGGAACAATTTGCGAATTTTTTTGTGTGAACAAAACAAAAAATGACAGTATGTTCCAGTGGTTTATTTTTAGTGTTATTATAATAAAAAAAAAGTCTTTTAAACTAAAGGACTGTGCAAAATTGGCAGAATCAAATATATGTGGCCTTTGTAACGTTTTAGAGCCACGCCGGGACCACGTGGTGACGTACTTTCGTCATGACGTAAAGAATCCCTGAATTGGTTCTTTGAAATGAACTGTTCGAAAGAACCGACTCACGGAAATTAGTCAGAGTTCCCCCACTACCTCCTACCGGAAAGCAAATGATAGCGCAGTACTCCCTCTCTTCTCATCTGCTGCCGCTACATTAGGGCCTCTACAGTCCGTTTGGAAAATAACACGTCTTTTACGTAAAGATGCACTTTCAAACGTACAGCTCTCTGCTGAACGACGCAACATGATTTCGAAATTGTGAACGCGTATACTTGACGTACGCGCTCCTTGAGGAGCGCCTTAAAGGGAAATGGGTGGAGAATCCGCAAGCCAATGATGAATCAGTGTGATAAATTTCACTTTATAGGAATATAATGTAAATTATTAGAAATAACCAGGGGTCTGTGACTTGTCTGTATGGTTGTGTAAAATATGTAATTAAAGATTTTTGCTATATCTTATACAAAACTCATACTGGTCAACCACCCATTTTATGCGTTTATTTTTATGATACGATATGATACTTGTGCATTAATTACAACTACATTTGAGTTTCATGTTAATATGATTGTGTATTATCAATAATTTTTCAGGTTTTAATGTATTTCTATTCATTTATTCAAATTCAATTAATGTATTTGACGAACAGAGACGACCTATGTTTCTAAATTGTTAAAAAATGCCCTTCCAAAAGTGAAAATGACGGTAATATTCATAATAATTTTACCCCTTAAAACTAAAACTTGATTTCCTCTTTACACTCTGCACTAGCTAGGCTACTGAGCCCAAAAAAAAGAGCACTGCGTACGTCATGACGTACTACGTTGCGTACGTCATGACGCCATTGCTACCAGCGCCAGGGAAAAATGGCGGCTGTGCAAGATGGACCGATGGAGCTGGACGCAGAGAAAGAGACAAAACCAGAAATTCTCAGCGATGGGACGTCAAACCTCTCGGGGAACACAGCGAGCGGGACCCTGTCCTCATCGCCTCTCACCGCTGCCCCCGCCGGTGGAGCCCCGAAGATGGAGGACCAGCAAACTTTGATCGCAGTTCTGCAGTTTCTAAAGCGGAATAAACTGACGGAGTCGGTGGATATCTTACGGCGGGAAGCCGGTTTAGGAGAAGACCAGGAGGACTCACAGGCTCTCGATGGTAGCGGAGGAGGCAAAGCTGACGGGGATGGAGGGGATGCAAACTCTTTGCTCAGCCGGGTATCCATGGCATCAGCAGCCGCCCCCCAAAGCACACTGACTCCCATGCCAGCTAAGAGTGAGTGTCACCTACAACTTCTAATTGATGATATTTACCATGCAATGTGCCTTTAATAAATAAAGTAAAGGTGTATTGCACCTTTTAAGTTGTTAAAACAGTACAAGATCAGCGTTGTGCCTTTCTTATGCTGTAGTTTGTACAAAATACAAGCCCTCCATATAGTTTTGCTTCTATATTGTACATTTGAATAATTAGTTTCCGCCATATTTTGCTGTCATTTCACATGCACTTTGTGCAGGAAGTTCATGCATTGAAAAGTTACGGTTAAATTAAGGTGCTGGATTATTTTGTTTCTGTAATATACGTAGATACACGTAGAAAAATAAATATTGCTATAACTTTATGTTACTGTATTTACTAATAATAGTTATACGAATAATTCAGTATAGACATCAGGGTTATTATAACTAAAACCACAGAACATTTCATTATTTGTCTTGAAATAGCATAAACGTTGGCTGAAGTAAAAAAAAAAAAAAAAAAAAAGTTCCTTCAGAAATCATTCTAATATGATAATTTATTATTATTATCAAAATATTGAGTACAGTTGAGTACAATTTTTTTCAGGTTTCTTTGATGAACAGAAAGATCCAAAAGATCAGCATTTATCTGAAATAAAAAGCTTTTGTAACTTTATATACTATACCATTCATTGTAGATTATAGAAATTACTGTGTTTATTTAGCAAGGATGCTTTAAATTGATCAAAAGTGATGATAAAGACATTTATAATGTTACAAAAGATTTCTATTTCAGATAAATGCTGAAAAAACCTGAAAAAAATCTACTCTTCTGTTTTCAGTATCATTATGATGATAAATGTTTTTTGAGCAGCAAATCAGAATAATAGAATGATTACTGAAGGACCATGTAACTTAAGTAATGATGCAAAAAATTCAGCTTTGAAGTAATATTTAAAAATATATTCAAATAGAAAACGGTTATTTTAAATAGTAAAGATATTTCAGAATGTTACTGTTTTTGCTGTATTTTGGATGAAATAAATGCAGGCTTGGTGAGCAGAAGATACTTCTTAAAATAAAAGTTAAAGTACTAAAATTACTAAAACCAAAACTGGAAAAAGCTTATAAAAACTATATAAGCAAAATAGAATAAATTGATTAAAATTGTACCTAAAATTAAAATAAAAAAAATATGAAGTAAAAAAAATAAAAATAAACTTCAATTCAAAATTGTAAAACTGTAATAGAATCTCAATTCTAAAATAATTCAAAATTAACGTATGTACATATATGTATATCTTGATTGAATGTCTTTGCACAGTGTAGCATCGTTTTCTGTGATTTACTGGTCTTTTTATATGCAGTAGCATCATAGATCATACAAACATGTATTTCCAGGTGTGATTTGCCATTGATGTTTATGTCGTCTGCTGCAGGCGCAGATGACCAGCCGGATGTCAGTGTGGTGTTGTCAGCGTACAGCCAGCAGGGGGATCCCTCCTTGTATAAGGTGTACTACAGCGACCTGAAGAACTTCATAGAATCTGTGCTGGACTGTCACAGAGCAGAGCTGTCCCAGCTCTTCTACCCTTTGTTCGTTCACATGTACCTGGAGCTGGTCTACAACAACAATGAGACCGAAGCAAAGGCTTTCTTTGAAAAGTAAGCATCAGATTACAGCATTTTTTCCATGTGGAATTAATCATGGATAATATGATTATCATCATGTAATTTGATAATAATGCCCATTTTTATTCTGTAAATCTAAAAACTAGACTCTTAAAGGGGTCATCGGATGCCCATTTTCCACAAGTTGATATGATTCTTTAGGGTCTTAATGAAAAGTCTCTAATATACTTTGATTAAAAATTCTCAATGGTTCTGTAAAACAACACCCTTTTTACCTTGCCAAAATCAACTCTGCAAAAATCATCTCATTCTAAGGGGTTGTTCCTTTAAATGCAAATGAGCTCTGCATGCCCCGCCCCTCTCTTCTCTCTGTGGAATGGCGATCTTGTTTACTTTAGCTGCATTTAGCCCCGTTTAGCCGCTAAACTTCCTAACTACCACGTTATAAGGAAAGGTGATCGCAAAGATTCATAAAAAAACGCTTATACTCACTTCTGCTGTAAGTGAAGCTGGATCATGAATGATTCGCGCGAACATAGATGGATCTATGTAGATCGGGAGGCGCATTCCCATTACAAACAAATGTGATCTACTGCATCTTCAGTGGCTCAGATGTCGGGAGTAAATGAGGATCACTATGTTCATTATTACATCCAGCAACACAACACCTCAATCGCTCAGTCGGAGATATTCTTGTCTAACTTACATCCCTGCTCTGGCATCGAAACAAGGAAAGTTTTTTGTCGGCAGACCGACAGGCATCTGAGAACGGCTTGATTTGAAAAAGGGGATATTATTTTTACAGATTAATTAAAAATCACTGCATGGATTTTTATCATTATAGAGTAGATTTGTACATGCACTGCCAACACACATTAATGTTTAAACAACCTGAAAAAGTGAAGTTTGCATCTGATGACCCCTTTAAAGGATTAGTTCACTTCTGGAACAAAAATCCACAGATAATGTACTCGCCCCCTTTTCACCCAAAATGTCTTTCCTGTCTTTCTTTCTTCAGTTGTAAAGAAGTTATGTTTTTTGAGGAAAGATTTCTCTGCATGTAATGGATTTCTATGGTGCCCCCAAATTTAAACTTCCAAAATGCAGAGTTGAATGTTTCATGTCCGACATCATGAAACAGAGTTCACACAGAGCTAGACGAGACGAGCATTAGAGGTTAAAAAGTATATAAATTGTAATTTAAAAAATAATAATAATAATAATATTTTTGCAGGGTGAGTACATTATCTGTAAATTTTAGTTCTGGAAGTGAACTACTCCTTTAAGTAGTGGCATAACCAGTTCATTTCCTGTTTGCTGATAGGTTTAGTGGTGATCAGGAGTGTTACTATCAGGATGACCTGCGCATTCTCTGCGGCCTCAGTAAGAAAGAGCACCTCAAGGGGAACGAGGCGCTGCTGGATTTCCGCACTAGTCGTTTTGTGCTGCGCATCTCCAGAGACTCGTACCAGCTGCTGAAGAGACACTTGCAAGAAAGGCATAATAACCAGATATGGAACATCATTCAAGAGCACTTGTATATTGACATCTTTGATGGCATGCCTCGCAGCAAGAGCCAGATCGACAGCATGTCCGGCAGTCTTGCAGGAGAGGCCAAACGAGAAGTCAATAAAGTCAAGGTTAGATACATTTCCATATGGAAAATATACAGTTCAAAAGTTTGTTGGTGAGATTTTATTTTATTTTTTTATTTTTTTTTGAAGAATCCGTTTATGCTCACCAAGGCTGCATTTATTGGATCAAAACAGAAAAATATGATTACAATTTAAATTAACTGCTTTTTATTTTTATCTATTTTAAAATGTAATTTATTCCTGTGATGCAAAGCTGAAATTTTAGCATCATTACTTCAGTCTTCAGTGTCACATGATCCTTCAGAAATCATTCTAATATGCTGATTTGCTGTTCAAGAAACATTTCTTTTATTATCAATCAAATTTATTTTCGTGAACAGCATTTATTTGAAATGGAAATCTTTTGTAACATTATAAATATCTTTACTGTCACTTTTGATCAATTTAATCCCTTGCTGAATGAAAGAATTAATTTCTTAATCTAAATGAAAATCTTTTGAATTTCAGTGTATGTAAGGGATGTTTTCTTAATGTGATTAAGATATTTGATGGGATCACAGTGGGAGAGTTTGCACTTCTACTTTGAGTAAATTATAAGGAAATTTATTGAAAGAGATTAAAAAAGCATCTCTCAATCACCTTTTGAATTAAAAATCATCTTTTGTTTGAAAATGATTTTTTTTAATGTTGTATTTCTTGTTTCTAATGGCGCCAGGTATTCTATGGACTGCTAAAGGAGCCAGAGATTGAGGTCCCGTTGGATGATGAAGATGATGAAGCAGAGAATGAGGAAGGGAAACCCAAGAAGAAGAAAGCAAAAAAGGACAGTATGGGCTCCAAGAGTAAGAAACAAGACCCCAATGCTCCTCAACAGAACAGGTATGACAGCTTGAAACGACTTGTTCAGTACTGCCAATAAAATATAAAGTACATTATAAATAAATTCTTTTGATCTTTCTAATTATCAAAGAATACAGAACAAAAAGTTATAATTTCAATGAAATTATTAAGCAGCACAACTGTTTTCAACATTGATAATAATAAATAATGCGATACTGAAGACTGGAGTAATGATGCTGAAAATTCAGCTTTGCATCACAGGAATAAATTACATTTTAAAATACCCTGAATAAAAAAACAGCTTTTTTTTTAAACACTTAAAATCAGACTTGTTTCACACATTTAAAAATCTTTCTGACCCCAAACTTTTGAAAGGTAGAGTATATTTGACATATCAGAAATTATTGGAAACTATTTAACAACCTCTCTCTCTTTCTGACAGGATCCCTCTGCCGGAGCTGAAGGACTCAGACAAACTGGATAAGATCATGTACATGAAGGAGAGCACCAAAAGAATCCGGCTTGGCCCGGAGAACCTGCCTTCCATTTGCTTCTATACGTTCCTCAATGCTTACCAGGTTGGCAGTGTTTTTGTTAATGGTTTAGTTTGGTGTTGCTTAACATCACGCATGCTGATTGTGTGTTGTCTCTCAGGGTTTGACGGCGGTAGACTTCACTGACGACTCCAGTCTGTTAGCGGGAGGGTTTGCAGACTCCACGGTCCGTGTCTGGAGCGTCACACCCAAAAAATTACGCAAAGTTAAATCTGCAGCAGGTACGTATCTTCATAATCACTCTCACAAAAAAACTGAGTGAAAATCTTACAATTTTAACAATCCCCACCTACTTTCCACTTTTAAAGTCTTCATGTAATCAAAATTTTAAATCAAAGTTTTTTGGCTTTTAGTATGAATATGTTAGCCTTAAGCGTATCTGTAAGATAGTGTGCTCCAAAACAGTGACAAAAATCGCATTTACAAGATGCAAGCATTCCAAACTTAGTCTTTAGCTTCCACCAATATGGATCAGCGATTTTGATGACATCACCTGCACTTCAGCCTCTCATCAAGCTTTGTCCAATCAAATGCTCTCTAGAATCCGAAGCATCCCGCCCCATACCCTATAAGTAGACACTGGAGCTGCAGTTGAAATCAGTCACTTGTTCACAAAATTTGTATTTTCTGTGAATGGCATGTAGGGCACTATTTAGGGGATAGGGAACAAATCAGACAGTGTGACGCTTTGCGTCACATGAACTGCCGCAGTGCACGCACAGTCTGCTCCGGCCCAGAGACACAATAGCACGGAGTGGATCGTATGTGCGAGTTGGCGCAGACTACAAAACATATCAGACACATTTTAATTCTAAACATAATGCTATATTTTATAGCGATATGGATGAGATTGTGGCTGTCATACGCTGTCAAGTGCACCTTTACCCAGCTCAACGGCTCTGGCCCAAGCTGTGATATAAACAAAACGCCACTGGTTATTTAAAGGAGAAGTCCACTTCCAAAACAAAGATTCACATATAATATACTCACCCCCTTGTCATCCAAGATGTTCATGTTTTTCTTTCTTCAGTCGTAAAGAAATTGTTTTTTGAGGAAAACATTTCAGCATTTTTCTCCATATAATAGACTAATATGGTGCCCCAATTTTGAACTTCCAAAATGCAGTTTAAATGCGGCTTCAAACGATCCCAAATGCGGTTGTAAACGATCCCAGCTGAGAAAGTCTTATCTAGCGCAACGATCGGTTATTTTAATAAAAATAATACAATTTAAATACTTTTTAATGCCAAACGCTCGTTTTGTTTTACTCTGCCTGGACTGTTTTTTTCCGGTTCATGACAGTTAGGGTATGTCGAAAAACTCTCATCTCATGCTCTCCCTCAACTTCAAAATCATCCTATATTGCTGTTTGACCTTTTTTGTTAAGGGTGTTTGATCTTCTTTGCATGTTCACTTTGCAAAGACAGGGTTGGTACTTCTGCAGCGATGTAGGATGATTTTGAAATGATTTTTGAAGTTGAGGGAGAAAATACGATTGGAGTTTTGGGAGAGAAAGGCAAGACGAGTGTTTGAGATTAAGAAGTATTTAAATTGTATCTTTTTAATGAAAATAACAGATCGTTTCGCTAGATAAGACCCTTCTTCCGCATTTAAACTGCATTTTGGAAGTTCAAACTCGGGGCACCATATCAGTCCATTATATGGAAAAATGCTGAAAACAATTTCTTTATGAGTGAAGAAAGAAAGACATAAACATCTTGGATGACAAGGGGGTGAGTACATTATATGTGAATCTTTTTTTGGAAGTGGACTTCTCCTTTAAAAAAGGGGGGTGGGGCTGCTGGTTATGTCCCACCCTCTCTTACTGTTTCAGTTGAAATTACGCCAACACAGAATAACGCTGCGTGTTTCAAAGCACTTTAGTGGACATTTAATTATGCTGTCCTGTTCTCTAGAGCTGAATCTGATTGATAAAGAGTCTGATGACGTTCTGGAGAGAATCATGGATGAGAAGACGGCCAGTGAGTCGAAGATCCTCTACGGTCATAGCGGGCCGGTGTATGGTGTCAGCTTCAGTCCAGACAGGTATCAGACATATCCTCTGAAGTATCTCTAAGTAATACGGGACAACAGGGAAGGTGTGTAAGCATAACAACAATAGATAGAACAAATAGTTTGCTATCAACTAAACATGTTTTGCATTATCTGTTATCTTCCTGCAGTTTTGAAGCATTCTGCAGCAGCTGATCTGACAGTGTGGTTTAATATCTCTATGTGTCTTAGGAACTATCTGTTGTCCAGCTCTGAGGATGGTACAATCAGACTGTGGAGCCTGCAGACGTTTACGTGTCTCGTGGGGTATAAAGGACATAACTATCCAGTGTGGGACACTCAGTTCTCACCCTTCGGCTATTACTTTGTGTCTGGAGGACACGACAGAGTAGCACGGTATGGTAGATTCTCTTTATTCACCCAAAATGAAAATTCTGTCATTAAATACTCTCCCTCATGTCGTTCCAAAGCCATAAGACCTTTGTTTATCTTCAGAACACAAATTAAGATATTTTTGATGAAATCCAAGAGCTTTCTGACCCTGAAGATGAGTAATTAATGACAGAATTTTCATTTTTAAGCGAACTATCCCTTTAAATCAGCATATATGAAGACTTATTTTCTTTAAGCAAAATGTATTTTTTTTTTTATTGATTTTGGGGTGAAATATGACTTGAATACTTTTTGACAGGTTTTTTACCCAAATGGCTTAGCAGTATGATTTTCATATTATGAAGAGATCTGTTTGTGAATGACAAGATATTGCAAATGTTTTCAAGATCTTATCAAATAGGATATCTTCATTTTTTTCCCAGTCTTTGGGCGACGGATCATTACCAGCCATTGCGGATATTTGCTGGGCATCTAGCTGATGTCACCTGCACGCGATTCCACCCCAACTCTAACTATGTGGCCACAGGCTCGACCGACCGCACTGTACGCCTCTGGGATGTCCTGAATGGAAACTGTGTCCGCATTTTCACAGGTCACAAGGTATTGAAAGCTTCCACAAGTGGCTGAGTGATATAAGCAATGCACAGGAAATCCCATGTGGCTCATTTGTGTTTGAATTAGCATTTTCATCACTGTCTCTGTGAAGTTCTTTCATTATTCATTTTCTCCCTTTCAGTGCTATTTACAGTTGAAGTCAGAAGTTTACATACACCTTACAGAATCTGCAAAATGTTAATTAGAGGGATTACACAAAATGCATGTTGTTGTTTTATTTTGTACTGACCTAAATAAGATATTTCACTTAAAAAAAAAAAAAAAAAAACGTTTACATGTAGCCTACAAGAGAAAATAATAGTTAAATTGTTCAAATGTTTACATATGCTTGGTTTTTAATAGTGTGTTGTAACCTGAATGATCCACAGCTGGTTTTTTTTGTTTAGTGATAGTTGTTCATGAGTCCTTTGTTTTACAGTTAAACTGTCTGCTGTTCTTCAGAAAAATCCTTCAGGTATCACAAATTATTTGGTTTTTCAGCATTTTGTGTATTTGAACTCTTTCCAACAATGACTGTATGATTTGAAATCCATCTTTTCACACTGAGAACAACTGAAGTTGACTCATATGCAGCTATTACAGAAGGTTCAAATGCTCACTGATGCTTCAGAAGGAAAAATGATGCATTAAGAGCCAGGGGGTGAAAACTTTTTGAATCTGAAGATCAGGGTAAATTTATTTATTTTGTCTTCTGGGAAACATGCAAGTAGCTTCTGAAGGGCAGTACTCATTTAAAACAATATTATATTTGGGCAAAATAAGAAAAATGTACACATCCTCATTCTGTTCAAAAATTTACACCCCCAGCTCTGAATGCATTGTGTTTCCTTCTGGAGAATCAGTGCGCATTTGAACCTTATGTAATAGTTGCATAGGAGTTCCTCAGTTGTCCTCAGTGTGAAAAGATGGATCTCAAAATCATACAGTTGTTGTTGGAAAGGGTTCAAATACACAAAAATGCTGAAAAACCAAAGAATTTGTGGGACCTGAAGGACTTTTCTGAAGAACAGTGGGCAGTTTAACTGTTCAGGACAAACAAGGGACTCATGAACAACTGTCACTAAACAAAAACACAGCTGTGGATCATTCAGGTAACAACACTGTATTAAGGATCAGGGGGATGTAAACTTTTGAACAGGGTCATTTTTTTTTTTTTAATAAATTCAACTGTTATTTTCTCTTGTGGGCTATATGTAAACATCTTTTATGTGAAATATCTTATTCAGGTCAGTACTAAATAAAACAAAAACATGCATTTTGAATGATCCCTCCTATTTTGGTAAAATAAGTAACATTTTGCAGATTCTGCAAGGTGTATGTGAACTTTTAACTTCAACTGTATATAGCACTGCTATTATAATATTTGTTGATATTATGAATTAGATTTGATTTTGATTTTCAGTTTTAATAATCTAGCTATATTTATTTAGTTTTACTTTTATTTCAGTTTTAGTCATTTTATTACTTCAGCTTAAACTTATTTTCAGTTAGTTGCCAAGGCAATGTTTCTAATAGTTTGTTGACAAACACACTTGTCATGTCATTTCGACCCCATCACTGACAAACCTGATAAACTTTCTTATTTTCATCTCATTTGTAATTTATTGTCCAGTGGCCCTTTTATGACCTAATTTGCCCCACTTACCGAGTATTATGAGTAATAGTAAAATGTGGTAATGTTTGCTTTTCAGGGGCCCATCCATTCTCTGGCATTCTCACCTAATGGAAAGTTCCTGGCATCTGGATCCACAGATGGAAGGGTTTTACTATGGGATATTGGACATGGGCTGATGATCGGAGAGCTGAAGGGTCACACAGACACAATTTATGCCCTCAAGTTCAGTAGAGACGGAGAAATCCTTGCATCAGGTCAGCACCCAATCTACTGAATGCCTTCCGTCTTCTTCTGAAAAAAGTTTGATTTCCATATCTTCTTATATCAGAATATATGCCATAAAAGCCTCGTTTCAAATATCAACAAAAATACTCATGCAAATTTTTTTTTTTGTTGTCTAAAAGTAAAAAAAAAAAAAAAAAAGATTTTTGTGTTATTACTTCATGTCAGTCTTCACAGGTTTAATAGCAATAAAAGTCATTCAGTTCAATTTGAAATTGGATGTTTTATTCCAGGCTCTATGGATAACACAGTTCGACTGTGGAACTCCATGAAGGCTTTTGATGAAGTGGAGACAGACGACTTCACCGCAACAACAGGGCACATTCACCTGCCTGATAACTCGCAGGAGTTACTGCTTGGGACGTACCACAGCAAATCTACACCTGTCACCCACCTGCACTTCACCAGACGCAACCTACTATTGGCTGCAGGCTCATACAATTCCCAGTGAAGTGACTATTTCTAAGGACAATGACTTTACATAACTGTGTTTGTTTATTTTTTGTGAATGGTGCATATTATTTCAAGATTATTGCTCATCCTAACATGTGAAATGGGTTCAAGTGAAGTGAAAGACATAACGAACCATCAAGCACTGAGCATACATGAGCTACCTAGGAACAGCCGCCAATACCTCTTGTGTTATTCATATGCTGATCCTAGATCAGATTTTTCACCTTGTGCTCATGAGAAGCTTGTTTTCTTTTCTCGTCAATATCATTACTGCCATGCTTGTTTTCAAGGCCGTTGTGCATCATGCATCTCCACAGTGATGTGGCTGGTCTCTTCGTTTTTGTAAATGAACTTTTCCTGGTCATTGATCTTTGAAATGTGTTGCATATGAACACTGTTCTCATTTTCTGTACAAATTTTAATACTAGTGCCTAAAACTGTAAATAAAACAAATTTTCTACACCGTGTTTGTTTGGTACAAGTCATCTTTTTTATTCTTTACATAGCTGAACCATAGTGATGAGGTCAAAACAAGGACATCCAGCTTCCCGCACCCCTAGTTTTATCACAATACATCCTGAAAACAAAGGGGAAAAAAAGTTAGAATGCAACTTTTGGAAATGGAAATTCATTTAAGTTTAATTCGGGTGGCACTTACTATAAATTAACTTGATTTCACAGCCTTTTGCTTCTTGGGTTTCAATTTGAAGAAGAGGATAATGGCAGCAATACTGGCGTATGTGGCCAACACGCACTGAAGTCAAGGGAAAAAGACAGTCTGATTTATTTAGGCACTTTATTTAGTAGAAAATTCAAAAGCAATGCATATTTGGAGTTTAATTCCATAATAATGAAAGATTATGCTATTAAACTTACATTCCTCCTTCCTGTGATAGTGTATGAATTGAAGTACTTGGCGATGCCAGTGAACTGGTGGTGAGTTCCAGCGTCGTGTCCTCCCATGATTTCTGTGCGCAAACTGTGGATAGACAGATTCATAAATGAAAATAAGTACATTCAAACTTGCACTTTTCATATATACGTAAGGTCACGCAAAATGCGTAAAGGACAACCCTGCATATTGAAATAATGACAAGCTGTTTTTCCCCCTGAAAATGTAGTTGTAGATTTAACATGAGATTTTTAAATGTAACATTAATAATGTTTTAACTTCAAAGATGTTTAATATTACAATTTGTATATTAGCACTTCAATCCGTTTGCTAAACCAAGCGTCTTTAGGGTAAAGGGAAAATGCGACCTGCGGGCTTTACTGAGCAGCATATATTTGTTTTGCAAGCTATACTAAAACAGCACGATTTCTAAAACACGCTGAATAAAGACATTTCTATTAAAATGTGAAACATGACTTACCAAGCTAACTGGTGCCCTTCAATGGAGTAGCCGGAAAGTGAATGATTTAAGGAAATCCCGCCTTCGCGATGATAGCCTGAATGGACCGCAGTCATTGGATTACGCTCACGTCAATCACTTTTTGCACTCAAACAATAGGCACACAGAGACGTCAATCTAAATATCCCGTCATTCTATTGGTTGATTCTTTTCCTTTTGGTACGTCTTAAATCCCGCCTCTCAATGTTTACGTCCGGGTCGTACAGATCGCACGCTTCTGAGGAACATGTGAGATATACATGTACTGAGTGTTTTACATTGGTCTGTACAACGTTTTATAGCGTAAGTAAAATTAATTTGTTTTAATTACCAGACGAGTTTAACGGAAGATATTGCGTATTTACATACAAGGAATACATTGATTAAACGTTGTGTTATAGTCTAATAATATGTTGTGTTTCTGTTGTGTTTCTAATATGTCTATGCCTGAAGTTTTGTAAAGAACAGATGTTTGCAGACATGCTATTTAAGATTCATGTCTAAAATGCTACAATGTTTTTTTGCCTTTGTTTCTTTATTGGAATTCATAAGAGCTTTTATATTTAGGTACATGGTGAAGAATGGCGTCTATGGAGGAAGATTTTCCCCGTGGTGGGACAGAGAAAAATACCACTGAGCCCAAAAAATGTGTTAAAGCACATGACGTGGACAATCTTTTTGAAGTAAGATGTTGATGATGGTGGTGGTCTTGACTACAACAGTGATTTTAGTTAAGAACTTTTTTTTTAGTTAAGAGCTTTTTTTTTTTTAGTGTAATCTACATGTGCATGTATGTAATATTTTCAGACACGTGAATCAGCAGTTACAAAGAAGAGAAAGGCCGTGCAGCAGGATGAAGCGAAAAAAACTAAACAACAGAAAGTCCAAGCAGGGGATATAAAACTTAATACTGTCACCAGTGTGGAAATTCTTCATCTTCGGGTATGTATATGCATGTACATATGTAAATATAAGAAAATAATAATATATAAACAAACACAAAAGAATTGAGTCATGCCACTGACTTTTGGTTTCTCTGTCTAGAATCTGAAGATTGGCACTCTGATGCTGGGTTGTGTGAAGGAAGTGTCCGATTTTGAGGCGGTAGTTGGTCTCCCCAGCGGTCTCGTTGGTTACCTGCCAGTCTGCAACATTTGTGACTCGTACACCAACGTTCTTAAAGACAACCTTGACTCTGAAGACAGTTCAAAGGTAACAGAGCTGCACAAGGAAAGAAAATGTAAAGATGTATGTGATTGTTGTTAAACTACATGATGCATTTTGTTCATGTTTGCCTACTCTTCACAGGAACCTGTCTGTCTCCCAGAGCTACTTACTCCTGGAACGCTGATCAGATGTGTGGTGTCCTCTTTAGACTCTGTTAAGGAGGGTCAAATTAGTCTTAAAGTGTCAATCAACCCAAAAAATGTTAACAAGGGGTTGAGTTCAGGTTCTTTGAAACCTGGAATGGTGAGTTTGCAAATGTTTGTTTATATTATAAGCAAATAGATGCATGTATCAAAATGAACTGTGAGATGAATATTGAATATTTAAACTACATTGAGTGTTTTTTTTTTACTGATATTAAAATGTATTTAATTTTCAGAAAGCAATTTTAGAGGAAATAAATATAATCAAATAGCAGGGAAATAAGTAGATTTTATAGAGGCAAAAGTTTGGGCTCAGTAAGGTTTTTTTTTTTTTGTTTTGTTAAAAGAAGTTTTATGCTCAAGGCTGTATTATACAATAAAAATACAGCAAATTGATGTATTTGTAATATGTATTTGAAATACAGTCAAACAGTAATACTGTAAATGGAATATTATTACAATTTAAAACAATTGTTTTCTATTCGAATATATTATAAAATATCATTTAATCCTGTGTTGCAATGCTGAATTTTCAGCATCATTACTCCATTATTCAGTGTCACGTGATCCTTCATAAATCAATTTAATATGCTGATTTGCTGCTCAAGAAACATCTCTTATTATCATGAATGTTTAAAACAGTTGTGTTTCTTAATTTTTTAGAATTTTTGATGACTTATTTTGTTTTATTTAAATTTAACAAATGTTTTTAAAGTGTTCTTTGAATAGAATGTTCAAAAGAACAGCATTTATGTGAAGTAGATATTTTATTATTATTTTTTTTTATTTATATATATATATATATATATATATATATATATATATTTTGGAGCATTGAAAATGTAACGTGTTCTCACTAAATAATATAATAAGTAGTAAGTATTAATTCTTTTTTTTCCTTTCTTTTTTTTTTTTTTTTTTTTTTTTTTTTTTTATAACTTTTATACAATTGGTAGTATGTATCACCCAGTTCTTGTTAAATCTTTTATGAGTAATTGTCACTTGTGAACTAAGATCTTACTGTCTTAACTTTTTAGACACTGAGTGGTTGTGTGGAGAGTGTAGAAGATCACGGCTTCCTGGTTGACATCGGAATCAGTGGCACTAAAGCTTTCCTGCCCAAAAAGAGCACATCCTCAAAACAAGGTAGAGAATCAGACACAAACACAGATTTATTTTCTGTACAGAAACTATTTTTAAAATTCAATGAATTACCCACTCCACGTTGATTAAGAGAACTACCAGTAGTTCACCTGAAAATTTAAATGGTCATCATTTACTAACTTTAATGTTAGGTCAAACCAGTATGGCATGAACTGCTTTTAAGATATAAAATGCAAAAATATTATTTTACATATTTATATTGTTCATTACAGATAATGAAGTTATTCAGGTTCGGAATGATAACAGCATAGACGAGATTTGTTATTTCTGGATGTACTGGAACAGGATAAAAGCAGCGTTATGATTGTTTCCTGTTTATCTCAGATCTGAATGTGGGTCAGTACGTGACGGTCTTAATAGAGGAAGTCAAGAACGATGGACGTGTTGTGCGTCTGTCCCAGGATCCCCAAGCTCTTGGAAAGGCCTTTGCAGAGACCCAGCAAGGATGGACTCTAGACACAATCCTTCCGGGACTTCTGATCCGGGCACGCATCAAGAGGGTACGTCAGCTGCACAGAAACATAAAGCATACTAAACTCAATGTTAAAATGCAGTTTGAATTCCCTTTAAGTGAGTTTCAAGTGTTCTAGATCAAACCTTTTGAGTTTTTGACGTTGTCTGCTGATGTCTTATCAGGTTACTCCTCATGGGCTTATTGTGACGTATCTTTCGTCTTTCACTGGAATGGTTGATTTTCTGCACCTTGATGAGGACAAACCGTCTACCTACAACACAGGAGATGAGGTATGAGTCAAAAGACCTTTTAAAGGGATATTTTACCCAAAAGTGAAAATTAGCCCATGATTTACTCACCCTCAAGCCATCCTAGGTGTATATGACTTTCTTCTTTCAGATGAATACATTTGGAGTTATATTCAAAATGTTCTGGCTCTTCCAAGCTTTATAATGGCAGTGAATAGCTGTTGAGATTTTGAAGTCCAATAAGGTGCATAAATCCATCATAAAACGTACTCCACATGGCTCTAGGAGGTTAATAAAGGCATTTGTGTAAGAAAAATGTTCATATTTAAAACTTTAAAAACCGTAATCTCTGGTGTGACACCGGACACGAATTAGAAGTACAAAACAAGGATTCGTAAAGAAAAATGTCTGGGGTTTTTTTTCTTTGCTGTAAACAAAACTTGGTTCTCACAAGACGAGCATATTCTCATTGGAGCTTACGCTATGCCTGTGTCACCCACTAAAATGCCAATCTCTCGTGAATGCGTTATGAAAGCAAAAGTATGAAAGCAGCTAGCATGATTTAACACATTGCTTACATGATTTAACATGTTGTTAACATGTTTTAGCATGATTGGCTTGTTGCTTGTATTTTTGTAGGCTGATTACAATGTTGTTAGCATGATTAGCATGTTGTTAACATAATTTGCAAGTTACTAGAATGTTGTTAGCATGATTAGCAAGTTACTAGCATGTTTCTAGCCTGATTAGCATGTTGATAGCATGTTTCACGCATGATTAGCATGTTACTAGCATGTTTTAACATGGCTAACATGTTACTAGCTTGTTGTTAACATGATTAGCATATTATTAGCATGTTGTTAACATGATTGGCATGTTGCTAGCATGATTAACATGTTACTAGCATGTTGTTAGCATGTTTACAGTATGATTAGGATGTAACTAGCACGTTAGCATGGTTACCAAGTTACTAGCATGTTGTTAACACGATTAGCATGTTATTAGCATGTTGCTAGTATTTTTCTATCATGATTAGCATGTTACTAGCATGTTGCTAGCATGATTAGCATGTTGTTAGCATGTTTCTAACATAATTAGCATGTTGTTAGCATGATTAGCAAGTTACAGACATTTTTCTGTCATGATTAGCATGTTTCTAACATGACTAGCATGTTACTACCATGTTAGCATGTTTTTAACATGATTAGGATTTTGTTAGCATGATTAGCAAGTTTCTAGCATTTTGCTAGCATGATTAGCATGTTACTAAAATGTTGTTAGCATGTTTCTGGTATGATTAGCATGTAACTAGCACGTTGCTAGCGTGATTACCAAGTTACTAGCATGTTGTTAACATGATTAGCAAGTTACTAGTATGGTTGTAGCATGATTAGTATGTTACTAGCATGTTGTTAGCATGATTTAGATAAGTTTAGATAGCTAGATAGATTAGAAATATTAGAGTGGAAGCTTAAATGAGTCTAAATGGATTAGAAATAGTACATAGAAGGGAAGCTTGATTGAGGCTCAAGGGATTCTGGGAGTTTAGATTTGAATTTTGTCAGTTGGAGTTTGAAGAGTGTTGGCTCATTTGAACATTCCGTCAGTGTAAGTCTATGGGATTTTTGGTGGTTTTAATAGTCTGGTTTAGGAAAACTGTAAGCCGGATCAGTCTGAAAAGATATAGCACACCGGGTCAGACCAGTCTGAAGGTCTGGGCAGAGTTTGGTGGTTCCAGCTTGAAAGCTCTAGGAGGAGAGAGATACCGAAATTGAAATTTGGCTCAGAAGAAGCATAATCTTAAATAGTAGATCAGTAAGTTGGCTTTCTCAAGCCAACTTAATAACACACAAATAACACAGGTTCTTAGTCAATGAAGTTCTTTCTTCTGGCTCTTTTTTAGGTTGTGGCACGGGTTTTGTATGTGGAGCAGTCCACGCGACATGTGAGTCTGTCCCTGCGTAGACATCTCCTGCCACCAGGGGGCGCTGTGCTGGATGGCGTCTCCAGTGAGCGAGTGGGTGAAGTGGTTCAGGGCTGCAAGATGACTGCTTTGCACCATCACTCTGGAGCCTTGTTGAAGATGCCTGACGAGACCACAGTCTTTGTGCATGTGAGTACAAAGGCAGTCTTGACAATGATGTACACATACACGCTGATCTGAGAGTCTAATGGAATTTTATTTGCATTCAACATGTAGAAAAACCTCATGAAGGAGACCAAAGAAGATTTCAACCCAAACCAGTTGCTGTCCCAGCCTGAGCACACTCTGAGAGTCATAGATTACAGTCCTATGGAGCAAATGCACTTGGGCACACTGCGCAGGTTGGTTGCTAGGACGCTGTTATGTGGTTGCTAGGACGTTCTGGGATGATATTTTGTTTTATAATTTGTTTTTCTGATTTCTTTTGTTTTATAGGGGCACTGTTCAATGTCAGTACTTCAGATATCAAGACATCAAAGTGGGACAAATTATTGAGGTGGGCAACCATGCCGATCTGTCGTGCTTGAAAGCACAATAGAAATGCATTTGCAGCAAACGTCACATAAGTGGAAAAAATGTGCTTGTGGTCACACACTGTCTGTGGGTTTCAGGGCACGGTTATGGATTTGCAGAAACATGGCGTCAACGTGAGGATAACGGACCACATCAGAGGGTTGATACCCAAATTTCATATGGCCGATGTCGTCTTAAAGAACCCGGAGAAGGTGTTTTATAGTGGGCTGAAGGTCAAGTGCAGGGTGAGGCTGTTTAACTTTGGCTATTAAAGTCGTGCACAGTTATTTGGGTCTGTGAACAATAAGGATGTCCAAGATAATGAAAGCATTGAAAAAGTAGTAATAATTAGTCATGAGTGTTTTGGGTTTACTCCATTTTCTCTTATGTATTTAATTTGATTTGATTATATGCCCTTAAATGCATTCTTGAGTTTTTAAGATTATTATTTAAAATTTAAAGCTGCTTTGATTGTTTGAAACAAATAGACTGTCAAAGTGTTGTATATTTTAATTTAATTTTTAATTTAATTTTATTTTATTTCCCCTTTAATGCAGTCTTGAGATTTTTAAAATATCATGTAAATTTAAAGCTGCTTTGCTTTGAAACAAATGGGTAATACCAAAGTGTATTTTAGTTTAGTTTAGTTTAGTTTAGTTTAGTTTACCCCCTGGGAAATTGGGACTTTTTCCCTCTCCCCTTTAATGCAGTCTTGACTTTTTAAAACTATTGTGTAAAATTTAAAGCTGCTTTGATTTGAAACAAATGGGTAATACCAAAGTGTATTTTATTTTGTTTTATTTTCCCCACCCCCGGGAAATTGGGACTTTTTCTCTCACTCTTTTAATGCAGTCTTGAGTTTTTTAAAACTGTTATGTAAAATTTAAAGCTTTGATTATTTGAAACTTATAAAAACTTTTTATTTTATTTTATTTTATTTTATGCGTTTTTTTTAACTTATTTATTTACTTATTTTATTTGATTTGATTATTTATTTATTTTTTCCAATTTTTGTGTGCTTTTGGGATTTTTATTTCCCTCTCTGTCTCTCCCCTTTAGTACAGTCTTGATTGTCACTGAAAATATATATATGTAATCTTTCTTCTAATTATTATAAATTGTTTGTTTAGGTGTTGTCAGTGGACACTCAGCAGAGGAAGTTGTTCCTGACCAGGAAGAAGGCCCTTATTGAATCCAAACTCCCTCCCTTCCTCTCCTACGCTGATGCCAAGGTGGGCTGCATCTCCCACGGCGTCATCATGTGCATAAAGGACTTTGGCTGCATCGTTCGTTTCTATGGAGACGTGAGCGGTCTGGTTCCTATGCAGGAGCTGACCACAGAGTGCATGGCTAATCCACAAGAGCTCTTCTTCGTTGGCCAGGTCAGAGATGAACAATATTGAAAAAATGTCAAGTGCATCTACTTAAAAATCTAGAAACACTACTGTTCAAAAGTTTTGAGGTCGGCAGGTTTTTTTTTTAAAGAAGTTAATACTTTTATTTAGCAAGGATCTATTAAAGCAATAAGCCCCAAGAAGCCCTGGTTTACAGTGAGCTTATAACAGCTCAGGGGCGTTGTTAGGCACGACGCGAAGCTTTTCTTGAGGAAAACATTTCAGGAATGTTCTCCATAGAGTGGACTTCTAAGGTGCCCGCAAGTTTGAACTTCAATAATGCAGTTTAAATACAGCTTCAAAGGGCTCTAAATGGTCCCAGCCAAAGACGAAGGGTCTTATGTAGCGTAACGATCAGTTTTTTTTTTTTGTTTTTTTTAAATGTATAATTTACATACATTTTAACCTTAAATGCTTGTCTTGTCTAGCTCTGTGATGTGTATGCATAGTTTGTGTAATTGGGTCAAGACAGGGTATGTGTAAAAAAAAAAAAATAAAAAAAAATAAAAAAAAATTTTCGAATTTCGGCATCGCTTGTAATGATTTTCAAAATGGGTAATGGGTGAAACACAGCTTTTCGGAACTCAGAATCAGTTAAACCATTGCTTCGCAAAATGATTCACTATTCCAAAGTGCTCCAATCAGATTGCGAATTGTTTGTTTCAGATCAGGACTTCGAAGCGCGTATCGCAAATCATTTGATTTAGAACAGAACGGGTTCGTAAATCATTTAGTGAATGGAGTGGTTCCAATCAAATGACTAGCAGTACACGTTTTGAGGTCCCGATCTAAATCAAATTCAAATTGGGACTTCAGAGTGTGGATCATGAATCGGAACTTCAGAGCGCTAATTGGGAGTCATTTGATTCAGATTGGGACTTCGGTGCAGGTTTGCAAATAATTTGTTTCAGATGAGGATTTCGGAGCGATTCGTGAATTTTGTTTTTTTTGTTTTTTTTTCTCTCCTTCTTACAGTAGAACACATCAAACCTTTAATGCAATAGTTATAAAAACAAAAAAAGAATAAAGTATACACATACAAATCCCTTAAGAAAATTAACAGTGGTTTTACCATAGTAAGAGTGAAATATACTTTGCATGTGCTTCGCTTTATTTTTGCCAAATTAAATAGAAAAAAAAAATGTTTTATGTGTACATGTTTTTATCTATTTCTCTTTTTTTAGAATTTGAAATGGAAGACATTGTTCGATAAGTGAGATCTCAGATTGAACTCCTTGAAAATCCAAAAAGTAGTGCTTGAAAAGTCCTTCAAAGTCCTGGAATTTCATTTTACAGTATTTGTTCGAACCCTGTATTACGCTGCTGCTACACTGATCTAATATAAACATGCAATTTCTTTCCTAGCTGTTAACCTTCACAGACATAACCGGTTGAGAACTTAGTTTAGTACTCACATGCCGTGTGACAGCCGCTTTTCGTGCTTCAGATGTGTGTTCAGAAAATCCTATATCAGAAATTTAAACTGATAACACCTTCAAATGCATGATTTTAGTGCAATAGACATGCTGATCAAAACCGAACAGATGTTTTTTTTGAGAGTATCTGAGGGAGGAGCTGTAAAGGCACAAACCTGTTCTGGAAAAGGGGGGTGGGGAGCAGCAGCTCATTAGCATTTAAAGAGACATGCATGAAAACAGCGTGTTTCTGCTTCCACTTAAAATAGGCTTTTTCAAAATTATATAATAAATGATCTGTGGGGTATTTTGAGCTGAAACTTCATAGACACAGTCTGGGGATGTTATTTTAATCTTTAATATTTCACAATATTACAGTTTGTGTTTTTGATCAAATAAATGCAGCTATGTTGAGCTTAAAAGACTTCAAAGACCATTTCAAAAACTTCAAAGACCATCTTACTAACCCTACACTTTAAAGTTGCTCATGCACATTTTGTATTTTGTCAAATTTATTGCACATTTCTGTCTCTTGAACGGAATCTTCAGTTTACACTAATTAACACTCTTTTAATTGTTTTCTGCAGGTTGTCAAAGCCAAAGTCTTGAGGTGTGATGAAAAAAATAAGATGCTACGTTTATCCTTCAAGGCCGTTACTGAGGGAGACATAAACGAGGCCCAGGCTGCCGAATTTGATTTTGAGGTTGGAAAGGTAAGTTGTCTTAAGTTTATTCACTTATCTGTACAAACCACAGGAATTATTTGTATTTTTTTTAAATTGCTATTTCCTATTTAGATTGTCGAAGTGTCAGTGTGCCGCAAAGTACTAGATGGTCTAGAGGTCACCATTTTACCTGAGGAGGTGCCAGCTTTCATACCCACAGTGCATCTCTCTGACCATGTGACCAACTGTTTTCCCCTGTGGAGTGCGCTGGAGGAGGGCGACACCATCTCTAATGTAATGTGTCTCGGCAAGACCAAGAAGAAGGGAATTGTATCCTCACACAGCCGGTCATGTCATTGTTGTCAGAAAAAATAACTAAAAAAACCTCCTACTTGCACACTGTTCTTCTTAACCTAGTTCTGTTCAGGTTCTCACTAAGAAACCCCTGCTGAAGGCCTGTCTACATGGCGTCCCGATAAACTTCTCTGAGCTCCAAGTCGGGATGGAGATGGTCGGTTGGGTGAAGAGCTTCATGCCTTATGGAGTCTTCGTCGATTTCCCGTATGAACTCTTCGGCCTCGCTCCTATAGCTGTACGTCGGTGTTTTGGTTGTTTGGATGAGGTTTAGCCAAAATAACATTGTTTCTATCTAGATCTGATGTTGTTTCGATCTCATTGTAGGCCGTGAGTGACCAATTCATCTTAGACACCAAATCCGCCTTTGACATCGGCCAAACGGTTGTTGCCAAAGTCAAGAATGTGGACGTGGAGAAGAAGAGGTTTCTGGTCAGTCTGAAGGTGTCAGATTTGACTATCTCAGAGGAAGGCTTCCAAGACAGACTGATCCAGGGTCTGAAGGAAAGGATGGCCGTCTCTGAGATGATGACTTGCAGAGGTATGAATGGAAGCTCTGATGAAATCTGCATTCTGCCCATTTGACTGTTTTCTAGTGTCTTTAATCAAGTTTTCCAACTCTCTGTCCATCTCCAGAGGAGTCTGAAGTCCTGCAGCAGCTCTCTGCTGTATCACTAGGAGATAAACTGAAGGTGACGGTGGGAGATACTAGAGAGGATGGCATGGTCACACTGACCTCAGATCAGCTTAGAGAAGCCACTGTATTGGTCTCAAAGGACCACACAAAAGGTGAGGACCGCCTACTCTTTAAAGGATTAATTCACTCCTGAATTAAAACTTCCTGATAATTTGCTCACCCCCTTGTCATCCAAGATATTCATGTCTTTCTTTCTTCGGTCAAAAAGAAATTAAGGTTTTTAAGGAAAACCGAAATAAAAGTTTGTTTTTACATAAATGGTGTGTACCGTGTATATTTATGTATATAAAAATACACACGTGTCCACATATATAGAAAGAAATATATTCATATTTAAAATATATTTTTACTCTAAATGCGATTATTCGCAAATAATCTATTTAACAGCACCAAATACAACAAAACTTTTTTTGTAAGTAATTATAGTGATCTTAACTTTTTGTTTTTTTCGTATTCAATGCAATAGTAGTTCTCAGGCCATAAAGTAGTTCTCTTCATAAAGAGAAACACTTTGAGTATTTTAGTGTTTACAGTGTTTAGATAGTAGGGCTGGGCGACATGGCAAAAAATTAAAATCAAGTTTTTTGTGTGTGTTTGCTTGTTTGTTTATTTTTTTTTTTTGTTTTTTAGAACGTTTGACCTATTATTTTTTTGTTGTTGTTGTTTACGATTTCTAGTCAACTTGAAAATGTAACTACAACGTAATTCAAGTAACTTGTTTATTAAACCTCTAGTTAAAGAAAATTCTAACATTTGGTAATATTTCTATTAAAATTGCGATTGCTCGCAAAACACTAAATTCGAAATATCACCTAGCCCTGATAGATAGATATAGTATTTATTATTTTTATATTAATATTTATGTTTTATATTAGTACTTATATTTTAAATTTTTGTTTTAATTTCAGTACATTTCTTTTTTTTTTTTTTTTAGTTTTTGTTTTATATTAAATATTGTTTTCAGCTTTAATTTATTTGAATTTCAGTTGTAGTTTTAGTAATTTTAGTTCTTCAAGCTTATTTCAGTTAGTTGCCTAGGCAACATTTCTAATTTAAGTTTAGAAAACATTTTTATTTCAGCTTTATTTCAGTTACTGAAAAATAGACCTGTCATGAATTCATTGAAATCATGAATTTTGTGCTGATGATTTATCATAGTACAGATTTAATGTTTAATATAATTTAATGTTTAATATAGTTAATGTTTAATATATTTATAAAATATATATAATTAAATAGTCAGTATTATTTCCTCAACTTTAATCCAGGTTCACTTTACATTCAAACACCAGTGAAACCTAAATAATATCATACATTGCACAAGCCTTCATTTTGTATGAAGGGACACTTGACTGTTTTTGTGTACTTTAAAGCAGTGTTTTCTATATTCTACGTTTCGTCTCTTTTCTTCTGTGACTGTTATGTCATACAGGGCATGAGACATGACACTGCAGATTTGATGACATTTATAATGCTTAAATTTCCTTTATTTGCATGGCCAAATATGAAATTTAAACACTGATTTCTCAAGTTACTTCAAATTACAATAACACTGCTTAGCATCAGATTACAGATGTTCAAAAACTTCTGTTGAAGCCGAATGTCTTGAATCGCTTGTTTCCAAAAAGAACCGTTTCCTGTTGAAAAGATACTCCTATTGGACTGTCTACATAAAGTACATCATCTAGCGAAAAGCATGCAAAACTGGCAACTTTATTTAAATTTCAGTAGTTGTGTGTGAATGTGCTGATCTTGACATGGATGGTTAACATGCTAGTTCCCATCTAACTCGTTATGTGTCAATGTTTCAGGTGTAAATGTAAGTCCAGGCTGCAAACTCACTGCAGTGATTCTCCATGTCGACTTTTTGAAGTTTGAAGTCCAAGTGTCGCTGCTTCCAGAGTTGACTACGACAACGAGGAAACAGGTAAGTCCAACTCAGAGCCTTGAAAATCCACAGCATTTGACTTGTTCATTTAAAGTTCATTCTTTTGGTTTGTCTTCAGTTGGAAAAGGGCTCCAAACTCACAGCCACAATCCAGTACACCGACAAAGACTTTGCTGTCGTCTCATTGGGTGACACCGGTCACATGAGCATCATTCCCACTCACACTCACATAAATGACATCTTCAATTCAAACAAATTTCACGTCGGTTCCTGTCTAAATGTGACCGTGGAAGAGACGAGCAGCAACGAGTTGGGAGGACTTCCTCTTGTCGCGTGTCAGGAAGAGAACGCTAAACCGGAGCAGAGCAAATCTAATAGCACAGATCCGGAGGAAGTGGTGACGGGGATAGTGACAAAGGTAAAGCCCACGGAGCTGTTGGTGACGGTGCTGTCGGGGACCAAAGGAACTATCCATGTATCCCAGATCAAGGAGTCACCCGAGGTTGGCAGCTTACCGACGTCGTCCCTGAAGGTCGGGAGCAAAGTCGAAGCCAGAGTGATTGGAGGATACACAGTTCGTGGTCAATGGTAAATGCAGCCGTGTTAAGTTGTCCATCACAGAATGTCTACTGTCTCATACAAGACATTCAAGTAGTACTCACCCAGAGGCTATATTTTTCGTAGGGCTGGACGATTAATTGAAAAGTAATAACTCCTAACCGACGTAACTTTCCCATATCTGTAGTATTGTTTTTTTGTTAATCCTGTAAATACTTCACCGTTAAAAACATACACACTGTGACGTCAACAAAATGTAGATTTTAAACCCGGAAGATGAAAATAGCGGAAAAAGCTTAAAATTAACCAGTTTTCTTCAACAATTAAAATTAACGGATGCTAACATTGTCATCTATGTTGTGCAACACGAACACCTTTGCTAAAATCTCAGAAAAAGTAGTCCGGGGTTTCATGAACCTTTAAATGCCTTTAAATGATTTTACTTTAGTTTTAATCTTAAATTTTATTTATGCATTGCTTTTTTGGGAGGGATTTTTTTGCTTTTTTTATTCAGTTAATTTATTTTAATATATTTTTGAATGTTTTCACTAATAGTATATTTAAATCTAAATAATATATATAGATATTTAATAATAATGTCAACTTTTATGGACTTTTGACATTATGTATGTATGTATACTTTTTTTATATATAGATATATGTATATACTTTTTTATATACTACTAAAATAAATTATATATATATATATATATATATATATATATATATATATATATATATATATATATATATATATATATATATATATATATATTTATATATTAAATTTGCAGACGTATAAAGTGTATTTCCTCAGTTACAAAATGAAACAGAATGTCTTATAAGAGAAACAAGAAACAAAACAAATCGACAACAAAACCCCCATTCATATTTCATTTAATTTTTTTTATTTAAGATATTTTTTATTTATTTTTTTATCCAAAAAAGGGGAATGCACTTGGATAAATACCTTTCATTGGTTTTTGTAGTAATAATGTTAGCTTTTATGGACTTTTGACATTTTTATATTTAACTAAAATGAAAACTGTAATTTTTAGCAAAGCATTGATTTTACTTGAGTCAGATTCACATCTATCTTATCTATCTATCTATCTGTCTGTCTATCTATCTATCTATCCATCTATTTGTTTAGTTTTATTCTTCACATTTGTTTCATTTATGTATTGTGGACTAACGTGAAAATTCACATTTTTAGCAAAACATTGATTTTACGGGTTTATTCTTATAAATTCATCTCTTTCAACAGGTTCCTGCCAATCTCTAACCCCGACCTTCATGCTTACCGGCTTGAACTCAGTCTTTTGCCCAGGTAAGCATTTGCCCAGGACACAACTGTCCATAATTTCACATTCATGTGAGCAAGCAGCATTTGGGAACAACTGCACCAGATTGCACCAAACTTGTTGTTTTGCAGTACATACTGCACTCTTTTTCAACTCTTCACTCTTTTCCAGAAAACCAAATGAAATCAAAGTGAAATACAAACCTGGAGATGAAGTCATATGCTTTGCATCAAAGGTGACTTTTATAATCTAAGGAACAGAAAATGTCATGTTAAACTGCAGAAGCTAATGAAGTAATTTTTGCCTTTCCCTCAGTACGTCAAAGAGACACAAAGCTTAGAAGTTCATGTCAAGCCTAACGTCATGGGAACCGTTGAACTGTTAGCCATGATTACTAAAGCTGGGGTGAGTCTCTGTACAACTTTGTTTTTCCTGCTTGTTAAATGCAGTATTTGAAAAGCAACATGCTACAATATTGCTTTGCTTATAAAAATGATTTAATTTATATCTAATAAACATTTTACTTACTTGAAAAAGTTAATTTAACGGAAGCTATGCACATATTAAATGCATGTTTTAAGTTCATTTCAAAATAAATAAGCTATAATATTTTCAACTTGTTTTCCAACAGCAAGCTAACCACCCACAGACGCTTTATAAACCAGGACAGACCATTTGTGCAAAGGTTGTTGGTGTTAGTAACAGCAGGCCTATTCATCTTTCCCTTTCGCTCACAGGTAACGCTTGTAGATTCATCTGCAATCATAACTGTTCTAAAGCACAGCACAATCAGTACACTCAGAGGAGATTTGATGTGACAACTGTTCCTAGCTCATATTTTCCTCCTTGTTGTACCAAACGCTGAGTCACGCTGCGCTTGATGTCGCGCTTCTGCCATCGTGACGCATGTTGCGGTCGTCCCTCGAGTCTCTTTAGCGTTTCCTGTGTGTGTGTCGTTGCTGTAGGGACACACAAGCTGGAGCAAGGGATGATCACCATGGCGATAGTTCGGAAAGTTGAGCCTCGCATGGGACTGTTTCTCAAACTCCCATTTGGGAATTTGGGTTTCGCTTCGATGATGGATCTCTCTGATGAATACGAGGACAACCCGCTAGAGCCCTACAAGCAGGGCGAGCTAGTCCGGTGAGTCATGACCTAGTTGGAATTGTTTATGATGAATGTTTGAAAGGATTTTTCCTGCATAGAAGCACTGAAGAAGTGTGAAATGTGAAGTTTGTTTATGTGTGTGTGCATCTCTTTAATCCAGGTGCTGCGTTATTGGGATGGAAAATCGAAAATTCAATGTTTCATTGCGTCCCTCAAGGTACAAACTCAAGTGTCATTTCAAAATAAGATTAAACTGTGTTGTAGATCTGCCATCACCATAACAACAAATAGTTAGTTATTTTATTTTTTATTTTTATTTTATTTATTTGTTTTTTGTTTGTTTGTTTGTTTGTTTTTTTATGTATACCTAGGGATGTTTTGACCTGTTAAATATATTTTTTTAAGTTATTTATTTGATATTTATACTTTTTATTTAATTAATTTTTATTTATTTATTTATTTACTTACATGTATACTGGGGATCTGGGGATCTTTTGAGCTGTTAAAAATATTATTACTGTATTTATTTGTATTTGTATTTATTACTATATTTATTATATATATACACACACACACAAAATACCAAAATAATAACATAAATGACGTCAGTTATGCTAGTAATGATAAAATATTATTTTTAACAATTATTTATGATTTGTAAAAATGTAATTATTTGTAAAAATGCTACCTTATTTAATGTATTTATTCTTTTGTTTTATGTTTGTGTATATATATGTGTGTGTGTGTGTGTGTGTGTGTATTTAACAGGTCAGTTATATATGATAAAAGAAATATGCTATCTAGCTGATTTGGAGTTCAATATTCATTGCAGTTTTGTACTTATTAGTCAGGAAGAGGTTTTTATCTAGATTGGTATCAAATCTAAATGTAAGTTTATGCTTTTTAATTGCACTTTTCTTTTAACAATATACACAAAGAACCAGGAGATGATGTGCTTGACTCCTAAAATAATCTAATTTTAATTAGTTTTGAAAAAGTTTATTTGTTTGTTTTTATTTATTTATTTATTTATTTATTTTCCTTCATGGGATGTTGAAATTAAGCTTATGATTTATAAATTGGGCCATTTCGATTTTGTGAGGTGAAACATGGTTTAAAACAATATTTACAACTTATATATTTGAAATGGACACTGCTGTGATCTGTGTAGGTCTTTGACCCATGTCATCTATTACCTTTTTTGATCAGAATATTGAGAACATCCGGCCTGCATATGCGTAATTGTGTCGATGATGACAATTATTTATTTTTTCCTGATTTTTGTGCTTGTATTTTTTTTGGCCACCGTTTGACAACTCATTTGAAATTATTAAATAATTCATAGAACAGGCCTATTCTCATGTGTACATCTGACAGTCCATTTCCATTTGTAGTCATCTTGAAAGCATTACAAATAAATCGTCATGTTTGCCCTGTGTTGGATTTAAATATGAACATGATTTAAAATTTACCTTTGTCTCATTGTACTTTATTTTATTTAATTTTAAACTCCAATTTTTCCCCTTTCTGCAGATTGTATAAGGAGCATAAGAAAGTTACAGACCCAGACATTCAGTCAATTTCGGATATAACAGAGGGACAGATTATCAGGGGCTATGTGACGGCTATTAATGATCTAGGCATATTTGTGAGGTAAAGTATGTTGATGTTTATGCACATTTTTATGAAACCATTCTAGCCTCATGAGTCGAATTAAAATGATTTTTCTTGTACGAAAGGTTATCAAGGAAAATCACAGGAAGAGTTCAGTTCCAGCACGCAACAAAATACCTCGTGAACGACCCAGAAACTCTTTCCGAACACATTACCAAGAATGTACTGGTGACAGCCAAGGTTCTCAGGTAATATATGTCTACATGTGAACATAGACCAGCTATTAATGAGAAATTTACCTTAGTTATTTGTAGTACTATATGACTAAAGGCAGTTGCTTCTAAATCAGTTTGGACACCACGAATGTCCATGTGAACCTGTCGCTGCTGTCAGATGACACTGGGAAACCAGATATACTCCCAGAATCCCTTGAACTTCCGTTGCGTTTGACGGAAGAACAGAATCGAGAAAGTGACAAGATAGCCACCAAAAGGAAAAAGGTTATTTCTGAGAGCCAGGTAAGTTTGTGCGCGCGTGTGTGTGTGTGTGACTGTTTTGAAAAGGACGAATCTGACCTTGTGTTTTATCCTTGTAGCAACAAGATAAGAAAAATGGACAGACAGTCAAAAATAAACAAGAAGATGACAAGATAGCCACCAAGAGGAAACAGGTTATTTCTGAGAGCCAGGTAGGTGTGAGAGCGTGTGAGAGCGTGTGAGAGCGTGTGAGAGCGTGTGAGAGCGTGTGAGAGCGTGTGAGAGCGTGTGAGAGCGTGTGAGAGCGTGTGTTTATATATCCTGGTAGGGACTTAAACCTGAATACACACACACACTCATGGGGACTTGTGTCACACTGGGGACCTAAATTGAGGTCCCCATGGGTACAAAAGGGTATAAATCATGCTTTTATTTATTTATTTATTTTTTATTTTTTTTTTTCAGAAAGTAAAAATGCAGAAAGTGTCCTGTGATGGGCAGGCTTAGGTGTAGGGTTTGTGTTGGGCGCTAGATATATAAAAAACATTACGCCTGTGGAGAGTCCCTACAAGGATAGCTGACCAGACGTGTGTGGGTGTGGGTGTGGGTGTGTGTTTAACTGTTTTGAAGAGGATGGATTTGACCTTGTGTTTTGTCCTTGTAGCAACAAGATGATGAGAAAGATGATGGACAGACAGTCAAAAAGAAACAAGAAAGTGACAAGAAAGCCACCAAGAGGAAACAGGTTATTTCTGAGAGCCAGGTAGGTGTGAGAGCGTGTGAGAGCGTGTGAGAGCGTGTGAGAGCGTGTGAGAGCGTGTGAGAGCGTGTGTTTGGTTTATATATCCTGGTAGGGACTTAAACCTGAATACACACACACACTCATGGGGACTTGTGTCACACTGGGGACCTAAATTGAGGTCCCCATGGGTACAAAAGGGTATAAATCATGCCGTTATTATTTTTTTTTTATTTTTTTTTTTTTTTTTTCCAGAAAGTAAAAATGCAGAAAGTGTCCTGTGATGGGCAGGCTTAGGTGTAGGGTTTGTGTTGGGCGCTAGATATATAAAAAACATTACGCCTGTGGAGAGTCCCTACAAGGATAGCTGACCAGACGTGTGTGGGTGTGGGTGTGGGTGTGTGTTTAACTGTTTTGAAGAGGATGGATTTGACCTTGTGTTTTGTCCTTGTAGCAACAAGATGATGAGAAAGATGATGGACAGACAGTCAAAAAGAAACAAGAAAGTGACAAGAAAGCCACCAAGAGGAAACAGGTTATTTCTGAGAGCCAGGTAAGTGTGTGTGTGTGTGTGTGTGTATGTACTTATTTTTGCTACATTGTGGATAGTAAAACCTGAAATTTTTGACATTGTGGGGACTGGCCTGTTTTTTCCAAGTTTAATGGCAGATTTTGATACATTGTGAAAGTTGTAAAAACCAGGTGGTTAAATGTGGCTTTAAAATATTCTTTATTGTCAGAACATGGCAAACACTTCATGTTTTTCCCTTAATAAGTATCTTAATTGAAAAAATATGTTTTAGTTTTGCATGTTTTAATGAGTAATATTGTCAAATCATAAATCATTTGGGTTGCCTGATAATATTAATAATATAAACTTCTTTGTTCCTTAGAAATACACATTTGATAGTAGCTTGAGTTAGAATGCAGATGTAGATTTATAGTCATTTTCAAAATCAGTAATATCTGTAAAAAAAATTGTAGCAACCTCATTTTTATATGGTGAAACGTAATTATTTTGATTGAGGTTTTTTTTTTTTTTTTTTATTAACCGTTACTCTTCCATAGTATCATCCATAGATCATGATAATAACGGTTAAAACCACAAATATAGCACCTCTGTACCATGGTACAAATGTAATATGGTTCCTAGGTATTTGTATGAAAAAACAGTAGTCTAAATACAATTAGTATAAATGTATAAACGTTATACTATAGCTTAATCACAAAAAATACTGTAACTATATTCCATTACTCCTTTAATACAAGAGTGTGTGCGTGTGTGCGTGTGTGTGTGTTTGACTGTTTTAAAGAGGATGGATTTGACCTTGTGTTTTATCCTTGTAGCAACTAGACGATAAGAAAAATGAACAGACAGTCAAAAAGAAACAAGAAAGTGACAAGATTGCCGCCAAGAGGAAACAGGTCATTTCTGAGAGCCAGGTAAGTGAGTGTGCACGTGTGTGCGCATGCACGTTTGTTTGTGTTTGTGTGTGTGTGTGTGTGTGTGTGTGTGTGTGTGTGTGTGTGTGTGTGTGTGTGTGTGTGTGTGTGTGTGTGTGTGTGTGTGGAGGATGCATTTGACCTTGTGTTTTATCCTTGTAGCAACAAGACGATAAGCAAAATGGCCAGACAATCGAAAAGAAAAAAGCATGCCCAGATAAGGGCAAATCCACAGAAAAGCAGAAAACATTAAAAGAGAAGAAGAAGCCGAAAACTAAAGCAGAGGATAATGACAGTGGTGTAGAAGTGTTCTTCAGAGAGGAGGAAGAAAAGCCCTTGCATAAAAAATGTGACCAAGTAAAGGTGATGTATCTGCTCTTTTCAGATAAATTTGATTGACTTTATATTTTAATATGGGTGTACAGCTTCTTCTCTGATATGTAACAGCTTTCATCTGAATGTTTAGGGTAAGCTGGAGAAAAAGGAACCAAAACGGCTGCAGGTGGCATTTGACTTCCCTTGGGAATCTACACTGTGCTCTTTAACACCTTTTGCCACAGTAGACGACACCCATGATTCCAGTGAGGATGAGCAGGAAGTCACAAGCAAGGTGAGCTCACACCAGGGGTGGAAATTAACAAGGGCTTGTGGCAAAAACGCCATAAAAATGAACTAAATCGCCCCATGAATTCAAGATAATGCCCCCGCACAATTAAACATCATGTTACGGCTGTCGCCATTTATAAATGAAATGTGAAAACGAATGCAAAGTGTCGATTCGTGGAATTACATTTAGATTCACTCACATTGCTTTTACACTGTTTTGTGCCACGTTGAACCTTATAACCAATCAAGTGCATTTCTGTTGAACTTAAAGGAGAAGTCCACTTCCAGAACAACAATTCACAAATAATTTACTCACCCCCTTGTCATCCAAGATGTTCATGTCTTTCTGTCTTCAGTCGTAAAGAAATTGGTTTTTGAGGAAAACATTTCAGGATTCTTTTCCATATGATAGAATTCATTGGTTCCAAAATGCAGTTTAAATGCAGCTTCAAAGGGGTCTAAACGATCCCAGCCAAGGAAGAAGGGTCTTATCTAGTACGTAGCATCGTGAACGTGAACCTGTGCTACATGAGCTTTTGTGCTCAAAAACTATACAAATTTTTATTTTCTGATGACCGATCGTTTCGTTAGATAAGACCCTTCTTCCTCGGCTGGGATCGTTTAGAGCCCTATGAAGCTGCATTTAAACTACATTTTGGAAGTTCAAAATCAGGGCACCATTCAAGTCCATTACATGGAGAAAAATCCTGAAATGTTTTCCTCAAAAACCATAATTTCTTCACGACTGAAGACAGAAAGACATGAACATCTTGGATGACAAGGGGGTGAGTAAATTATTTGTCAGTTGTTTTTCTGGAAGTGGACTTCTCCTTTAAGAATGCATTGGCCAGTCAGAGGCAAATGGATTAGTCAGTGCTGAAAACATCGGAGCTGTTGATGAGTGTGCATGATGTAAATAAAAGATTAATTTTGTGGCTTCAGTGATCATAACAGGAGTATTTGCATAGCTTGTGCTAGACTACACTAACGTCATGAACCAACATGTTTGTCTGTGAAGCCAGAACAAAGCAAAAATGTTTTAAATTGTTTACTGTATTGATTATTAATAATCATTACAACAATATAAGAGGACTAATCTACAATAATGGTTTTTGTCATAATATTGCAACCCTATGAGCTCATGTTTCTTTATGTAATTTAAATGCACTTTTAAACAGTTTAATGTTACAACAGTTTAAAATATTGATTAAATAAAATTGGGTAAATTTAAGTATTTGACATTAAAGATAACATAGTATGGTTACAATAATAAGATGATTATAAAAATTGTCGTCACCAATGTAAAAAAAAGCCCTGGAAATCAATTCCAGGAGGCAAATTTGGCCCCTTAATGGAAAAGTGACTTTCTGACCCTGGCTCACACGTGTCAAAATGAAGTAGACTGTTGAATATCTGTTTATTTAATTTTTCAGAATCGCAATGAAAGGTGCACACACTGAACAAATTTGGTGTAGAATTTACAGGGTCTTTAAGAAGTTTTAAATATCTTAAAACCATGCAAAATGTGGATGAGTTTGCTTCTTCATCACAGCAGATTTGGAGAAATGTAACATTACTGGAATTGCTCACCAGTGGATCCTCTGCAGTGAATGGGTGCCGTCAGAGTGAGTGTCCAAACAGCAGATAAAAAGCATCACAATAATCCACGTGCCTTTATATGGATAGATGACGACATATTTTGGCCAGAAGTGATATTTTAAAGTTAAAATGGCTAAATTATGTATTTCTTACAAACGAGCAGCTTTTTGCTTCACAAGAGTTAAATTGATGGACTGAAGTGGTATAGATTACTTGTGGATTGTTGTGATGGTTTTTATCAGCTGTTTGGACTCTCATTCTGACGGCACCCATTCACTGCAGAGGATCCACTGGTGAGAAAGTGATGTAATGCAAAATTTCTGATTTTCAAGAAGTCTAAAATTTTGGAAGGGAAAAATGTTTACAATACTGCCTATGTGATAAGTGATTATTAAACAAAACTATGTTTTAATTAAATAACCACAAAAAATGGCAAGTAACACATTCAATTAAATGTGAAGTAGAACATTTAGCTCAAATATCATTTTTACAGCAAACACACAGTAAACAGCTTCTCTTTCTCCCCAGCCTGTGAAAAAAACACGTAAAGAACTAAAGGCGGAAAAGCAGAATGCGGAGCAGCAGCTCAGCAAGCTGGAGGCGGAGCTCATGGACACGTCTGTACGTCCGGACAACACGACGGCGTTTGAGCGTCTGCTCCTGTCGTCTCCGGACAGCTCCCTTCTTTGGCTGCAGTACATGGCTTTCCATCTGCAGTCCACGCAGATCGAGCAGGCGCGTGCGGTCGGCGAGCGAGCCCTCAAAACCATCTCCTTCAGGTGATGGTTGTGATAAAATAAGTTCAACTTGCATGCCTAAAAATGTTTAAAAACAGTCATTAGTTAGTTGCAAAAAAGTTACAGGCTTTTAATTAAAGGATTATTGTTCTGTTGCTTTGCCCTGTTCTTGCATAATTAATTTTGTTAGTTTTAAATGGCATCTGAATGAAGTCTCTTTGTTTGTGTGCTTAGAGAGGAGCAGGAGAAGCTGAACGTGTGGGTGGCCATGCTAAATCTGGAGAACATGTACGGGACACAAGAAAGCTTGCAGAAGATCTTTGAACGGGCCATCCAGTACTGTGAACCTCTTCCTGTGTATCAGCAGCTAGCTGACATTTACGCCAACTCAGACAAGATCAAAGTAAGCATTATGTCCGGTGACATGCTTTTTGTGGTTGTTAGTAGGGTTAGTAGAGATGTACAGTTAAGGTCAAAAGTTTACATACACCTTGGAGAATCTGCAAAATGTTAATATTACCAAAATAAGAGGGATCATACAAAATACATATTATTATTTATTTTTATTTGACATGAATAAGATATTTCACATGTAAGACATTTACATGTAGTCCACAAGGAAAAATAATAGTTGAATTTATAAAAATGACTCCGTTCAAAAGTTTGCTTCACAGGAATGAACTACATTTTAAAATGTATTCAATTATAATGTTTTAAATTATAATGATATTTCACAGTATTACTGTTTTTACTGTATTTCTTATCAAATAAATGCAGCCTTTTTAGTATAAGAGACTGGTTCCAAAAACATTTACAAAAATCTTAGACATTTTTTTAAGCTCTTGCAACTTTTGTAGTGCTACTGGTATACCATAAATTAATCATAACCACTAAATACCATAAAAAAAATAAATAAATAAATAAATAAATAAACATCCTTTAGTTCCTAAGTTGTTGAGCAGATGAGAACAAATCTGATAATTGGTCAGTTGTGTCAAAAACCCTGTATTACAGTATTAATCTTTGTATTTTGTGTGTTTGTGCAGGAGGCTGACAGTCTTTATAAAAACATGGTGAAACGCTTCAGACAGGAGAAAGCTGTATATCTGAGTTACGGCAACTTCCTGTTACGACAGAACCAGAGCGACGCTGCAAGCGCCCTTCTGCAGAGGGCGCTGCAGAGCCTGTCCAATAAAGAGCGTGAGTACCAGCTACATTTCATAATGCATACTTATTTCCCACATTTATGCATGCATTGAGACTCACTAGGTATAGATTCATTCATGATTAGGAATCTAAAAAGCAGTTTGGATGATTTCCAGGACCTGCAGGTTTTCCTGTTAGCACCTCATGCAAAGTTTTCTTGCTGTCTTTCCAGATGTGGACCTTATTGCCAAATTCGCCCGGTTGGAGTTTCAGCACGGGAACACTGAGAAAGCCAGATCCATGTTTGACAAGGTCCTAAGTACCTATCCCAAACGCACAGACCTGTGGTCTGTGTTCATAGACTTGATGGTGAAACACGGCTCACAGAAGGAAGTGAGGTAAATGCAGCTGAAACCAGTTAGTGAGAAAATGAGAACTATGATAATTTTACTTCATACAGTCCTTATTATGAATTCTTATAGGTATAATTTAGGCAAAAATTAAATTCTGTCATTATTTACTCACCTTTATGTTGTTTCAAACCAGTATGAGTTTATTTCAGACTGCTGGTAACCAAACAGTTGACAGTAGCCAATTTACTTCTATAGTATATGAAAAATACTATGGAAGTCAGTGGCTACAGTCGACTGTTTGGTTACCAGCATTCTTCAAAATATCATCCATTTCTTTCAGCTGAAGAACACTTGAGAGTGAAAAATGCAGAATTGTATATCTTTATAAAGCTATATCTATTTATCTGTATCCGTATCTTTAAAAATGGCCCCTTTTGATCAGATCACTTGTATGCCAAATTCACCTATTGCATTATTTTGTTTTGATAATTAAAACAATTATTTTATTGAAAATAACAAATAAGCCATTGTACTGAGGAAAAAAAAGCCATATCACTTATCAATACTAATAACGTTAAAAAAAAAAAAAGCTAATACTGATCTTTTCGTTTTTTGATTTTGTGTATATATAATACATTGCATGGGTCAAAATTATCGATTTTTCTTTTATCCCAAAAATCATTAGTATGTTAAGTATCGTGTTCCATTAAGATATTTTTCCACATTTCTATATTTTGCTATAATTTTCTACCATAAATATTAAAATATAATTTTCGATTAGAATTATTTTCTTAATGTGTTTCTTTTTATTTTTATTTTTATTTAATTTTTTGCACCCTCAGATTCCAGATTTCCAAATATTGTCCTATCCTAACAAACCATACATCAATGGAACACTTTTTATTCAGCTTTTTTAAAAAAAAATGTATTCAGTTTTCAGATGATGTTTAAAATTAATAACTTTTTTTTTATTTTTTTTTTTTTTTTTACCATTTTAATTTTTTTTTTTAATTAAAAAAAAATATTTTATTTTTATTTATTTTTCTAATCATTTTTTACTATTTTTATTTTACTTTTTTAAATTTACTTTTAAAATGTTTATTGTATATTTTTTTTAAGTTAATTAAAAATATTTAATATTTTACAATTGTATTTTTATTCATTGTTTTTTTTTTTGTACTTATACTTTTTTTTTTTTTTTAATATATAAATATTTATTTTACATTTGTTTATTTATTTATTTTTTTACATTTTATATGTAGAGTGGAATAGAATCTTGAAATTCTAATCTTAATTCAGATTTCTTGTGTTTTTCCTCCAGGGAGCTTTTCGATCGTGTGATTCACCTGAGCGTTTCAGTGAAGAAGATCAAGTTCTTCTTCAAGCGTTACCTGGAGTACGAGAAGAAGAACGGCACACCTGAGACCATCCAGGCGGTCAAACAGAAAGCTCTAGAATACGTGGAGTCCAAAGGATCAGAAACCGCCAGCTAGTGTCATCAATTTTACCTTAATAGGATTAATAGGATATTTGAGGACAAAGAATCTTTTTTTGCAACCCACCCATCTTTATCCTCCTGTTTTTTTTATCCCTTGTGCACCTATTAACATATTTCTGGAGGTGCATTTGTGTATTTCCTGAACTTTGCTGTCATATCATTGAATGTCTATAAATGACTGTATTTACCTATTTGTTAAATGATGATTATGGATTAAAATATTGCTGTAATATGAAGTCATTCACGTTTTGCAATTAAAAATTCTGCTATCAAAAGCTCCAGAAATCTTCTTTTTAAAAAGGAAGGTTAACCACAAAAACATGACGTTTTATTCAAAAACAAACAATACAAAATAATGAAAAGGGAACAATTCAAGCAATGAACACGATATTGGATAAGAACTGCTGGTTACTGATTACATATTTAATATTTCTGTAAGGACTACGCAGGATCTTCATGAAGACCGTAGTACCAGTCGAACAGACAGTGCACTACACCTACAACCCTATTATCACATATATACGGCCGTCCGCCGACAGCAGAAGTTTAATTGCCGAAGTTTAATGTTTTCTTTTGTTGCCTGGTTAGATCCCCTGAGGCAAACTCCTGAGATATTCACCTCTCATTTTGACGTCCGTTACCTAGCATGCACGGTGTGTCCCTCGCTTCAGAACCTCGGCACGATACTACTTTAAAGATTATTGTGGCACGATATATAGGAGATTACTCTTATGTTTGGCTACTGGCATTATGGTACTCAATCACTAGTGGAGGCTGAACGTTGTCGTCCTGGTTTCTCGCGTTCTCCGGGTCCGCAGTGGCGGTGCATATAGATGGCTTTGGAGAGCCTTGGCAGGTCACATGATATGTTCCAACAATCGCAGAACTAGAGGGTGTCGATCTGGCCGTGGGCCATACAGTTTAAGGGGTCACACCTCCTCGGGGTCTTGCAGCCCCTCGGCTCCTCGTGAGGCTTCGGCATTGTGTAGACGCATGATGGGTTTATTGCACATCGGGCAGACGCTGCGGATCTCCAGCCACTTCAGCAGGCACCTGCAAGTTACAAAGAAACGATGAGGGATTTCTTTACAAATGCTGGTGCAAATGGCAAACTGGTGGTGGTTGCTTTGCAGATGCTTGTAGTTTACTTTAATCAATCAATCATTTAATAAGAAATTGTGCAAGGGCATAAACTAAAAAAATGGTGAGGTTTTCTATAGAATTGTGCCGGCTATTTCAAACAGGTCTTGGCATGAAGTACATGTGGCGTTTCCCATAAAGTCAACACTTGTTTCGATGGAACTCACTTCTTATGGAAGGTGTGTGAACACGGGCACACGCCCAGCTCGTCTCTGGTCTTGAATTCCTCTAGACACACTGCACAGGGCTGCTGTGATACAGAGGAAAAAAGCTATTTTAAGTCTCCTTTTACACATAATTCAACCACTTCAGCAGGCTTACAGGAATGCTGGCTGTAACTTTGCCAGCATTGCTCTTTGTTTTGGTTTCAGCCACACTTTTTCCTACTGCATGATGGTGCAGAGGGTCTGGATTCTTATAATGCAGGTCACCAGTTGGTTGAGAGAACCTGAAAATCCTGCAGAGGTCTGTTTGCGTAATCAGAAATTTCCCCTGAGGTCTTTATGAATCAAATGAACACATCATAACCTAATCTGGCCTGGCTTGTTAGGGAATTTTTAATGCAGTGCGTGTGAAATCTGAAATGCAGAACTAGCATCTTTGACTCTAATGATTTTCTTTAAAAAGAGTCGCATAATTTAATCTGTTGCACCCTGTTTAGTGTAGAATGCAAATATACTTTTTAAATAAATTTATCAGCCAATTTGCATGTAATGTTTTGATCTTTCTAACGTCACACACACACTTTAGACCACATTCAAATGGTTCAAACGGTCACGCAGAGAGCATATGACACTTACTCCCAGCAGGCTCAGCTTCTTTCCTGCGCCTTTCAACACCACCTTGAAGAAAAAAAAAAATAAAAGAAAGGAAAAACAACGTGTTTATCACTTTAAGTTGAAAAGCGTAATTTCTGCGCCTCCAGTGCCAACGAACTACTGTATTTTCGGAAACAGCTTTCAGAACTCGTTCCCCGTCTGCCATTGGTCGAACACACATTTAGCCACGCCCCCAACACACGCTATTAGTCGAGCCAGAGTACTACTTGAACTAGACGGCTCGTTGAAAACAAAGGTAACGCCACAGACATACCCTTGTTTATAATTTTTGTGAAAATGAACTTACAAATAGCGTACTTACAGCTGTCTATATAAAGCTGTGATGAAATAAAGAGTAACACCGAAAGAGTAACACATTTCATCTCTAACACGAAAACCGTTATACTTTCCCAGCCACTGTAACTAACTGCAGTAAGTAACTGAATTGACATTTGCTTAATGTATTTATTTAATGTGTTTCAGTTGCAATTTACACTGCTAGGTGTTATTTTTATATGTTACATAATAGTTTCTGTTAATACCATACAGTTTGCACTTATGTCACGGTTTGGTCAGTCACCCGGATGCGCGGCCATATCCGCAATACTCGGATGTAAACAACAGCATTGATTGCACGGTTGATGTACTACTGGATACATTGCTCTGCTAATTTATGCTGTCTAAACCATGGAAAAAACGTGTGGAAGCTGCTAAATTATATAGTGAATGATTTAGTATGGCGGAAAGGGCGCAGTATTTTGACAAACTAAAGTTAATAGGTGGTAAAGATACACATAAGCAGAATGAATTAAGATATTAGGCTAATATTTCATCTACCTGACAGGAAATGATCAAAACAAACACAAATGTTGTCAAGATTCTTGTCCTGGAAATTCCGGATTCAGTTTGGCTAACTACAAATGCTTTTTGTTCCTCAGGTAGTTTTTTGCACTCTTCTCCTTGATTTGTTATAATTTTGGCAGTCTGTAATACTCCAACTGTTTTTCCCGGTCCGACCGATAAGTACAGCCCAAAACATGATGTTAATTGACCATTTCCAGCAGCAATAATCATCAAAATATGCAAGTTTTGTTCGGTTCAGTGGGATTGTTTACATTCAGTGCTGCCAATATGGCCAATTGATGATGTGTCATGAAAACACTCTATTGTGAGACTCATTCGATATTTTAGATGAATTATTATCTGACATAAAATCAAACGAGCCTGATAAATATTACAAAGGTTAAATACGTCCTTTCACCATTTTGAAACTGACAAAATTACTTTACAAGCCCAGGTTTTCGGTGCATATGTTCATGGAAAATAGTATCTTGTGACATATAATCCATATAAAGGTATCATATCTTGTGTCACATTTGCTAACATGCTAACTATATATAAACAAACTATATCATGAAGGTCATCTGTTAGATTGGATTTCAGCAAGACCATGGCAAAGACTATGCTATATTTACATCTAACTGCATTGTTTTAGGCCCACCTCATTGTAGCTGTACTGCTCCCTTGTACCTTGCTGTTTCAACCTGTAAAGAGAAGAGGGAAAAAAATGAAACACTTTTGCACTTCCTAAGTTCGACTGCAAAAACTGTTGTGGGTGGTGTAAAAGAGATGCTGTGATTGTGTAATGCATCATTTCCTCTGTCAGAATGTCTCTTGTGCATATAAGATATTTCTACACAATATACAGTTAAAGCAAAAATTACTCAGACACCAGATATCATTTTTTCATATTTTTTTTACTAGTGGGTGCAGAACACTATAGTTCATTTATGTAAGTGAGGATAGCAAAATAAACTGTGACATACCCAAAAATTCTTCATTCAATAGACTACCAGTAAAATTCCTAAATATTTGGGACCAAAAATTTGACCTCACAGACATTATCAAGAAGAATTTGTTCTGACACAGTTTAACTTGTCATATTTTATTACCATTTTCTAAACTATAGCGAATAAACTGTGATAAAGTGAGAAATGTTGAAGGTGTCTGAATGAATTTTGGTTTGACTGTATACACTAATTTATACTATACTGTGTCTGACGAAATATACGATTCACAATGTAATTTAAATTGCATAATTAAAAAAAAAATGTATGTGAATAGGATGATTGTATTAGAAAAAAAATACATAATGTCTCAGATATGTCTTTCTGTTTCTTTCTACATGTCTTTACAGGAGCAGAGAGCAACAGAGGACACATCTGATTTATGTAACAGCAGTTGTGCGGGTGTGGTGAATGTGTTTGGGTTCTTGCCTGAACAGATAGCAGCAGAAGATTACACTGAGCATGAAGATGAACATGCCTATGCCCAGTACAATGACGTAGACGTTGAGCGGCAGACGGTAGATGTCGTCCTCTGACATATCACAGTCTGAATGCTGCAGCCCTAGACCACAGAGGCAGCCTGCACACAAACACACACTTTAAATGGCTTGAAAATATTTGAGCAGGAAGTACACAGTTCTTTAGTGCACCCATTTTCAAGGAATTCAGGAAAATTAGCTCTATACAAAACAAATATGAAGTCTACAATATAACAGTCTAATTGCCATCAAGAAACCACCATCTGGCCTTTCAGGAAGCCATATGTGCGTTAGGGTGTGTTATAAGAGTTTACCATTCATGCTTTACTGTTTTCTAACCACGTGAAGTTCATCTCCATTCATATTCTCCCGTCAGTCAGCATTAGAGTTAAAGATTAACGCAGCGTCTGCAAGAATCCCCCTTAGTCTGAATCTGTGGAAGGTGCTTATATAGTAGGGGCTTCCACAGAGATTATTGTAAGCTTGTGTCATTCTGATGGGACGGTAAAGTGAGATCTAATGTGTGCCATATGGACAGGATTCACATCTTAAAACTATTTGGAGAATGTATTATTATTATTATATTGTGGCATATATGGAAAGATTTCAATTCTGTACAGTAATACAACTGAATGCATTTTTGTTCAGTTAGTAGTAGCAGTAGTATGTAAGGCTACTGTCATATTTTATATTAAAAGTGTACATGGTACTCAGAGAATACCATAGTTTTACTATGGTACATTTTTGTTAGTGGCTACTGTCATTTGCCATCTGCAGTGCACACAATTTTCAAATTATGGTTCATATCCTTGTTAACGCTTTATTTAGAAGAAGTTTGCATGCTCAGCAGCTTCCTGTATACATATGTGGAGTTTATTTGCAAAAACAGATAACTCCGTTATTTAAAATGTTCAAAAATCATATTTTTTATGAAGTTATCATGATTTATTGTGCTTTATTGTGTTAGTTAGCTGTATTTTTTTAGTTATTTTTACTTTATATCAAAATAACCCAACTGCAGTTTGATTGAGATTATTTGGAATACACAATGAAAAAACATTATTTTTGAAAATTTCTCATTTTGAAACTCTAAATATATTTCAGTTATGTGTGAATGCATATATATATATATATATATATATTTAATTCTATACAATATATATATTATATACATATACATATATATATATATATATATGATACTATCATTCAAAAGTATATATATATATATATATATATATATATATATATATATATATATATATATTATATAAAATTCTATACAATATATATATTATACATATACATATATATATACATATGATACTATCATTCAAAAGTTTGGGGTCAGTAGGATTTTATTTTATTAAAAAATAGCAGTAAAATTATATTTAAAAAATTTAATGTTACATAAGATTTCGATTTCAGATAAATGCTGTTCTTTTGAGATTTCTATTCATCAAGAATCCTAAAAAAAAAGTAATATAGCAGCAAATCAGTATATTAGAGTCATTTCTGAAGGATCGTGTGACACTAAAGACTGGAGTAATAATGCTGAAATTACATTTTAAAATATATCAAACTATAAATTAGTTAATAAATTGCATTTGTTTTTACAGTATTACTGTTTGTATTGTATTTTTGATCAAATGCAGACTTAACAAAAAAAAATAATAATATTAATACAGTTTTACCAAACTCAACCTTTCGAATGGTATATACAGTACATACATGCATGTTTACATATATGTTCCCAAAAGTCATATTAATACATAAATATGCCAGTATGCCAGCTGTTTTATTTGTTTTGTCTAGTTAAGGCAATCAGGCTGACACGTTTACGCGACATATGACATCCATAATCAGAATCTGAGCAATTTCCGCTAATGATCAGAATGCAGTCGTCGTCTACTTACTGAGCGTTACTGTTATTGAACGTTTGACTCATTATAAGTCGATCCATGTTTTCATCTAAAAATAACTAACTCTAGACATATCGGTTTTCAGAAGAGCAAAAGGCTGACAGCATGCGGGTTGTTAAAAACAGTCTAGGCATAGCACAAATATTTCCCCAATCTTGCTACTCTTGACCTTTCCGAACAGTAGACTTCTTCAAACTGGTTTCAACATCCCGAGCAGCAAAACCGCTTGGGTGACTAATGCTGACGGTAAAAACAAACTCGAGTTCAGCTTGGACTTTTCGCAAAAGGCCACTCACCGTTACACCATTGGAATGGTTGCATGTAATCTGACTCCAAGCACTGCTGCTGCAAACTCACTGCTTGTCTGGAACAGGCAATGCGGGGGCTGGAGGACACAACCGAAAGCTCGATTCCGGGTCGACTTATTCCCAACAATTTTCCTGACGTTCTTCCCGCAGGTCAGACGGGTCTAAAAACCAGCTTTTCAAATGACAGGGTGCGCTGTCTTAATTATACTTCAATTATTCCTCCATTCATCCCACTTTTATGATGTCAGCATCGAAGAACAAAAGATTTCAATCACTCTTCGGCTCCGCCAATGTGAATATGCACAAGGTGCTTTGTTACACAGACAAAGGGAGCATAATGTGCCCTTGATATTCTTCTTGTCTTTGAGAACCAGTCCATATGTGGCACTTCAGAAGTGATCTTCTTTGTGTTGTCATACACAAAAGTTAACAGATTCCTCAATGATAATTCCTGCGTGCGGCGGTTTAGCGAGCTCTAAACATCCATACGTCCAAAACGTACAAGCTGATACAAGAATCCATCTATAGCCTTTGTCTTCCCTCAAACCCTTATTGCAAAAGACTTTGGCATGTCCCTCGGTCGCTTTTTCTAGCCCTTCTTCCTTGACGTCGCCCTTTTCTGGAGGTATATTCCTTTATCGAACAGCAGGCAGTTTAGAGAACGAAGAGAGCTGTATTTTCACCACCATCAAGCCACTGGAGTGTTTATGTGTGCGTCTGTGTGGGGGAGTATTTTTTCTCTCCACCTAAAACCATCTGCTCCCTCAATCCTTCCATCAAGAAAGTGGACAAAAAAACGGATAGTCCCTTAGCTCATTCAACAAATATCCGAGCCAAAACGCAAGCATCTGGGGGTTAAAGATGTGTTCTAGTCAGGCCGGCCAGTAATATTCTCCAGGAAGGCTCCTGCGTCTTTCCTGGCCGCACAGTTTCAGTTTGTAAACAGATCTGTGCTCATGTGATCTTGGTTTGCCTCGCAACTCTGTCCTCCAATCCCTCCCTCCCTTCCTGAGCGATTCCCCTCCTCCAATCCTCTGCGCGACTGCAGTCACAGGATGGCCTCCGCTGCTTCTATATACCTCGCTCAGAGGGCTGCAACATTTTAAAAGGAAGTAAGGCCGCATGCATGCATGCTGCTGCAGCAGAAAACAAAAGCTGAAAGCGACAGACAAAACAAGCGTGTGAAAAAAAATCGAGAGTTAAAAAAATAGGGCAGACTGAATGAGTGAGCCCAGTGACACGTATATGCAGCAAACTAGATCTGATGCAGATCGTGTTGCTGTCTGACCTACTAAAGCACTGACATGATCATAGCCTGTTTATGTTCAACCACAGAATATAATTATAGCTTTTAAACCGAGAAAGGCAGTAAAAAAAAATACAAGAGACTTAGGCGACCAACCCCCAACACTAGTGCGGGATTCGGCTCTAGAGACAACAGCTGCTGCTTGCCTAACAACCATGTGCTCTCTGTGTCTCTGTTTGTCGCACTCAGCAATCTTGATGACTTATCGGTGGTGTATGAGTTCAGTTTTACATTAAGCAGATTATTTGCTGGTTATCTAACAAATCACAGGTTGCATTTCGTTCTGAGAATGCCATGCGCAGTCATGCAGGGGTTTCTTGCGGTGTTAACTGAAACTAAAACTATTAAAAATAGTTTCAGGAACTGAAATTAATCTGAAATAAAATAAACTAGAAATATTAGATGAAAAACATAAGCTTAAATGAAAATTAAAAATGCTGCCTTGGCAAATAACTAAAATAAGCAAGTTTAAGTCAGCTCGAACTGAAATATTTATAAATAAAAGCTTAAAAAATTAAAATGACAAAAGCACATAACAGAATGATCAAAATTTTCAAATTAAAATGAAAGCAAAAAAAAACAAAAGATTAATAAATATTATAATAGTATATAAAATAACACTGGTTTGTATGGAAGCCTGTTTCTGCCACTGAGTAAGAAAGGTTATTGTGACTTTTTTCTCAGAATGAAACTCACATATCGGACTTTTTTCTCAGAATTGTGAATTATAAACTCGCAATTGTTATCATGATTTATTGTGCTTTATTGTGTTAGTTGGCTGTATTTTTTTTGTTATTTTTACTTTACATCAAAATAACCCAACTGCAGTTTGATTGAGATTATTTGGAATGCACAATGAAAAAACATTATTTTTGAAAATTTCTAATTTTGAAACTCTAAATATATTTCAGTTATGTGTGAATGCATATATATATATATATATATATATATATATATATATATATATATATATATATATATATATATATATATATATATATAATTCTATACAATATATATATTATATACATATATATATATATATATATATATATGATACTATCATTCAAAAGTTTGGGGTCAGTAGGATTTTAAAAAATAGCAGTAAAATTATATTTAAAAAATTTAAAAAATAATAGTTTCCACAAAAATGTACTTGAGCAGCAAATCAGCACATTAGAGTCATTTCTGAACGATCGTGTGACACTGAAGACTGGAGTAATGATGCTGAAATTACATTTTAAAATATATCAAACTATAAATTAGTTATTTTAAATTTCATTTGTTTTTACAGTATTACTGTTTGTATTGTATTTTTGATCAAATGCAGAATGCAAAAAAAAAATAAAGATTAATAAATATTATAATAGTATATAAAATAACACTGGTTTGTATGGAATCCTGTTTCTGCCACTGAGTAAGAAAGGTTATTGTGACTTTTTTCTCAGAATGAAACTCACATATCTGACTTTTTTCTCGGAATTGTGAATTATAAACTCGCAATTGCGAGTTATAAAGTCAGAATTGCGAGATATAAATTCACAATTCTTACTTTTCTTCTCAGAATTGCATGATATAAAGTCACAATTGCGAGAAATAAAATCAGAATTGAAAGACAAAAAAAGTCAAAATTACTAAAAATTATTAATTATTAAAACTTTTTTTAGAGGCCTTAATGTGATTATTAAAATAAAAAAAAAATAAAAAAATATTTATTTATTAATTGGTAGAAAAAGATCACATTAAATGTCTTGGAAACAAGTATGTACTATACCCTTTTTTATTTTTGCTCTTTTTCAATTTTCAAATTTTTTTTTTCAATTTTTTTTTTTTTTTTTTGTATATTTTATTGTTTTGCCCATAATAAAATATCTGTAGTAATGATTTATCCATAATATTTTTTATGGATTTTTGAATGTTTGAAACAGTCATAATCTAAACTGTAAGAAAAATAATCACACATGATTTTAGTATTGTGCAGAAATTATTTATATTAATTTTCATCAAAAAAAAAAAAAAAAATGTATGTCCTCTAATTTTGTTCCTAACAAAGTTTGTGGACTTGGTTTCAGTGGTTAAACTTGGCTAATGTTGTCAGTAAAAAATCATATTTGCAATATGAGATGTAAAGTGTCAAGTAAACAAACAAATGTTTACAGTAAATATTACAACAGTATATGTTTATTGTTTCATTTTCAGAGTGTGCGTGAAGTATGAAATGCAATTTTTCTGTCTATTAATTGTTAGATATGAAATTAAACTTAGCAGAAAAAAAATGGTAGATACATTTTAGTAGAAAAATTATTAAATTCTTATCAACTAGAGAGCATAAAAAGTGTGTCAAATGTGGTGAGATGAACTGTATAGTGGCCTCTGGTGGCACAAAGTGCGACAGCATTTTATTTAACATCTTGTGCTTTATTCATCATCTGCTCACATTCATTTACAACTTTTACTGACAGATATATTTTGCACTCTAAAAAGTGGCACGTCTTTAATAGAGCAAATAATGTAAAGATCAAACTAGGATTAGCTCTTTGCTTTGGTTATATAATGTGATACATAATAATATATAACTAAAAAGACCTTAATGTAGTTAAGTTAAGACAACATGTATTCAAAAAGCAATATAGCAGGATTTTTGGTCAGATGTGACACTGATATATTTTAAACCTTGGTATAATACACTGCCCATGCTTTCCTTTGAGTATTGCTTGGAGAAGAGCCACCACCATTCATGAATCCATTTTGGCTCGTGCTAGCATTGCTATGTTTATTCGTAAAACCATTTTGTTCAATGCTAAAGCTGCCATTCTCATATCCCTTGCCCAAATCGCTTTGTCCAACATCAAGACCAGCATTCACATAACCGTGTTTGAAGCCATTTTGGCCCCCATTAAGATCTGTTTTATTACCGACGTTTCCATCTTGATTTTTATTAGTATTCATGCAGTCACCATTTTGTCCAGTGCTAGCATCTCCAGACTTTCTTAGACTCAGCGGAGGTTTGCACATGTGCCAGTCCCACAGCACCTTGTTCATGGTGTCCTGACGACGAACACCCATCAGTTTATCTTCTTCTGAAGCAGGTTTATCGTCATCATCGTCGCTATCATCTCCACGTGAATGATCGTGGAAGCTTTGAATCTCACCGCTAATACCCTCAAAGTATTGCTTGATGCAGATCTTGGCAAAACCTTTGGCGTGTTCTGTGCAAGTCTCGTCAAACATCTTGCGCTCCGTGTCAACATAGTGGGACCAGTATTTGGTTTTGAGAAAGGCGGCCTGAGTGAAGCAAGGACGAATGGCTCTGATCAGAAACGCAACAATTGTGATGATCAACAAGAACAACCATCCAAAAGCCTGGAACAGTTAGAATACAAATATTAGTAACATTATTATTTTCAGCTCAATTTATATTTCATTGTACAATGCCATTACGAAGTCTAAATTTTTAAGTTAGTCAACGCCAATAGTTTTTAAGGCTTGTGCAGAGTGTTACATTTTTGCATTAAAGTAAGTTTAAGTTCCCTTTTCGAAGGGAACTCGAATTGCAACCTCTAGCAGTCTCTTAAGGTGTTCCCCATAGCGACCCCTAAATGTTACTGTCTCAAGGAAACCATGATTACATGCGTAACCTGAGAGGTTCCCTTTCGTGGGAACTCAATTGCGTCCTCTAGCAGACGTTATGGGGAACACTTTCAGCAACTGCTAGAGGACGCAATTTTCTTAGGAAACTGTAACTTACATGATTATCCTGGGATCTTCCCTTTTTTAAGGGAACTCAAACTGCGTCCTCTAGCAGTCTCTTAAGGCGTTACGACCGCTAGAGGACACAGTGTCTTGCTCCCTTCTCAGGGAACCATGCTTACATGAGTAACTTGAAATGTTCCCTTTCGAGGGAATTTGAACTGTGGCCTCTTAGGGCATTCCCCATAGCAACCACTAGAGGATGTAATGTCCTTCCCTTCTTAAGGAACAATGATCACATGCGTAACCTGAGACATTCCCTTTTAAGGGCACTCAAACTGTGTCCTCTAACTGTCTCTTGAGGCGTTCCCCATAGCAACTGCTAGGGGATGCAGTGTCTCATTCCCTTCTCAGGGAATCATGATCACATGCATAACCTGAGACATTCCCTTTTGAGGGAACTCGAACTACGACTTCAAGCGGTCTTTTAAGGCATTCCCCATAGTGACGGCTGGATGCAGTGTCTCGTTCCCTTCTCAGGGAACCATAATAACATGCATAACCTGAGACGTTCACTTTCTATGGAACTTAAACTGTGACCTCTAGCAGTCTCTGTTCCCCATAGAGACCACTAAAGGACGCAGTTTCCTTAGGAAACTATAACTTACATGCATAACCTAAGATATTCCCTTTTGAGGAAACTCAAACTGCGTCCTCTAACAGTCTCTTAAGGTGTTATGACCGCTAGAGGACATAGTGTCTCATTCCCTTGTCAGGGAACCATGGTTAAATGCGTAACCTGAGAGGTTTTCGTATTTTATTTCAGTTAAAGTTTGTAATCCTGCTACTGTTTTGAATTAATATCAAGCAATGACAAATTCTGCAATAAGCAGATAATCTTACCTGCGAAATACAGCTTATGTATCTGGTGGCGGCCTCTCTCGATAGGATGTGTTGGCCATCATATATATGCTTGCATGGTATTTTGGCCAGTGTTCTTAACAGTTCCTCCTGAGACAGTCTGTGTCCACTTACATTCTTGCCAAATTCGGACATATCCAAGTCCATACTGTAGGCACACAGAAAGCTTTTACCATCCATTAGAGTCACTGAGATCCAAACAGCTGGCGCAATGAGCGATCGCTGCGATATGGACACACACATGTAGCGCATGACAGCAGGGTCCTTCCTCCGCTGTCCCACCGGCCGTTTCCACTCCTCCGCCAGCATTGAGACATTGTTGTTCAGTACAAAACCCAAAAGGAAGAACCATATAGGTGGAATAACTAGCATGCTGATCCCATATGAGTAGTTGTATTCAGGGATACAGGGACAGTTGAATTCAAAAGACGTGTAGAGCTGAGCACTCGCCAGGGCCATGATGCCGCAAATACCATTCATAAAAGACTCCTGGTTGGATTGGAGGATCTGGGCCATCATACGGAACTTATCCATATTGATATGTTGGTTGGTCTATCCTGATATTAACCTGTGGGAGAAGAAAATTTGTTACTTAAAGGGATAGTTCACCCAAAAATGAAAATTACCCAATGATTTACTCACCCTCAAGTCATTCTAGGTGTGTATGACTTTATTCTTTCAGACGAATACAATCGGAGTTATATTAAAAAAATGTCCTGGCTATTACAAGCTTTATAATGGCTGTTGAGATTTTGAAGTCCAATCCATCATTAAAAGTACTCCACATGGCTCTGGAGGGTTGATAAAGTCCTTCTGAAGTGAAATAATGCTTTTGTGTAAATAATATATATATATATATATATATATATATATATATATATATATTTAAAACTTTATAATAAATATATAATATCAACAGCCATTCACTGCCATTACAAAGCTTGAAGAAGCCAGGGCATTTTTTTATATAACTTTGATTGTATTCATCTGAAAGAGAAAAGTCATATACACCTAGAATAGATTGAGGGTGAGTAAATCATGGGGTAATTTTCATTTTTGGGTAAACTATCCCTTTAAGGGTCTATGTTTCATAAAAAGTTTTCTACAATTTAAAAAATCAAGGTGATCCGAAGTGATCCGAAGAACCTTTTTTCACTATAAAGAACCTTTTGTGCCATGGAAAGGTTCCATTAGTGTTAAAGGTTCTTCATGCAACCACAGATGCCAATAAAATATGTATAAAATCGATTAGGAATAAGTAAACAATAAAAAATAGATTACATTAGTTGACATTAGCTAGCAATGAACAATACCTCTAAAGCATTTATTAATCTTAGTTCATGTTAATCTCAACATTTACTAAAACAAGGTTAAAAGATCAAAAGTTGTATCTGTGAGCTAACATGAACGTAAACATTTTTTATGAACTAACATTATTAGGTTAATAAATGCTGTATATACATTGCTCACTGTTCATGTTAGTTAAAACATTAACTAATTTTAACAAATAAGACCTTATTGTAAAGTGTTACTGAAAAACTTATGTTTGCAGTGACTTGTAGATGACTACTTTTTCACTGACTAAATTACTAAAAACTTAAATATAAAATTGTGCAGCAAAACGCTCAAAAGACAAATCTGTCTACTTACAGAATTTTGCAATGTTCTGCCAAATATTCATCCACCTGTGAAGGCATAGGATTAGTGTTATCTGTTTCAGACCTCTGCTATCTCTCTCTGACACTAAACAACATACAGTACACACCTTCTTCCACATGATGCAAAAGATTCTCAGTTCTTACTTGGAAATGTAATTCTGTTGATATTCTTAATCTTCCATCTGTTTGTATTTTTGTCCTTGTAAACATGGTGATTTCAGATTCAATGCACAAAAGTGTCTTTGTGTTTTATCATAGTATATGTAGTTGATTGCATGTATTTACATACCTGGTGATACCATGGTAACAGGCAGTGTTGCTCAGAGTGCATGCAAAGGCATTGCCTCTCCCTATTCAAATTCATTCTTCTGTGGGATTGCAAGTAGAGTAGCTGGAAAACTTTTAAAACATTTACAACAATTATTAAATCAACCATATTTCCTTTAAAAATCTTAAATCTACACTCTACACTCCTAAAAATAAAGGTTCCAAAAGGGTGTTTTTGCAGTGATGCCGTAGAAGAACCATTTTTGGTTCCCCAAAGAACCTACCAGTGAACAGTTCCTAAAAGAATCATTTTGAAGAACATTTTCAAAATTTAAAAAACCTTTTTCGACTATAAAGAACCTTTTCTGCATTTGAAAGGTTCCATAGATATCCAAGGTTCTTCATAGAACCGCTGATGCCAATAAAGAACCTTTATTTTTAAGAGTGTTATATATAGCAGAAAAATATGCATACCAATGCTAACAAAACATGGCAAGACAAAAGAAATCCTGAAGGTAAAGTCAAAATATAGAGATAAAAATATATATTTTTATGTTTTGGTTAATGGTTCACCAAAAAGGCTCACTTATTCATAGTAGATCACCACTTCATATAGAAACTTTTTTGTTAGGTAACATCTACACACCTGAAGGTGGCGACAACGAGTCTGAAGGTGTTATGAGTGAATCTCACATTATTTACTGAAGCGATTCATTCAAAAACACAACATCACACCATAACAGCACTAAAGTAAAACCCTTTTTTTAAAAGCATGACAGCTAAAGGATCATAATTATTTAAGTAATCAAAGACTTGTGTCTTAACAAGGCAAGTGGACACATGCACCATTAAAGAAAAGAAAATCTAACAACAAAGTTTTTAACTTCAAACAGTCCATATGCGTCATCAACTTTAGTTTGCAGATATTATTGAGACTTCTAAACAAAATTGTTTTTACAAAGAACAGAAGTGTATTTTTTAATTTTAAAAAAGGAAAATATATATTGGAGTATATTTAAGTATCTTAGAGTTTATTTCGATTACTAAGTGATTTATATCTTTTCTTTTGGTCTATATGCAGCAATCAGACAAACTTGCATATATGATTGAGGTATGTTACCGGTGTACTATTTTAAAAAAGAGGAAGGGTTGTACGACAGCACAGTGTTCAGGAAGTGTGCTGTCAAACTCAAACTCTGACAGGGTACATCCTGTACGAAAAGCAGAAAACCAAACTGAGAAACTTTTTCAGCCAATTTATCTTTTCGGATAGGAGAGACTCGTAAAGTTGGTGTTCTGAAAGGTAAGTTGTTTAATCATATGTATAAAAAATCTCTTAAGCAATAGTGGATAATGTAAATGAAAATATATTTCAGAATGATGAACAAATGCTACCACAACATTAAAGCAGTAAAGCAATTCAATACTCAGTAGCTCATTCTTTATAGCTAATGATGTAGTTTATGGATTTCAAATTGTTTAATTCAGTTTTGTGAGCAGGAAGTAACTTTTGTCCCCTTACAGGATGGAGGACACATTACTACATGTGTTTGTCGTGGTCGTCAGTCTGCTCCTCTCAAAGGATCCCAATGTCTTTCACGACCAAGAGGAGGACATCATCGTGAGCATGCAAGACCATGAGCACTTTCTACTGGAGGAGGGGGCAAAGCTAGAACAAGGGGAGCACCGTGTTGCCATGGAGCTGCCACATTCAAATCAGGAAGAGTCACAAAGTCGTCGCAGGGTGCCGAGAGGAGAGGGGGACACGTCAGATGTTCAACAAATTACGCCAAATGTCAAGACCACGGTGCGGCACGAGGAGCAAATGTCCCCGGTGGGAGATCAAAATGACTTGGATTTTGACACAGACAAACGGACACTGCATATGGCAAAGGAAGGCCTAACACATGAGCATGTCAGTGTGGACCAGAATGTCTCTCAGGGGGATGCGGCGCAGCCGGAAAAGCCACAAGCTGGCCGGACTGACCCCCAAGCGGATCAGGGTTTACTCGTTGACCAAAAAATACCAACTTCAAATCAAAGGTTGACAATAATAACGCAAGAGAAACAATCTAGCGACCAAGAGGACACCTACACTTGGTACTTTTGGAGGACACTCTCCTTGATTTCATTTTTTCGTTTTATAAAGTTCCTCAGAAAGGGTTTCAAGCCAGAAAGGAAGACGCTGAGATACCTGACTGTCTCCCAAGTTTCAGATCTTGATTGTAAGACCTTAACTAGCTTCCATAACCAGTGTGTCCTGGTTCCACCCAATCACAGTTGGCAAACTTGTGAGTTTGTAGAGGGTTTTGTAAACGACCTGCTGGAAGCTGTGAGGACTGCAGGTTCAGACATGGAGTTTGAGGACTTTGTTGGTGTTGGCAGCTTATACGAACAATGGGCTTCTAGAAAGAGCGTTGTGTGTGACATACACGTTCCCATCGTCCCTCCAAAGCCGTATAGCTTCGAGTTTGAGCTTTTGAAAGAAAGTAGAGGTTCAGCAATTCAGTACTATTGCAGAATCAAGATGGTCAAAGGCAGCGCCAGTTCAGCCACCTGCCCTTGCAGCAATTCCAACCTGGATGACGACGACACCTTATGTCTTATACATCTAGATAAAAAGGAAGATCACTTACCTGAAAATAATATTAATGACCTTCTATGCCAAGAAAACAGCTCGTATCTTGCCAAAACGCATGTTGTGAAATGGTTTAAGACGGCCATTAGGAAAGCATGGGATGAGATCAGCCACAAGTATGAGTTTGAGCTAATATTCCAGAGAAGGGAAAAACCTGGAAGTCTCAAAGTTCGTTTCAGATCAGGTCGGGTCATTCTGTTCAACCTCACACCTGTGGTCAGGTTTAAAGACTCAGATGTTCATCTGATTCCACATTCTGCCATGTTCTCCGACACCCATTGGCCTGTATGTTTTACACGCTATGAAAACGCCCTTCTTCAACACATAACCAAAACGCTTCCAGATGATGCATGCCATATTTATTGTCTACAGATCCTTTCCTTCCTACACAAACACCAAACTGGCCTGACTGGACCTTGCGGGCTAACAAGCTACCACTTGAAGAATGCGCTGTTACATCTTCTGGTCAACAAACCCTCATCTTGGGATCTTGAGCAGATGGGTTGCAGACTTAATGATCTGCTGACTTTCCTGCAGCAGAAACTAAAAGCTAAATCACTAAACCACGCTCTGGTTGGGAATCCTCTCATTCCTAGTGAAATTGGATTTCCTGAAGAGTTCAGAGCGGGAAAACCAATTAACTTGTTTTCGCCACTGATGAATCAAGAGTTGTACTTAAAAACAAACAGACACTTACTGGAGATGATTAGAAACATGCCAGTGCTGATATATGAATATGGATTATTGAGAAATGTTCTGTAAAAGAACCATTAGATAGTGTGTGCTGACAATGTATTATACATGTTGTGTATGTTATATTATGTATGTTGATTCCAGAATGCATTCAGTCATTAGTTTTGGAGTGGGAAAACAAGCAAAAAGACATGATTTGGTAAATTCAGTTTATCAGATTAACTTCAAGGCATAACCGCATGGATCATAGGATGGCACTGAATCCTTAAAACATTTGCCAGCTGTAAAAGACATCCTCTTAATAATCATCCGATTCCCAGAACAGCTCAAAGTCTTCGTGGCCAGCTACAAAGAACTTGGGAACGGACTCCACAGCATCCCGATCCGACTTTAAGTCCCAGGACTTACTGGTGATCATAGTCTTTCCTGTTAGAAAGAAAAACTTGGTCAGTGAAAAAGCAATGAAAGTACAACAAACTTCATTTATACTAACCAGACGCAACTGGAGGAGCAGGACATGTAGTTGCACAGCAGTTACAGACAGATGCGTCTCCATACAGCTCAGTCCACCTAAAGCATGCAAATATTTGCAATTACTACTCTTAGACTGCTTTGGATGCATTTAAAAAAGAAAAATAATAGATTCGCAGTCATGTTAAGTGCTTGTAAACTCACTTCTTGGTTTGTGCGTTATATGTGCATGACTTGGCACTTGGTGTTGGAGTCTCTGGTCCGAATTCCAACTCACAATGCATAAACATGGTCTAATCAATGAAAGAGGCGTTTTTAAAGAGGGCAGAACAAATATGCATTCAAATATTTCATGCTTATACCTTTTTGGACTGTGGCAGAGAAACCATGTTTTTAAACAGAAAAGCTGCAACACAAAATCTCACAGTCATCTTATCAGCAGTGGTGTAAAACTTCGTCAGAGCGCTGTTCTTACTGTCCACCAGACATCTACAAAGAGACATTAAAGTTGAAATTAAACCAAAATTGTAATCATGTTTTCTCCTTTCTTCTCTATTATGACATGAACCAGAACAGTTGAAATGGCTTCTACAATGGTCCAAAAAAAATAAATAAATATAAAAAAAAAAAAAAAAATAAAAAAAAAAAAAAAAATATATATATATATATATATATATATATATATATATATATATTTTTTATTATTATTATTATATTATATGGTCAAAATGAACCCAAATGTGACCCTGGACTGCAAAACCAGTCATAAGGGTTCATTTTTTGAACTTGAGATTTATACATCATGAATAAATAAGCTTTTTTTATTAATGTATAGTTTGGAGATACAACTATTTGAAAATCTGGAATCTGAGGGTGCAAATTAAATTAAAATATAGAGAAGAGTCACTTTTAAAAGTTGCCCAAATTACAATATTACTAAGTTTTGATACATTTAGGGTACAAAACTTACAAGATATCTTCATGGAACATGATCTTTACTTAATATCCTAATGATTTTTGGCATAAAAGTCAAAAATTGATCATTTTGACCTATACAATGTATTTTTGGCTATTGCTACACGTATACCCATGCTCCTTAAGACTGGTTTTGTGGTCCAGGGTCACAAATGGTATTGCACATGTTAAAACAGCTACAGATGCTTGCTTTCATAAATGTAGCATTAAGACATATTTACCCATAATTCTCCACCACAGAATATTTTTCCGTCGACTGAGGGTTTGGAGAAGAAGTGACAAAACAACTGTTTAGGTACAGCCGTTTGCTCATAACACTGCTCTGGCCTTTGGCTTCGAAGCATACAGGTTGGCCAAGGACAAAGCTCTGGCCAGTAGCAAGCAACTTCCATGATGCTAAAAATCAAACCACACATCAGTCTACAGTTAAAAGTAATTTTTCCAGTTCAGTCCCAGAATTTCTTAATCTTGATTATCAAAAAAACTGCCACCTTGGAATGGTAAGGTTCTATCTGACATTTGTCAAAATTGAGCGATTCACATATTCTTATTCTGACATTATGTGATGTTACATTTGTAAGCTGTGTACATTTTAGATCTTTTTTTTTTTTAGAAAACAAAAAGGGTTCTTTCTACATACGTTTATGGAAGGCAAAAACTTTTAAGCTCATTATCTCAAAACTGCTCAGAATGCAGATAGAACCTTAGAAATCCCAAGGTGGCGAAATTTTACCAGTCTTTTTTAAACAAAGCAGTGAGGTAAATGTGGCCAATTTTGGAGAAGAGCAGAAATGTAAAGCTTATATTCATTCAAGGGCACTCAGAAAACATTTGTATTATTTGAACTGCAAAGTGATTTAAACCATTCGCAGTTCAAATAAAACCATTAAACCAAGGGAGCAGTGTTGCTTTTGTAAACAAAACACTTCGCTGTAGGCCAACTCAAGTCACTTTTGGGTTCCCTACAACACAAGTTAATAAACATTTTAAATTCTTGAAGGAAACAGAACCAGAAAACGAAGGCATACCATTCATTGCAGTAATATTGGGCCCTGCTTGAGTTTGTAGGCTCTTGAACACAGTTCCACCTGCTATCTTAGGTAGGTATCCAACCTGATAAGAGCGACGGAACCTTCAAATTACATTTAAAAACAAAAGAAAACACTCAAAATTGAATTTAAACCACTTAAGGTTTCCAAATGTTCCACAAAGAAATAAAACTCGTTTACTTTGTGTAGGCACATCGAATAGGTATAGTAAACGGCAGTTCCCTCACAATCAGACCCGTCACGACTGGTTTATAGTAGAGCGTGTTCGTGTAAGTAACACGATTGGCATCCTCCTAAAAAAATACATATAGCTAGATAGATAGATCACATAACCAAAAAGGTCTCTGTCAGGTGACAAGGGTAAAAATACGAAAAATATCCTCACCCACCCCTCGTTTTATGCCACATCCTGTCAGATAATACAAAAAATAATAGTGAGTAGCCGTGGCTTTATTGACAGCACACGTTCCCAGTTTCAGGTTTTTCCACGCGCTGGGGTTGCTAAAGAAGCTTTTCAGGATTCTCACATACACCCGGTCCAAGTGACACAACACCTCCACAGTCTTCGTCGAAGCGGTGCCGGTTGTTGCAGCTTTCGGAGTGGCAGCTGCGGGCAGAAGTATTGACCTGACCAGCGGAGGAACCGGCCCACTGCCCTTCTCCGGTCTGAAAAGGTCTTTATACAGCTGAGATGCTGGTATTCGTACCGACTCTGGTAGTTTTAGCGGCGGTGGCCGCGTCGTCACGCTTTCAAAGCCGGCTTTAACTTGCTGCAGAAACCCGTCAGTGTCATAATCATCTGCGCTAAGTGTTAAACTTTCCATCGAGTCCCATTCTTCCTCTGGATCAATGTCACCAGGTTCAAAAGAGAAGGAGTCCACTAAATGATTAGTGTTGAGGAAAACAATCAGAAGCCAGTTCAGCCACATCATTTGTTGTTTCTGTGCTTCGTTATTTTTCTCAGTGGAGGAAAAATGCTGGGAGCACATTTGTAGTAACACTGTGACAAGAATCACCTGCTGATAATTGGCTCAAACCTGTGAACTAAGGTAAAGTTTGACCTGCTGGATAAAAACTGGTATTGCATGCAGCCTAAAACCCGCTTATATGACTTTATCTCTTCCTCAGTTGTGAAAACATTGGTAGAATTTGAATCGTCTCTTTTTTGTCATCTTTTTATTTAAACACTAACAAAAACAGGACATATCATGTTATGAGGTGACATACCAAAATATAGCATGCAATGTGATAAAAAATTCTAATTACAAAGTGCCAAATTGCAAAGTAGTGCTAAAATTAGAATATCTATAGCTCTCATATTGTGTTTATTTACAAATATTTACAGTTTTTTTATGACTACTATATAAATCTACATACATAATGTTACAACATCAAGCAAATCTGTGACTGCATACCCTGTATTTTGTTGTTGGGAACCATGAGGGAAGTTCACCCTCGTCCAAAAACCTCACAAAAGCTGATTGCGTGTATTAGCTTGTTGTGAAGTGTGTTGATATTGCTGTATTTGGGAAGAATCAATCTGCCAAAACAGGTCTGGGCCTCTGGCAGTCGGTCTTCTGCATCAGGACAGTCTGACTGGAAAATCTTCAGAGAGCGCTTTGAGAAACCTCCCACAGGTACACGGTCCGTTCCATACAAGAACACTAGAGAAAAATAAATATTGTGAGGCAATAATAATGATATTACTTAAATGATGTAGACGAATCAAGTTTGTATGTTCAAGATAACACTTACTCAGAAATTTCCTTTTGTTCTCTTCAGAGAGCTCAAAGAAAACAGTCCAGAAGTTCCTTATGAGCTCATCAGAGACAGAGCACTTTTCATAGGAAGCACACTGAAGATGAAGCAGAAATCTCAGGTACTATGAAATATTTAAAATGTGTTCATTACAAATTGACAAGTTTCTTGAACACGTTTACCTGCTGAAGCTCACTCCACTCGTATTTAGGGGAGCCGTGGAGAAGCTCCTGGAGTTCCTCAGGGTGAAACATGCTCCAGGCATCGAGCGGGCAGCCCTTAGAAAAACCTCTTAAAAAATGCTTGAACCGTTTCTTCACTGACTTGTTGAAAACAAAGTCAACATACAAATCCACATACTTCTGTCTACAAAAAAAAAAAAAAAAAAACATCTAAAGCAAATATAGGCTAATTTCCCTTTTTTATGTTGTCATGTATTTCAGAAGTAATAGATAATTCATTAAAGAGAAAAATAATCTGTTCCTAGCTATTGACTTTGGCCAGATAGATAGATAGCTTGTACCTATTAACTTTGGTCACTTGAATTTGATCTCCTTTTGGAATTAGCTTTTTTCCTTTGATCTAAACAACATAAATAAGAGCAAAAATTTAAGTTTTTAAAAAACAGCTGTACACACTATTATACAAATGAAACACAGAAACGGTATTACCGTGAAATCCAAAAAGAGCATATCCACAACCTCGTCCTCATCCTCCTCAAGAAGGCTTTTCAGGCTTCTAATGTGAGATTTTTGAACTACAATTATGAATATGACCTGCTCTGAAACACTACTGTGTTAAAAATCTAGTGGCTCGTAACCATTTACCTGGCCTCCACAGGAGACAGTTCCTCCAGATCATTCAGTGTGGGACTCAGCTGAAGGAGTTTCTTGTACAAGGCCAGTGGAAAGTCAAGGTTTATATAATGACGGTTGTAGAGTGCCATTCCACAGATAATGCCAAGATAGTAAAAATCTCTATTATCTTGCGTGCCCTGAAAAAACACAAGCATCACAACATAAATGTGATATATGGGAAAGGCCACATTAGGAATAATGAGGAATGTTTGGTGAACTTACATCAGGATTGAACCAAACCAGTGAACTCTCATGGACTTCCAGCACGTTCTTCTCCCATTTCAGAAGAGACTGGGAAAGTAGAGAGAAGAATTCTGCCGATAAGCCCCTCATATCTAATCCATTCTCGCCCATGAACTTCACCTGCACAGGAGATTTTCATTAAAATGCCACATCAGACATTTCAACTCTGATTTTAATTCTGTAATTCTTTTACCTGCAATGGATTACGAAATGAGTGGGTTTTTTGTCTGAGATACGTAAGTGTGTCCATCCACACTGATTCCCTGTTTATGTGCAACACGTTGCCATTGGCCTTGGGTCTGAAGAGTTGGCACCTCAAGTACTAAGAAGAGTACAATTATATTAGCTTTTAAAGAGATAGTCCACCCAAAAATGAAAATTCTATCATCATTTAGTCAAATTCCATTGTATGGTATAAATATGGTAATATGTATGGTAAAGAATGAATGATGACAGAATTTTAATTTTGGGTGAACTTTTGCTTAAAAACATAGTTGTTTGGCATATACATGTATGGCATTTCTATGACTGAGTACACTGTCATGTCTGTCACTCACATGAAACATTCTCTGTTTAGATACGGTGTCAGCCACAAAAGGAAACTTGACCAATATGTTAATAGTTCCCTGAAAGAAAGATGCATTAAAGTAATATAAGATTTCTTATAGATATTGATATACAGTGTCTTTTTTTTTCACTTTTCATGTCAACTGCTTTAAATAGCTTTTTATACATCAATCTACACTCCATACACCATAATGACAAAGTAAAAAACATGTTTGTAACAACTTTTATTTATTTTAAATAAAAAACTGAAATAATTCCATAGCGTAAGTATTCATACCCTTTTCTGGGATGGTTGAAATATAGCTCAGGAGCATTCATGTCACTTGTAGAAGTTACTACACTTCAAGTGAAGTTAACCTGTGGCAAATTCAACTGAATGGGTATGATCTGAAAAGGCACACACCTCTCTATATTAGGTCTAACAGCTTGAAAATGCATATCAGAGCAAAAACCAAGCCCTGAGGTCAAAAGAACTGGCTGTAGAGTTTAGAGACAGGATTGCGTCAAGCCACACGTCTAGGGAAGGAGGTGTTCAACCTACAGGTGCATCTCAAAAAATTAGAATATTATGAAAAAGTTAATTTTTTTATTGTAACTTATTTTAAATACTAAAACTTTCATATATTCTAGATTCATTAAATGTAAAGTAAAATATTTCTAAAGTTTTTTGTTTTAATTTTGATGATTAGAGCTTACAGCCCATGAAAATCAAAAATCCAGTATCTCAAAATATTAGAATATTTCTTAAGATCAATAAAAAAAAAACAGATTTGCAAAAAAGAAAAGTTTTTTAAACTATGTTCATTTATGCACTCAATACTTGGTCGGCAGCACATATTACAGCAAATGACTTGCTCCTATCACAAATTACAGCATCAGTAAAATGTGGCATGGAAGTGATCAGCCTGTGGCACTGCTGAGGCACTATTGAACCTTCAGATCGTCTGTATATTGTTGGATCGACTGTTTCTCATCTTTCTCTTGGAAATATCCCATAGATTCTTTAATGGGGTTCAGGTCAGGCATGTTGGCTGGCCAATAAAGCACATTAATATCATGGTCAGCAAACCACTTGGAAGTGGTTTTTGCACTGCCGGGAAAGGAAATCAGCATCTCCATAAAGCTTGTCAGCAGATGGAAGCATAAAGTGCTCCAAAATCTCCTGGTAGATGGCTGCATTGACTTTGCACTTGATAAAACATAGTGGACCAACACCAGCAGATGTCACGGTACCCCAAATCATTACTGACTTCAGAAACTTCACACTGGACTTCAAGGAGCTTGGATTCTGTGCCTCTCCAGACTTTGGGAACATGATTTCAACATGAAATGCAAAATGTACTTTTATCTAAAAAGAGGACATGCCTTTACCACTGAGCAACAGTCCAGTTCTTTTTCTCCTAAGCCCAGGTAAGAAGCTTCTGACGTTGTTTCTGTTTCAGAAGTGGCTTGGTAGCCCTTTTCCTGAAGACGTCTGAGCGTGGCGACTCTTGATTGGTTGACGTCTGAGCGTGGTGACTACCCAATTTCTTCCTTCCAGTCAACTTTGCATTTAAGATGCTTTGATACAGCACTCTGTAAACAGCCACCCCATTCAGTAATGACCTTCTGTGACTTACTCTCTTTGTGGAGGGTGTCAATGATTGTCTTCTGGACTGCCAAGTTAGCAGTCTTCCCCATTAGTGTGGCTTCAAAGAACAAGTAATACCCGGAATTTATACTATAGGGATGGTCATTTAATGAAACTCAAATGTACATATTCTAATATTTTGAGTTACTGGATTTTTGACTTTCATGAGCTGTATGCTCTAATCATCAAAATTACAACAACAAAAAAAAAAACTTTTGAAATGTTGTACTTTTCATGTAATGAATCTAAAATATATATGAAGGTTTCATTTTTTAAAATAAGTTACAATAAAAAAAATGAACTTTTTCATGATATTCTAATTTTTTGAGATGCACCTGTACATTCTGCTGCATTGTAGGTTGTCTCTCTTTGTAGGACTCTTCCTAGAGCTGGCCTCCTGGCCAAACTGAGCATTTGATGGTGAAGGGTCTCGGTTAGACTGGTGACCAAGAAGCTGATGGTCACTCTAGTTGAGCTCCATTAACATATATGCAGATGGGAAAAAACTTACAGAACAACAAACATCATTGCAACACTCCACCCAATCAAACATTAAAAAAAACCCTGAAAAGCTGACAGAGCTTGAAAGTTGAAGAAGTGAGGTGAAAAATGGCAGATAATTGCCAAATGCAGATGTGCAAAGCTTGTCACATCATATCCAAAAAGACTTGAGTCTGTAAAGGTGTTTCAACTAAGTAATGAGTCAAGGGTATGAATACTTATACAATGTACTTATTTCAGTTTGTTAATTTTAATAAATTTGCAAAGCTGTCACAAATCATTTTTGTTTTGTCATTACGGTGTATGGAGTGTAGATTGATGTGGAAATACAAGTTATTTAAAGCAGTTAAACATAAGGCTGCAACATAAAATGTGAAAAAAAATGAAGAGGTTTAGTAAGGCATTGTATGTAGTGCAAATTTATCAGTTATCAATTTATCAATCAATAAATCAATTATTTGAAGTATATTAATATGTATCATGTCAGAAGCCTTCAATACCCACATAGTAGTAAGCTTTCAATTTCAGCATATCCTGGAGATCATCAGTAATAACAGACTGCAATAACTGCAACAGCTGCAATAACGGGTCCTCCAAGGTGGCTTGCAGCTATTGATGTAGAAAATTCTGTGTTGTTTTGTTTTTCCTCTACAAATTTATTTGAACAGCAAAATTCACCTTTTCCTTTGTTTCTTACTGTGTCTAGTAGATCGTTGACCTCATGAACAATGAAATCCCTGTTTGTGATGTCTCTGTTGGCACTGCAGCAGACCTTCACAACAAAGTATAAACAACTATTATATAATGATAGATTAAAATACATCTTTGATCCAGTGCTTAAAAAAGCCACCTGATAGATCATCCGAAGAATCTTCAAAAACCTCTTCAGGCATTTAGTTAAGTCACGACCCATTTCGCCCCAAGAAATCTGGCCTATCAGCTTAGCGGATGCTCTGCGAAATAACTTCACCAGGCTTTTGAGCCAGTCATCTGGGAGTTTGGACCAGTACATCTCTAAGAGTATAACAAAACATAAAAATACTTAGACAAATACAGCAATGCCAAAAACACCAAGGCTGTAAGGTCTTCACGCTTTACCTAAAACCTTGTGAGCATCAGGATCCAGCTGAAGGATTTTGGAGGCCAGAGCTTCAGTGAGTTCAGTTCTTTGTTGTTTCTTGAGATGTCTGATGAGCTCAGGCAGGAGAAGATAAACCCTCAGCGATTCCACACCAGTTGGATTGGGATTCAGAGACGGCAGCAGCATCTGTTGAACCACCTTCACTACCTGAGGTACAAAAACTATAACTGCATCTTATTGTTTAAAATGTTATTAATTTTTGTTCATGTTTATAAATGTACACCATTACCTCTGATATCAAGCTTTCATTCTTTGATAACTTTGCAAAGGTTGTTTTAACCAGATCAAAATCCAAACCACAATGCTCTTCAGATGTCTGATAATGATCATCACAACTACAAAAACAGACATTTTCATTCAAATCTGTAATGGAGGGAGTCATTTTAGGCATAAAAATGAGAAATTACTTAATAGAACTACCTAATTTTACCTCATTTTGAGGAAACTTCCATTCAGAGAGGCAGCAGATGAGAACACTGTGTTTATTTCCCTGTAAATAACAACACAATGCTTTTAACATAAGATCATGAATCACTTACTGGATTGTGTAAATAAACTGTATAAAAATTATATACTCTCTAGGATTTCTGCTATTTAATAGTAGGTTTAAAAAGAAGGACAAATGCATTAAGGTCCTGGTACACAGTTCCACATGCAGTTTCACAGTATTTTAAGAATGGCATGGAAGTAATATACATACACTGTCTATGAAATACTCACTTTTTTATTGTTGCCCAAGAATCAGTTCCAGACAGCCATCGGTCAATTTTTCCGACATTTAATGTCAAAACCCCTCTGTTTGGATTGGATTTGTCCTTACTTTTAAGTTCCTACAAAATACAAAGTAAAACGTATGTAATCCCAGTGCAGTAATAATTTATATTAAACTATCTGTGAATAAAAAAAACTGCCATGTCTTACTTTGAAAAACAAGGCAAAGGAATGATTCTCCCCAGCGATGAGTTTTTCAATCGTATATTCATGATTATATTCTGTGTGCAACAAATATTGAACCTTAACGTTCTGAACAATATCACGAATAAAACAATATTCATAACACGCCCTACTGCAAAAAGATATTATTTACCAGTTGGCAGATCCACAGGGAAAGGCACAGACTGTGTGGTCATTTTTCCATTTCCCAGCTGCCCTTGTTTCCCACATCCAAATGAGTAGATCAGCTTTGACGATGCAACTAATACGAGTGTGTGATGTCTTCACAAAGAAAGAATCAATTACTGCCATGCAAAGACTTGTATTTGGGCTAATACTTATCTTGCGAGGAATTATCATTATGTGTTATGGTTGGATGAGAGCTAAAAAAGGTGCATAAAAAAATCTGAAGGATTTCTCCGAACACTGATTGATTATGACAGTCTTTACCTCCCACATGTGACCTGTGACACTTTAGATCCCCACAGTTCAGCAACCACCCGCGGATAATGTTCGTCTTTAAATGAGTTGTGCCCAAGCTGACCAGAACCTCCTGATCCAAATGTGAACACTGCGCCGCACTAACGATAAAACCATGAGATCACCATCTATTTCAGATATTAGGCTGCCTTGCAATACAATGGAGAGTCTTTTATACATTTTCATCTTGATATATAGCATTTTATAATATAAAAAATATAATAGAATAATAATAAATAAATAAATTATACTTTACTTTTGATAAAGTGGCAGTATGTTCCCCTCCACAAGAGATGGACACAGTTTTCTTCTGGTTCAGACTATTTACAACCGTTGGGACATGTCTGTCTGTGGTGGAAAAACAATACATTCCTCATTTCCAAACACATCATATTCATGCTTTGATATAAATTTGACACAGTATTGCACAAATTTACTACATTTTCTTTCATACTGTTACTGATTTGTTTTTTACATGATGAAACAAGAAGACCTGTAGTGTCTCCGAGGCCCAGCTGTCCAGCAGAGTTCTTTCCCCATCCAAACACGACTCCAGAGAGAGACAACACAAAGCTGTGGTCTCCTCCAGCGCTGATCTGAGCCACTGGGATCCCACTCAGACTCTCAACATGTCGAGCAGACGGAGAGCCGGGATGATCTTTCTTCAAACCCAGCTGACCATGAGAGTTCTCACCCCATACAAACAACTGACCATCTGAAAGAGAAACACTCGAATGTCAATCATAATATGTCAAAAGATAAAAGCAAAATGTCAGACGTAATAGTTGTTAATACCCTTAGTTAGTGCCATTGAATGATGGTCTCCACATGCAATCTGAATCACCTGCCTGTTATCCAGACCTCTGAGATGCCTGCAGAGACAAGACAGCCTGTCAGATTAATATTTGTTATTATCATTTATGGTCATTTATACTGTCATGCCTACATAAACATACTTGCACACAGTAGATTTGTCCATGATGAGAACTGTTCCTGAATCAGAAAGAAGAACCACACCTGCTCCTCCACAGAAAATCTGTCTGATTCTGTCATTCTTCAGCTGTAGTTGCTCTGCAGTACAAGAAATATTTTCATCAGTTCAACTTCTCTTCAGTGTAAAAATAAACAAACATAGACTACTTTCATTATGATGTCATTAATACGCAAGAGGCTATATTTCTGTAAATACTTTCAAATACAAATTTGGCATTTTGAAAGTGTCATTTAGAGCATCATACTTAGTTTTCCATCACTGCTCAGGACCGAGACCTTTCCATCCCGGATGAATCCAACAAAACTTCGTCCAGCTGACATGTCCTGAACTTTTAATTTCGGACACATGGATCGTATACCAGAATTGCCATGTTTGACTTGGTCTGGCTTTACCAGCCAGAAGCCGTCTCTGACCTGCGCTCCCCAATAACACAACATGATCACAGCTGATGTATGACACGATCAGACTCCAGCAGCGTCTCTCTTCTTCCTGGACTGAAGAACACGCTCACATTAAACTAAAAGCAAACACTAAAGTTATGGCTTCAGCCTAAACGAAACTTTTTCGATTTCCCACAAAATGAAAGTGTGTGGAAATGAAATCAACCATGTTTGTAGTTCTTTTAATAGAGAGTGATTAGCTAAACCGTGACGGCAAATAAAAACTATGGATGAGGGATAACGGTTGATTTCGAAATCGAAATCAAAACTTAAAGTGACAGTTCACCCAGAAATGAAGATTACTGATCGCAATTTTTTACTCCCTTGTTCTTCGAAAGGACTTTGACTAAATATTGCTTATAGCGCCACTTTGTGGCCGAATTATACAAAATTTGGTACACACATTGGTTTGAATGTTGTACTTATAGAGGGTTTGCACTTACCTCACGATTTGGTCAGTTACCGCGGCTATATTGGCGATACTTGGATGTAAACATCCAAACAGCATGAACCGCACGGTTAATGTAGTACTGAATATGTGTTCTGTGTTATGCTGTCTAAACCACAGAAAAAAACTTGTGAAAGCTGCTAAGTCACATAGACAAGGACTAAGCAGGAAAGGGTGCAATATTTTGACAAACTAAAGTTAGGTGGTACAGCTACGTACAAGCAGTATTAATTAAGATATTAGCCTAATATTTCACCTACATGACTGGAAATGATAAGAACAAACATGAATGTTGTCAAGATTCTTGCCCTGGAAATCCTGGTTCACTTTGGCCAACCACAAACGCCTGTTCTGCAGTTTTTTTGCACTGTTCTCATAGATTTGTTATAACTTTTGGCAGTCTATAGTACTCCAAAACCGATTAGTACAGCCCAAAACATGACAATAATTGACCAGTTTCATTTATTTCAGTGAGTGGCATCGTTTACGTTCAGTGCCGCCAATATGGCCGATTAATGACCTGTTGTGTATAGACTATATATGGACCTATTTTGTACCAGTAGGTCATTTAGATTTGTCGCTATTAACTGCTTAAATTAAATTAGGGGTGGGGGAAAAAACCCTTTGTGCCACTAAATATACAGTAGGTATTTCATGAGATAAAATTAATAGCAGTGTACATGTTGTATCTTGACCCACGCTCCTATCCAGTAGGTGGTGGTATGCAACTAAAAGTTGTAGAAGAAGATGACTGACTGTGTGATATTACAAATATTAACTTATTAGGTTCAAATGAGCCATCTCAATGAGGGAAAAGTGCTTGGGGGTCATTTGTAGTAACACTGTGACAAGAAACACCTGCTAATAATTGTCTCAAACCTGTTAACTGACTATAAAGGAGCATACCTGTCAAGTATCCCGTTTTGGCCGGGAAAGTCCCGTAATTTACCCTTCTTTCCCGCCGTCCTCCCGTATTAGTATTTTCCCGTAAATCTCCCGTATTTTAACCTGCGTTATTAAACCCCCCCCCCCCCCCCCCCCAAAAAAAAAGATCAATGGGACAACGAATTTATATTTCTGAAGAAGAGCAGGGTGGGGGACAGTCACGCGTTCTGTAAAATTTGTAACTGCGACTTTAGCATCGCACACGGGGGAAGGAATGATGTATGCCAGCACGAGAAATCCGCCAAGCACAAGCGCGGGCTAGAGGCACAAAAACATGCCTATATAACGTATCCTTCCAAAACAGTCTTAAAGAATGCAAAGTCTGCAACAAATGAGTACAATAAGTCACTAAAAGAGTAAAGAAAAGTTATGTGGAATGAAAAGAAAAACTGTACAAAAAAACAATATGAAATGAATGAGTGTGTGAATGTGAAAAGAATGTGGAATGAAAATGAAATGTAAATGTAAAGACAAGCAATGTTAAATGAACATAAAATATGCAAATAAGCCTTTAAATAAATGCTCTTCATATATACCCTTTTGTGTTTTCATTTAGGCTATGAATGTTCACAGCATGTCAATGTCAACAAAGGTAGGCAGCTGTGCATTAAGCCGATTGTAGTTTATAAGTGGTTGACAAGTGGTGATTTTAGCTTTCTTGTCACCTGTCTTAAAATGTAAGGGATACTGGAGCTTGGTTGGGGTGGTGGGACTGCTCGCGGCGGGCGCCGGAAAATTTCCCTTATTTTCAAATCCAAAACTTGACAGGTATGTAAAGGAGTCCACTAAAAATAAGTTAGTATTGCATGTAGCAAACAAATAAGCACATTAAAAATGTCATAAGACTTCAACTCTTCTTGAAGAATATCATTTTTAATAATTTTTATTTAAGCAATTCAGTTTGTTTGAAGAAACAATAAGCATTACATATAATAAGTTAATGAGGTGACATACCAGATTATCTACATATTAATGCATTATATTATATAAAAATCACAAAGTGCTTTAGTTAAGTTATTCTACCAGCAGTAAAGCATAAACACTGAAAATTCTTTTAAATAATGCTAAACACAGAATATATATAGCTTTCATATTGTTTTTTTTTTTTTTTTTTTTTTTACATAGGCCTATTTATAACATTTCTTATGGTACCTAAACTATATAAATTATAATAAGTAGCCAATATGAGTTTTTCATAGCTGACAAGCTACAAAGTTTAGCAGCATAGGCTTGACTACATATATTTTGTTGTTGGGAACCTTGAGGGAATTTCACGCTCGTCCAAAATTCTTACAATAGGTGATTGCATGTATTAGCTTGTCGCGCAGTGTGTTGATATCACTGTATTTGGGAAGAATTAATCTGTCAAAACAGGTCTGGGCCACTGGCAGTCGGTCTTCAGCATCAGGATAGTCTGACTGTGAAATCTTCAGAGGGCGCTTTGAGAAACCTCCCACAGGTTGACGGTAGGTTCCATACAAGAACTCTAGAGAAAAAATAATAATGTGAAGATGTGAGGCAATAATGATATTACTTAAATGACGTAGATGCGTCAAGATGTTCGAGACAAAACCTACTCAGAAACTTCTTCTTGTTCTCTTCAGAGAGCTCAAAGAAAACAGTCCAGAAGTTCTTGATGTTCTTGTCAGAGGCAGAACAGCTTTCATAGGAAGCACACTGAAGATGAAGCAGAAAAACTGAGGTACTATAAAATATTGTAATAAATAATGTGCTCGTTAAAAATTGACAAGTTTCTTGAACACGTTTACCTGCTGAAGCTCACTCCAATTGTATTTAGGGGAGCCCTGGAGAAGCTCCTGGAGTTCCTCAGGGTGAAACATGCTCCAGGCATCGAGCGCGCAGCCCTTAGAGAAACCTTCTGAAAAATGCTTGAACTGTTTCTTCACTGATTTGTTGAAAACAAAGTCGACATACAAATCCACATACTTCTGTCTGCAAAGAACACAGTGTTTTTACTTGACAAAGCTTGACTGAAACATTCACAGAGAGATCTGTTCTTACCTATTAGCTTTGGTCACTGGAATTTGATCTCCATTTGGAATGAGCTTTTTTCCTTTGACCTGAAGGAGGTAAATAACAGCACAAATGTGAGCATTTAAACAACAGCTGTGTACACAAATACATGTGAACCACAGAAACTGTATTACCGTGAAATCAAAACCGAACCCATCCACTACTTCCTCCTCGTCCTCCTCAAGAAGGCTTTTCAAAGTTCTAATAAGAGATTTTTGAAAAACAATTATGAATATGACCTGCTCTGGAAAGCATTTGTGAAACCTACAACATATAAAAATCTAATGGCTTGTAGTCTTTAAGCGTTTACCTGGTCTCCACTGGAGACAGTTCCTCCAGATCATTCAGTGTGGGACTCAGCTTGAGAAGTTTCTTGTACAAGGCCAGTGAGAAGTCAATGTTTATATAATGATGGTTGAAGAACGCCATTCCACAGATAATGCCAAAATAGTAAAAATCTCTATTATCCTGCGTATTCTGAAAACAAGCATCACAGCACATATGTGATATATGGGAAAGACCGCATTAGGAATAATGAGGAATGTTTGGTACACTTACATCAGGATTGAACCAAACCAGTGAACTCTCATGGACTTCCAGCAACTTCTTCTCCCATTCCAGAAAAGAGTCGGAAATGAGAGAGAAGAATTCTGCTGATAAGCCCCTCATATCTACTCCATTCTCCCCGATGAACACCACCTGTACAGGAGTCATTTTCATTAAGGTAAAATGCCATATGAGAAATTTCAACATTTCAATTCTGTAATTCTTTTACCTGCAGTGGATTAAGAAATGAGTGGGTTTGTTGTCTGAGATACTTGAGTGTGTCTGTCAACACTGATTCCCTGTTTATGTGCAATACGTTGCCATGTGAAGCCATCATGTCTGGGTCTGGATAGCTGAATAAAAGTTGCAACTCTAAGTACTAAGAAGAGTAAAATGATGTTAGCTGTAAAGGGATATTCCATCCAAAAATTCTGTCATCATTTACTCACATGACTTTATTTCTTCTGCAGAACACAAATATTCTGAAGAAGGTTGGTAACCAAACAGTGTGGTGCCCATTGATTTCCATTGTATGGTAAAAATGGCATTTTTCAGTTTGTTGACAGAATTGTCATTTTAGTTGAAATTAAAAAATTTGTTATGCATATGCACTTCTATGTCTGACTTACACTTAACATTCTCTGTTTGGATACAGTGTCAGCCGCAAAAGGGTACTTGACCAATATGTTAACAGTTTCCTGAAAGAAAGATGCATTAATATAAGATTTCTTAAAGTAACTGTACAAGGAACATAAAAATGTCATGCATCATGTCCACAGCCTTTAATACCTACATAGCAGTAATCTGTGAATTTCACCATATCCCCCGAATCGGCAGTAAAAGCAGACCACAAAATCATCACACCCAGTTCTCTCAATGTGGTTTCCAGCTATTGGTGTAGAAAAAGAGAATTCTGTGGTGTTTTCTCCAAAAGTCTCTTTGTGCAACAGAATTCACTATTGCTTTGGTTCTTACCGTAACTAGTAGATCGTTGATCTCATGAATGATGAAATCCCTGTTTGTGATGTCTCTGTTGGCACTGCAGCAGACCTTCACAACAAAGTATAAACAAGTATTATACAAAGATAGATTAAAACACATCTTTGATCGAATGTTTAAAAAAGGCACCTGATAGATCATCTGAAGGATCTTCAAAAACTTCCTCAGGCGTCTAGTTATCTCATAGCCCATTTCACTACAAGAAATCTGGCCAATCAGCTCTGCAGATTCTTCATGAAATAATTTCACCAGGCTTTTGAGCCAATCGTCTGGTAGTCTGGACCAGTACTTCTCTATAAATATAACAAAACATAACAAATACAGCAAGGCCAAAAACTAAAAGGCAAGGTTGAAAAGTCGTCTGTCTTTACCTAACACTTTGCAAGCATCAGGATTTAGCTGAAAGATTTTGGAGGCCAGAGCTTCAGTGAGTTCAGTTCTTTGTTTCTGGAGACGTCTGATGAGCTCAGGAAGGAGTAGATAAACTCTCAGCGATTCCACACCAGTTGGATTTGCATTCAGAGACGGCAGCAGCTTCTGTTGAACCACCTTCACTACCTGAGGTACAAAAAAAAGAAAGAAAGAAAGAAAAAAATGAACTGCATCTCAAATGTAATTAAAAAGTTATAAATGTTGAATTCATCATTACCTCTGAAATCAAGCTTTTGTTCTCTGTTATCTTTGCAAAGGATGTTTTAACCAGATCAAAATCTAAGCCACAATGCTCTTCAGACGTGTGATTATGTTCATCACAACTACAAAAACAGACATTTGCATTAAAATCTGAAATGGAAATAGTCACTTTAGGCACAAAACTGAGAAATTACTAAATTGATCTACTTAATTTTACCTTGTTTTGAGAAAACTCCCATTCAGAGAGGCAGCAGATGAGAACACTGTGTTTATTTCTCTGTTAATAACAACACAATATTTTTAATGATTCCATTTATATGCATTACTTTCATATATACAATTGGTCAATTGTATCATTAGGCTATGACACTTCTAATTAAAAAATAGTAAGAATCCTACAAGTTTAAGATCAAGATTGTAAGGCAAACACTCACTCCTTTATTGTTGCCCAAGAATCAGTTCCAGACAGCCATCGGTTAATCATTCTGTCATTTAATGTCAAAACCCCTCTGTTTGGATTGGATTTGTCCTTACTTTCAAGTTCCTACAAAATACAAAGTAAAACACAAGTAATCACAGTGCAGGAATAACTTATGTTAAACTATTAATGAATGAAAACTGCCGTGTCGTACTTTGAAAAACAAGGCAAAGGAATGATTCTCCCCAGCGATGAGTTGATAAATCGTATATTCATGATTATATTCTGTGTGCAACAAACATTTAGCTTAGTTTAGAGCTCTGAACAACATCATGAGTAAAATAATATTCATAACAACACACCCTACTGCTAAAAAATGATTATTACATACCAGTTGGCAGATCCACAGGGAAAGGCACAGACTGTGTGGTCACTTCTCCGTTTCCCAGCTGCCCTTGTATCCCACATCCAAATGAGTAGATCAGCTTTGACGATGCAACTGATACGAGTGTGTGAAGTCTTTAAAAGAAAGAATCAAATGCCTAATTACTGAGCTGAACAGTAATCCGACATGCTAACCATGTGAAGAATTAGAAACAAAGCTGTGCTACTGCTCAAAAATACTGACTTACCTCCCACATGTGACCTGTGACACTTTAGATCCCCACAGTTCAGCAACCACCCGCGGATAATGTTCGTCTTTAAATGAGTTGTGCCCAAGCTGACCAGAACCTCCTGATCCGAATGTGAATACTGTGCCACCCTAATCATACAACCATGACTTCAGGATTTATTTCAGATATTGTTACTTTACAATACAATGGAAAGACTTTAATATAGAAATAATATATAATAATTATAAAAAAGTATACTGTACCTTTGATAAAGTGGCAGTGTGTTCCCCTCCACATGAGATGGACACAGTTTTTTTCCGGTGGAGACTATTTACAAGCGTTGGGACGTGTCTGTCTGTGGTCACAAGAATGGTGAATAGAATTCATCACTTCCAATGACATACATTTTCATTCTTTGATATAGCTCGTACACTTTTGTATTTTCATACTGTTACTGATATAGTTTTTATATGATGAAACAAGAAGACCTGTAGTGTCTCCGAGGCCCAGCTGTCCAGCAGAGTTCTTTCCCCATCCAAACACGACTCCAGAGAGAGACAACACAAAGCTGTGGTCTCCTCCAGCGCTGATCTGAGCCACTGGGATCCCACTCAGACTCTCAACATGTCGAGCAGACGGAGAGCCGGGATGATCTTTCTTCAAACCCAGCTGACCATGAGAGTTCTCACCCCATACGAACAACTGACCACCTGAAAGAGCAGCAGCTCATGCCAATCACAATATTATAAGTTATTATGATTGAAAAAAGATTAAAAAGCAAAAATGTCAGATGTTAAATGGAATAGTTGTGAATACCGTTGGTTAGTGCCATTGAATGATGGTCTCCACATGCGATCTGAATCACCTGCCTGTTATCCAGACCTTTGAGAGGCCTACAGGGATAAGACAATCTGTCAGATATCTGTTATCATTTATAGTCATTTATACTGTTATGCCTACATAAACATACTTGAGCACTGCAGATATGTCCATGATGAGAACTGTTTCTAAATCAGAGAGAAGAACCGCACCATCTCCTCCACAGACAATCTGTCTGATTCCATCATTATTTAGCTCTGGTGTTTCTAAAGTAAACACAATATTTTGATAAACTGTTTAGGCTGTAAACATAAAAACATGTTTTTATTATTAAAATATTTCATATTTTATCATTTATTATGTTTCAGCCTAATTTTACTTCAACAATATAAATAAAACTTAGCGCCATTTATTGTATCATACCTAGATGACAACCACAGTCGTCACTGCGCAACCTCAGGACCGAGACCTTCCCATCCTGGATGAATCCAGCAAAACTCCTTCCAACTGACATGTCCTGAACTTTTGATTTCGGACACATGGATCGTATTCCACAATTGCCATGTTTGACTTCGTCAGGCTGTACCAGTCCCAAACCTTCTCTGACCTGCTGCGCTCCCCAATAACACAACATGATCACAGCTGATGCATGACACGATCAGACTCCAGCAGCGTCTCTCTTCCTTTCTGGACTGACGAACACACTCATATTGAACTAAAAGCAAACACGAAAGTTAAGCAGAAAAATTGTTGGTTTCAGCCTAAACGCAACTCAGTTTCCCACAAAATGAAAGCGTTTCCCTGGAAAACGAAACCTAAATTTGAAGTGATAGTTCGATAGCCCATTGCCCAAAGTTAAGATTCTGTTGACAATTTGTACTCCCGTGTTGTTTTAAAACGGTACCCATATTCCTTCACTGATCACAAAAAGAGGTGCTTTGCAAATGTACTGAAAAGTCACTAAGTGAGTAAAGGTATTTTAGCAGATAGAATTAATAGGCATGTACCTGTTGTATCTTGACCCACAACTCCTAACCAGCAGATGGTGGTATGCAACTAAAAATGACTGACTGTATGATATTACAAATATTAGCTTGTTAGGTTAAAATGAGCCATCACAGTGGGGGGAAATGATGCGAGGACATTGGTAGTAACATTGCAACAAGAAACCCTTGCTAATAATTGGCTCAAACCTGTGAACCAAACATACTATGAAGGAGCACCACTAAAAACTGTGTTCACTAAAACATTTATTTTTATTTAAGGAATTAAATATGTTTGAAGAAACAGTAAATAACAGATTATGAGGTTACATACCAGAATATCCATATATTAATGCTTGAAAAAAACAAATAATTACGAGGTGACATACCAGGATATCCATATTATACTAATGTTTGAAAAAACAATAAATAACAGAATTACAAATACTTCGTTTTACATGATAACTATACAAATTTAAAAAATAATGTGACCACATGAAGCAAAATTTTTATCCCACAAGAGTAATCTGTGTTGCATCCATATTGCAAATCTGAAAGAAGCTCACATAAAATTAAATAACAGTTCTTATAAAATTCTAAACTAACAAGTTCACCCTCGTCCAAAAACCTCACAAAAGCTGATTGCGTGTATTAGCTTGTTGCGAAGTGTGTTGATATCGCTGTATTTGTGAAGAATTAATCTGCCAAAACAGGTCTGGGCCTCTGGTAAACGATCTTCTGCATCAGGACAGCTTGACCGGAAAATCTTCAGAGAGCGCTTTGAGAAACCTCCCACAGGTACACGGTCCGTTCCATACAGGAACACTAAAGAAAATAAACAAAATGTGAAGATGTAAGGGAATAGTAATGATGTAGATGCATAAAGATGCTCATATGTTCAAGACAACACTTACTCAGAAATTTCCTTTTGTTCTCTTCAGAGAGCTCAAAGAAAACAGTCCAGAAGTTCCTTATGAGCTCATCAGAGGCAGAACAGCTTTCATAGGAAGCACACTGAAGATGAAGCAGAAAATCTCAGGTGCTATAAAATATTTAAAATGTGCTTGTTGCAAATTGACAAGTTTCTTGAGCATGTTTACCTGCTGAAGCTCCTTCCACTCGTATTTAGGGGAGCCATGGAGAAGCTCCTGGAGTTCCTCAGGGTGAAACATGCTCCAGGCATCGAACGGGCAGCCCTTAGAGAAACCTTCTGAAAAATGCTCAAACTGTTTCTTTACTGACTTGTTGAAAACGAAGTCGACATACAAATCCACATACTTCTGTCTGCAAAACAACAGAGAAACGGGGTACATCTACAGCATTAATAGGTTAAAATTCCCTGTTTATGACAAACTGTCTCTACCTATTAGCTTTGGTCACTGGAATTTGATTTCCATTTGGAATGAGCTCTTGCCCTTTGACCTGAAAGAGGTAAATAACAGCACAAATGTAAGTTTTTAAACAACAGCTGTGCACACATTTATACAAATGATAAAACATAGAAACTGTATTACCATGAAATCCAAAAAGAGCATATCCACTACGTCATCCTCATCCTCCTCAAGAAGGCTTTTCAGACTTCTAATGTGAGATTTTTTAAATACAATTATGAGTATGACCTGCTCTGGAAACGTACTGTGAAACCTACAACATACAAAGATCAAATGGTCTTTAAGTGTTTACCTGGCTTCCACAGGAGACAGTTCCTCCAGATCATTCAGTGTGGGACTCAGCTTGAGGAGTTTCCGAAACAAGGCCAGTGGGAAGTGAAGGTTCATGTAATGATGGTTGTAGAGCGCCATTCCAAAGATAACGCCAAGATAGTAAAAATCACCATCATCTTGCATGTTCTGAAAAAAACACAAGCATCATAGCACATATAGGAGAATTCATATAAGGAAGAACGGCAAATGTTTGGTGAACTTACATCAAGACTGAACCAAACCAGTGAACTCTCATAGACTTCCAGCACCTTCTTTTCCCAATTAAGAAGAGACTCGGAAAGAAGGGAGAAGAATTCTGCTGATAACCCCCTCATATCTACTCCATTCTCCCCAGTGAATGTCACCTGTACAGAAGACATTTTTACTAAGATAAAACAAGGCCTACTGTAGTAAAATGGCGGTGGTTGTCTTTTGAATTTTAGTGCTATTTCATTTACCTTCAATCGATGGAAAAATGAGTGGGTGTTTTGTCTGAGATACTCAAGTGTGTTCGTCAACACTGATTCTCTGTTAATGTGCAACCTGTTGATATTGTCATCGAATATGGCTCTGTCTGGCCTGCTCCGTATCCGTTCTTCCTGCAAGTACTTAGAAAAGTACAACAATGTTAGCTGGGTATTTGCATAAAATGATTAAATTCACAGGGCGTTTAAACGACACTGTTTAAATGGAAAACTTTTTATGCGTTTTGTCCGTTCATTTACACAACAGCATTTTGGGGCCCTGAAAATGCAAACCGTTTTTGAAAACAATACCGTCTCTGTGTAAACTACAAAAACTTGAATTTCTTTACAAAGTAACATTGCCAACTACTGGCCTGGTTAGTTAGCTTTCTTGGATCTGTGTGAACGGGATTGTCTGTACACAAAACTTTTCAAAAACGGCATGGAAATGCATCTTCGTTTTTAGTACTTCATTGTCGTGTAAACGTACCCTCAGATTTGAATGGCATAGGTATGACTGAGCATATTCTCATGTCTGTCACTTACACAGAATATTCTCCGTTTCGATACAGTGTCAGCCGCAAAAGGGAACTTGAATAATGTTTTGATAGTTCTCTGAAAGAAAAATGCATGGGAGTAATATAGGATATCTTATAGTTATTGAACAAAAAAACATAAAAGGTTCATGTGAATATTCACATGTATCAAAAGCCTACAATACCCACAATATAGTAATTTTTCAAAACTCTAATGCCCTCTTCCAAGTCTTCTATGGTGACCTGCAGCTATTGATGTAGAAAAAGAGAAATTTTGATATTTTGGTTTTCCTGAAAGAAATCTGTGCGACAGAATTCACTATTGCTTTGGTTCTTACTGTATCTAGTAGATCATTGATCTCAAAAATGATGAAATCCCTGTCTGGGATGTCTCTGTTGACACTGCAGCAGACCTTCACAACAAAGTATAAACATGTATTATACAATTATACGGTTAAATTACATCTTTGATCCAATGCTTCCAAAAAAGGCACCTGTTTGATCATCTGAAGGATCTGTAAAAATTTCTCCAAGTGTGTTATATCCTGATTTATTTTACCACGAGAAATCTGGCCAATCAGCTCAGCAGATGCTTTGCGAAATAACTTCACCAGGCTTTTGAGGCGATCATCCGGGAGTTCGGACCAGTACATCTCTGAGAATAGAATATAACAAAAAATTAATAAATTTGACAAATACAACATGACCAAAAATACAAGGGTGAAGGGTCTTCAGGTTTACCTATAACCTTGCGAACATCAGGATTCAGCTGAAGGATTTTGGAGGCCAGAGCTTCAGCGAGTTCAACTCGTTGTTCAACTCGTTGTTTCTGGAAAAGTCTGATGAGCTCAGGAAGGAGAATGTAAAGTCTGAGCGATTCCTCACCAATTGGATTGGGATTCAGAGATTGCAACATCTGTTTAACCACCTTCACTACCTGTGATATACAAATTCAAGGAATGTCATGTTAAATACAGTTTAGTTCTATCAAATAATTTGGTCCTTTACTTTAAGCCGGGCTCACAAAATCCTAACCGACTATTAAATCTGGTTGCAGCGCACACATAAGATGAATCTTTGCAGATTATCTTCCTTGAAATCTTAAACATGCACACACTACAAGATTTGAAAACTGTGGTGTATCACACACTACAAGATATTATTAAGATTATCATGACGGAGGGAGCGCCTCACGTGATCTCACGCAACAGATCATTTCAGCAACTAATGTTTACAAATGTTTTATTATTATTATTATTATTATTATTCATTTTGTTTATTTGAATGTCTTGTTATAATTGTATATGTTTTGTTGTAGTTTATAATAATAAAAAAAAAACAATAAAATACAAAGTAAATTAAAGAATGTTTACAAATGTTAGTTAACTGTTATATGCTTTAACTGTTTTACATCTATAGATTTTACTTTAGGCAGGTCGTGATTTGAGAAGGCAAAACTGATTAAACAGTCTATGATCAACTCACTGTCTGCTGCTGACCGCTTGGTCCTTAATTTAAAAAAAACAAAAACTTATATTTAACGAACAAAAAAAAAAATGCTCCATACGTTTTTCTAAAATAACTTAATAAAAAAACGAAACGAAATATAATCACTTTGCCATTACATACAAAACTGAACTATTTTAATTGCTAAAACAGTAGTAAAAGCTGTTTTGGGAGAAGGGGAAAAAAGACGGGCTCGGGTCGGACTCGGGCCGCATGGCGCATTGCTTTCCTTGCTCCATGCGGTTGTGGTATGTTTTCAACATATCCAGACAGTGTTACTACAAATAAGAAGAGGTTTCCTCCATCTCCACTATCCAGTGGACCATACAGCAGCTGTTTTATGGTCGCGCCTTGGCTGTCGTGAAAGTACTGACGTAATCATAGCCGTTTTAAAATCCTGGATATTAAACGTTTGATATGATCGGGGCGGCCCCGATTTGTGTGAGAGCAGATCGGGAGGTGCAAGATTCGATCTGTGAACGTCTCACACTACCAGATAATCCGTGCCGAACATCGGGACCGATCGAGGTGCTCGACAAGATTTTTGCTCCGATTCTCGGGAGGGAAAAATCGGGGCAAAATCGGGCTAAAAATCCTGTAGTGTGAGTCCGGCTTAATGTTTACAAATGTTAGTTAGCGTGCTAGCAGCTTTATGCACTCACTGGGTATTTTCAAAACTGAAACGATTTCACTCCAGAGCTTTCCTTGCTCTTTTCTTTCCTTGCGGTTGTGGTATGTTTTAAACATATTATACAGACAGTGTTACTCCCAAAACATTAGAAGTAGTTTCCTCCATCTCCATACAATGGACCGTACAGCAGCTGTTTTGCGGTCGCGCATTGACTGTTGTGAAAGTACTTATGTAATCATAGCCGTGATTATCCCGTTTTAAAATCCTGAATATCAAACACGTTTGATATGATCGGGGCGGCCCCGATTTGTGTGAGAGCAGATCGGGAGGTGCAAGATCTGTAAACGTATCACATTACCAGATAATCCGTGCCGAACATCGGGACCGATCGAGGTGCTCGACAAGATTTTTGCTCCGATTCTCGGGAGCGGAAAATCGGGGCAAAATCGGGCTAAAAATGCTGTAGTGTGAGCCCGGCTTTAGAAAAAGTAAAAGAAAAGAAAGAAGTCAAAAGACACTGCACAGATGATAGAAAACGCCTTTCAGCACTGTTAAGTTTAAATAAATTTAATAGCATCCTTTAATGTAAAATGTAACAAACTGAATATTTCGGGTTTGCATACCTTTGATATCACCTTTTCATTTTCTTTTTCGAATAACTTTGAAAAAGCTTTTTCAGCCAGCTCAAAATCCTGTTCATCTTGACTACAAAAAATAGAAATGTAAATATTGTGATGCTTTCAGCAAATTCATTGGGCACAAAATTGCTACATATGTCTATTTCTGAGTTACCTTGCTTTCAGAAAGCTTCCATTCAAACAGGCAGCATAGGAGAACACTTGTTTTATTTCCCTGTAAATATAGTCAGATTATATGCATTACCCTACCATTTATAAATTACAGGCCACAACATTAAATACGTAAGACTCCTAACATACTCTACTTATATGTATCTTACAATAAGCACTAGGTTAAAAAGAGGGTCTGATCAAGCACTCACTTCTTTATTGCTGGCCATGAGTTTCTTTCAGACACCCAATGCACAAACATTCTGTCATTTAATGTCAAAATCCCTTTTCTAGGACTGGGTTTAGACTTTGCAGACTCATTCCCAAGTTCCTACAAAAAAATAACATAAATAAGTAATCCAAGTTCAGCAATAATTTAAATTATTTTGAATGAAAACTGCCATGTCTTACTTTGAAAAACAAGGCAAAGGAATGATTCTCCCCAGCAACGAGTTTTTCAATCGTATATTCATAATTACATTCTGTGTGCGACAAATGTTTAGTTTAGATCTCTGAGCATCATCATGAATATTAAAATAGTCATAATAAATAGTCTATTGCTATAAAACGATTTTTAATTACTAGTTAAAAGTTCCACAGGGAAAGGCACAGACTTCTTGATAATTTTACTATTTCCTGGGTTCCCTTGTATCCAACATCCAAATGAGTAGATCAGCTTTGACGATGTGATTGATACAAGCGTGTGACGTCTTTATGCAAGAAAAACAATTAAATGCCTAATTATTAAACAGAACTCATATATCAGACATGTTAATCATTTGAAAAATTATTTATGAGAGCTAAAGATGGTGCATAGTGCATAAAAAAAATCGAATATGTCTTTACCTCCCACATGTGACCTGTGACACTTTAGATCCCCACAGTTCAGCAACCACCCGCGGATAATGTTCGTCTTTAAATGAGTTGTGTCCAAGCTGACCAGAACCTCCTGATCCGAATGTGAACACTATGCCATCCTGAAACATAAACGGTTTACTACATTTTCTGTCCATATGGCATAAAATCGAATATATTATGATTATAGTACTTTTGATAATGTGGCGGTGTGTTCTCCTCCACATGAGATGGACACAGTTTTTTTCTGGTTCAGACTATTCACAACCGTTGGGACGTGTCTGTCTGTGGTGGAAAAACAGTAAATTACTCACTTCCAAATACATAATCATTCTTTGATATAGATTTGACACAGTATTGCACAAATTTAGCACATGCTATTTCTGGTTTAGTTTTTATATGATAAAACAAGAAGACCTGTAGTGTCTCCGAGGCCCAGCTGTCCAGCAGAGTTCTTTCCCCATCCAAACACGACTCCAGAGAGAGACAACACAAAGCTGTTGTCTCCTCCAGCGCTGATCTGAGCCACTGGGATCCCACTCAGACTCTCAACATGTTGTGCAGACAGAGAGCTCGAATAATCTTTTTTCAGTCCCAGCTGACCATGAGAGTTCTCACCCCATACGAACAACTGACCTTCTGAAAGAGAAACACTCGAATGTCAATCATAATATGTCAAAAGATAAAAGCAAAATGTTAGATGTAATAGTTGTTAATACCCTTAGTTAGTGCCATTGAATGATGGTCTCCACATGTGATCTGAATCACCTGCCTGTTATCCAGACTTTTGAAAGGCCTGCAAAGACAAAACAATATGTCAAATATATTTATTATAATTTATGTTCACTGTAATATACTGTTAACTGTAATATACTGTTATGTCTACATAAACTCACACAACAGATTTGCCCATAATGAAAACTTGTCCTCCATAAGAAAGAAGAACCGCACCATCTCCTCCACAGGCAATCAGCCTGATTTTGTCCTTCTTTAGCGGTAGTTCCTCTGCAGTAAATGAAATATTATCAGTTTAACTAATATATATCAGTTTAACTATAAAGAAAAAAGAAAAAAAAAACAACAACATAGTTTCATTATGATGTCATTAATAAACAAACAGTAACAGAAGATCATTTTTAATAATGACACAAAGAGCATCATACTTAGTTTTCCATCATGATCACTGTCTCCACTGCGCAATCTCATGACCCAGACCTTCCCATCCCGGATAAATCCAACAAAACTCCTTCCAGCTGACATGTCCTGAACTGCTGTTTTCGGACACACGGATCGTATACCACGTTTGCCAGGTTTAATTTTGTCAGGTGGTACCAGATCGAAGCCGTCTCTGACCTGCGCTCCCCAATAACACAACATGATCACAGCTGATGTATGACACGATCAGACTCCAGCAGCGTCTCTCTTCTTCCTGGACTGAAGAACACAACATACTACACCAAAGTTAAACAGGAAACACTGGTTTCAGGCTAAACGATACTTATTTGACTTCCTACAAAATGAAAGTGTTTGGAATCATATCTTCTTATTATGTTGTTTTCAGCCGCTATAGTAAAAGAAAACGATGACTTTTAAGTCCTTCCACGGACCATAAAAAATGTTAAATGTGTAGAATGAAAACTCAAAAAAGTCACCATTCACAGTAATCTGTTTTCCATACGATAAACGTGAATGGTGACCGTGTCTGTCATTATGACATGACATCGCTCCTCAAGCTTTTTATATCGATAGCCTGATTCTCTGTATGATTACACTGAGATAAATATTTAGGCGATATGAAACGCTTTATAAAGGCACCTTATGGCAAGCCTCTTATTCATTCGCTTTTATTCGTTATTCAGTTCTTGATATCAACAATTCAGTTCTCACTCCTCTGCTGAAAAAAAAAACAGTAGATTAAAAATGTTGTAATGGTGTCTATTGTTTTTTTTCAGCAGGGTCGTTAAAATGCCAATTCTTGATATCTGGAATTGGATTTCTACTAGTAACAGTGGCTATTATTGATATCAGTAATTACATTTCCACTAGAAGAAATGTTAATTCTTGATTCTTGAATTCGTATCAACATGAAAATCAGTGTGCATGGTCCAAAGTGCCACAAGTGTCTACAAGGACATTTGTGTATCTCAAAAAACATGGCCACCACTGGCCGCTGTCAATAAAATTGTTTGTTAAATGATTGAGAAGATGTAAAAAACTTTAAGACTTCACAAAATCTGCTGAGCACATGCAACAGGTGATTCTAAACAAGCATGCAAAGTTTTAAGGCGATTGGACCACAGCTGGTGCTATTACAGTCATAAACGTTACAAAACATAATATTTTTGTGGTAAATTACCTGTATTTCCAAAAAAAAAGGCTTGCTACATAATGGCTGTTTTCGTATGTGCTTAAATGCCTTAAAGCACTCGAACCCCTGTAATCACTGCTTGCAGCTATATTTAACATTACATTTTTACTAGTGGAAATGTAATTGCTGATGTCAAAAATTGCTATTGTTACTAGTAAAAATCCGGTTCCTGATATCAAGAATTAGCATTTTAACTAGTAAAAATTTAATTGTTGATATCAAGAATCCTGTGAGTAAATAAAAATGAAAACGGCTTGCCATAGGCACCTATGTACAATACAATACGTAAGCAGCTAAGAGTTTAGAACGCCTACTACAGTTTCTCTTAAACCATTGGTTTAGACCCATGTCAATCACATTAGTCTGGCCAATCAACTGATTGAACCCCACCGACGAAACGGAGGGATCTGATTGGCTCACATGTATTTTCCTTCATAGGCGGCTGGTGCAGCTAAGCCAAAAAACAAGTACGACGCTGTATGATATTACATTTAAATTAACCCCTTAGATTAAGCAAAGACATAGCAGATCACATTTTTATCAATCAAATTGAAGGTAAGTAGCAAATAAAAAGCTAGATATTATACAATATTCGGTCTGAGTCGGTTTGCTAGCAGCGGAGCGCCGAAAGGCACAGCTCGAGGATTCATCTCCATTTTGTTTGTTGTGATTATTGTTCACACTCAGTAATCAGCTTTATATGTAATTTATATAAGTTTCAGCCTTTTTTCGTTATCTCTTATGTTTAAAACTTGAACAACGAATGGTTTAAGGGTTTTGCCAGCGTGTTGTTATGTAAGCGAAGTGTTGCGTCATGTTTATTTACTCTTTATTCACTCTTTGTTCATATTTAACTTGTTGTTTCTTCGCCCATGTATCTGTATTTGGTTTATCCCCCTTTTAAATGACCTTATTGATTGTTATATGCAGGTTATGCGTTTATGATGTATGAATTCTAGTATGAATTAAATAGGGGGTGGGGCACAGTTGTGTATCATGTTGTTACTGAATGACCCCGTTGAGAGAGTCGGTAAACACGCTGTTTAGTGTTTCAACAAAGGCGAGGTCTTATAACCTAACCAGCTGACTACCTAGAAAGCATTTTTAGGTATGTATTATATACATATGTCTCATGTTTTTAATCAGTGACTTAAGTGGGAGGGGCTGTAGACATACTATTTAGTGTTCAAACACTAAAAGCTGAGTTCCTCAGTAGCTATTTTTAGAAGTCATAGGTGACTAAAACCTGCTGTCTATGTAGGCATCTCGCCGTATTTTGAGACACGGCTAAAAGCTACGTGCTTCTTGTCACATAGTATGTATAGCTAGGGAATAACAAGCCTCAGGTCAAGTCATTCATTTGTTCGTTTCCCTGTTTTTCAGAGAACTCCTGATCAAGACTGAATATCTTCAGAGACCAGCATATTTAAGGGCCATTTGTTTCAGACTCTTCCTGCCTGTTCCCTAAAAGTGGTATCCTGCCACTGAGCATGTCAGTGGCTCTTCTTGTGCGATATGCCACATTCAGCGGGTCCCGTGTCTGCTGCAGGGCTGCCCTCGGCCTAACCGGCATCCACCAAGAAGACCCGAGACGGGCTCTACACACGCCGTCATCTCCTCGGTGCAGCAACTCTCGCTTTGATCCGGACAGCAGTGGCCGTCCGACTACCTGGGACTCTTTTGGGATCTGGGACAATCGCATTGATGAGCCTATCATGCTTCCGTCAAGCATCCGATATGGTAAACCTATTCCCAAAGTTAGCCTGTCCAAGGTGGGCTGCGCCTCGCAGATTGGCCAGCGGAAAGTGAATGAAGATCGCTATCAGCTGTCACAGATGACGGACAACATCATGTACTTTGCGGTGTTTGACGGGCATGGAGGTGCAGAGGCTGCTGAATTCTGCCACAAAAGCATGGAGAAACATATTAAGTAAGGATGAGTGGTATAGTTCACATAAAAATAAAAATTTGTTTGAGATTTTTCTCACCCTCGGGCCATTCAAGATGTATGTGAGTTTGTTTCTTCATGGTATCCAATTTGGATAAATTTAGCTCACAAATGGATACTCTGCAGTGAATGGGTGCCATCAGAATGAGAGTCTAAACAGCTGATAAAAACATCGCAATAATCCACACCACTCTAGTTCATCAGTTAACATCTTTTGAAGTGAACAGCTGTGTGTGGGAAAAGTGAAAAATGTCCTCTCACATCAAAATCCACTGACATATTTCTCTCCTGATTCAATATTATGTAGTTGTATTTTAGCCGGAAGCAACGGTTTGAAGCTAATAATGTCTTGATGTAAACACGCCGCTTTTTCTTCACAAGATGTTCATGGATGGACTGGAGTGGTGTGCATTATATGTGGATCATTGTGATGTTTTTATTAGCTTTTTGAACTCGCATTCTGACGGCACCCATTCACTGCAGAGGATCCATTGGTGAGCAAGTGATGTAATGCAGAATTTTTCAAGTATGTTCAGATGACGAAACAAGCTGTACATCTTGGATGGCCTAAAAGTGAATAAATTATCATTAAAGTTTAATTTTTGGTAAGCTTGTTTTTTTGTTTTTATAAATTTTGTCAAGAATATCGTACTCACATAGAGCTCTGTCATGATGCAAGCTCTGTTTACCAACATGAGACTAGTTCTTGGAATTCCTTCCAGAGATGACAAGGACTGTGCTTCTAAACCTGATTAAACCATCATGGGCTTTTCATTCGGTACATGTGGTGTTTCAAAATAACTGTTTATATTGCATTTTTTATTTGTGTTTCAGAGACATTGCAGAGGAGGAGGATAACTTAGAGTTCGTTTTAACCAAAGCATTTCTTGAGGTGGACAAAGCGTTAGCAAGGCATCTTCACTTCACTGCAGATGGTAGGTCCTTCACTGATTTATTTATTTTTTTAGAGCATGCACAGTCTCTCACCTGTTGTTTTAGAGTCTTAATTTCTAAGTATTGCTTTGATGCATCGGGTAAACATGTAACAGAGCCAAATGGACATTTGTGAGCGGAATATGACACTACAGACTAAATTAATAATTTTGTTTAATAAAATAAACAATAATTCGTAATGCAGAGCAGTGAAGACCTTTACAATCTTCTTATGGTAGTTCACAGATTTCTCTTTGGCTCTGTAAAATGCGTCCCAACATAGATAGCACTTACATGCTTGTGTATACTAGGGGTGGGTTAAAAAAATATTCCTAGATGCATCAATATTTTTACAATGCAAATAATTAACAAACCTTTTATTACAATCAATCAATCAATCAATAAATGTATTGATTTTTCTTTAATGCCAAAAATCATTAGAATATTAAGTTAAGTATGTTCCATGAAGATATTTTGTAATTTTCCTACCATTAAATATATCAACTTAATTTTTGATTAGTAATGTGCATTGCAAAGAACTTAATTTGGGCAACTTTAAAGGTGATTTTTCTCAATATTTTTATTTTATTTAATTTTTTTAAATTTATTTATTCTTTTTTTCTTTTTTGTTGCACCCTCAGATTCCTGATTTTTTTAAATAGTTGTATCTCAGCCAAATATTCTCCTATCCTAACAAACCATACATCAATGGAAAGCTTATTTATTCATCTTTCAGATGTATAAAATTTAACCCTTATGACTGGTTTTGTGGTCCAGGGTCACAAATGTGACATGAAACAAGAAGTATGTTGTCAGAATTAATATTTTAGTGAAAAATGTTTACTCCTTTTCTCTGCAACTGGACAGTAACTAGTTACTAGTAAACATAACTAGTTGGGTATCAGCTATTTGTATTTTAGGGCTGAAAAATGAACTGCTTTAACTGATATTAACAAACTTTATTTATTAAGTTAAACTTAAGTTATACTTACTTCATTTCTATTCACCTTAACAGCCATATTAATATAGTAAAGATTTGCACGCAGTTCTGCTGCTGAAAATTTGATGCATCAGGAATTTTTTGGAATAGCATCACCTTGATTTGAAATGGTATCAAAGATGACTTTTAAATCCCACCTTTAGTATACAATATTAACATTTGAATTCATCAGTGTTGATAAAGATATTAAATGCTGTTGTGATAGAATAAATACGATTATGCCAGGTCCATCATATTCATGTAGTGTGCGGCCCACTAGTGTGGCCTGCTGCGTGACATGTCCAATCTTGCCCTATGTGTGTGCGTGTTATATTTACAACAGCCGCGGACCCAGCTTACCCCTATAAGAGCTGCAGCTCTGCGGTACCTTTATGGAGGCCGGAGGGTTAGATTGCTCCAGCGGGTCCTTGCGTGGACTTTTGGAAGGTTCCTGACCTTTCTCTCTTTCTTTCCTTTCTGTCTTTCTCTTTATCTCTCTTTACTGTGCTCTGCCTTCTTCACATGTGTTGGTTGCTGGAAAATAATTGATTAGTTTGTGTTCAAATCTTGTTTTTGTTTTTTTTGTTTTTTTTTTTTGTGTATGGATAATGCTAGTTTTAGTGATGTCAGAGAAAAGTACAAGATATTTACTGTGGGAGTATTTTTTTTTTAAGTGAAGAAATGCTGTTTACCTCTTAAAATCAATTGCTTTTATGCTGTTTAATGCTTTTTTTCTATGCTAAGCATAATGTTTTGCCTAAACATTGGTGTTTACTTTTCTAACACGTGTCTTGTGTGCCTTAGATAGTCAAAAAGGCACAGTGCTACCTGCTTGCCTTGACCACTCCAGTACATCATCTTCTTTGGAAACTCCCTCTTTTTTGTTTCAGTTTACATTTGTTTTTATCAGACGCTTGATTACCAAAACAACGAGTACATATCTCATAAATATGCAGGATTGTGTAGTATAGAATCTCAGAGCAGGACTAAGAGTAAATATGTGTTTAGTTTCAGTGTGTGATTGTGCTAAAGCAGATGCAAGCTCTGTATTGCGTGTTATACTGTTTCTGTAACCTTCAAAGCGTCACAAACTAACCACGCTGCCTCGCTCTCTGCTGTGTTACAGCCTCTCTGTTGAGTGCAGGGACCACGGCCACAGTGGCCCTGCTGAGAGACGGGATCGAGCTGGTGGTGGCCAGCGTGGGGGACAGCCGAGCCATGCTGTGCCGCAAAGGGAAAGCCCTCAAACTCACCGTGGATCACACGCCTGAGAGAAAAGATGAAAAAGAGAGGTATGGTTAGCCTGCTTCTCCAAGCAGATTAAGACACTGTGAGTGCAAGATTTTTTTGATTACCATGTGTTTGTTTTTGAAGGATACGCAAGACTGGAGGTGTTATTACATGGAATAGTTTGGGTCAACCGCACGTTAATGGCAGACTGGCTATGACACGCAGCATTGGAGATTTCGACCTCAAGACATCAGGTGTCATCGCAGAACCAGAGACTAAGAGAATTACAGTGAGAGCTTTTTCTTTTGAATTCACACACATTCAAAAGGTACTGACAGTGAAGCTTTACCATAATATAAATCAAAATTAATATGGTATTGTTTACTTTATTTGCAGAATATATAGATTTTTTTTACAGTACCTTGCAAAAGTATTCACACCCCTTTTTTCACGTTTTCTTGTGTTGCAGCCTGATGTTAAACTGCTTTAAATTATTTATTTTTATTTTTTTTTCACATTACTCTACACTTCATACACTATAATGACAATGCAAAAACAGAATTATCACAACTTTGTAAATATTTATAAAAAAAAAAAAGTATATTGCATAAGTATTCATAACCTTAACTCAATTCTCAAGCCCCTTTACAGCATCAAGTCTTTTTGGGTATGATGCAACAAGCTTTGCACCATCAGCATTTAGCAATTATCTTCCATTCTTCTCCTCAACTCTTTGCCTCTTAAGCTCTGTCAGCTTGGATGCACATTTTCAGGTTTCTCCAGAAATGTTTAAGGACATTCACAGAGTTGTCTATAAGCCACTCTTGCTGTGTGCTTGGGGTCATTGTGCTGTTGGAAGGTGAACTTTCTGCCCAATCTGAGGTTCTGAATGCTCTGGACTGGGTTTTCAGTAAAGGTATCTCAATATTTTGGTCCATTGAGCTTTCTTTCTGCTTTGACGAGTCCTTCAGTCCCTGCCACAGCATGAGGCTGCTACCACCACACTTTACTGTTGGGCTGCTACTCTGCAGGAGATGAACAGTGCTTGGTTTCATTCAAACATGATGCTTGGAATTGAGGTTCATCAGACCAGAGAATCTTGTTTCTTTAGGTGCTTTGTTGCAAATTCCAAGTGTGTTTTCATGTGTCTTCACTGAGGAGAGGATTGAGTTTGGCCATACCGCCATAAAGACCGGCTTGGTGGAGTGTTGCAGTGATGTTTGTCCTTCCGTAGGTTTCATCTATCTCCATATATGATCATGGAGCTCAACTAGAGTGAACATCAGCTTCTTGGTCAACAGTCTATCCAAAGCCCTTCATCAATTGCTCAGTTTGGCCAGGAGGGCAGCTCTAGTAAGAGTCGTAGTTGTTCCACACATCTTTCATTAAAGGTAACGGTGACTTCATGCTTCTGTGAACCGTCAATTCAACAGAATTTTTTTCTGAACTCTTCCCCAGATGTGTGGCTTGACGCAATCCTGTTTCTGAGCTCTACAGGCAGTTCTTTTGGTTTTGATTTTCCTCTGACATGCATTTTCAGCTGTTAGACCTTTTATTGAGAGAATTTGCCACAGGTTAACTCCACTCCAAGTGTGGTAACATCTACAAGTGATATGAGTGCTCCTGAGCTACATTTCAAGTGTCCCAGAAAAGGGTATGAATACTTGCAATGGAATAATTTCACTTTTCTATTTCTAATAAATAAAGTTGTTACAAACCTGTTTTGTGCTTTGTCATTGTGGAGCATGGAGTGTAGACTGATGTGGAAAAAAAAAAAGCAGTTTAACATAAGTCTGCAACATAACAAAATGTGAAGGGTATGAATACTTTTGCAAGGCACTAGATGTGTGTTTATTTATACATGTTTATACATATTTTTCAATATAAAAAATGTACAATAAATATATAACAAAATAAATATAATACAATTAATTACTTTATTTTTAAATAAATAGAGTTAATACATTTTAAAATATATATAATTTAAATATTGTATTATGTTATACTGATTTAAGTCTACCTGTCTCGTCAGTTGCATCACGTCCATGACTCTTTTTTGGCACTCACCACTGATGGCATCAATTTCATCATGAACAGTCAAGAGATCTGTAACATTATTAACCAATGTAACGACCCTAAAGAGGCTGCACAACGCATATCTGAGCAGGTAAGTCGTAAAATCCAACATCCAGCCTTTTTTATTTATTTTTTTTTTTTTAGTGAATTAATTTTTCCCAGATATTTAAGTTTTTTTTTTTTTCTTTTAGTTTGTGTCAAAGTTCCAAATAAAAGGAGAAAATAATCAAATGAGATAAAGAACCTTTCATTTGTAAAGTGTTGATTAATTAGATTGTTTACACTAAAATAAAAAAAAATTTTTTTTGAATGTCCAGCAAAAACATTTTGATATGTGCTGTTACTATGATATAAAACTACTCATGCAGCTTCATTATTTCTCGTCTTCATTGTGAATGCGGCAAGTTTAAGCATGCATAAGATTTGCATTATAACGTCATTCGTCTTTTTTCCTTTTCATACTCTTCTGTCCCTCTCAGGCTCTTCAATACGGATCTGAAGACAACAGCACTATCATCGTGGTGCCGTTCGGCGCCTGGGGCAAACACAAAAGCTCTGACGTGAGCTTCTCCTTCAGTCGCAGCTTTGTCTCCAGTGGCCGCTGGGCCTAAGCAAATATAAGAAGATATAGTCTGAATTTACCAATGTGCAATACTCTTCTAATCCATCCTGTGAGGATCACCTCAAAAAAAGACCATTACAACCAGAACCCACATTTAATGTGGAGTTGATACTGACTCAACAGAATGATACAGAGCTATTTTGCCTAGAGATGCAAATCGAGCATTGTTAATTTCTGAAACCATTGGAGTTAAAGTTACCATGGAGTTTGAGTTTATCCTCGCCTCTGCTTTTAGCACCTAATCTGTGGTGCTATTCTTTATTGGTTACCTCCGTTTTGGTTTTCACTTTTGCAGATACTATACTTTAGAATAGTGTGCTGTAGTGGAATCAACAGCTGTACTGTTATTGTGAATCACATTTAATTTTCAGAACAGGAATTTAAAGCACTTTCAGATTTTGGGAGGTTCGATTATTTTTGTAATCCTCATAACTCTAGTCTTTGAGTGTTAAATGACATGCAATAGCACATTTGAGTGGTCTACAGGCTGTGCACATTCATAAGCCCATGTTTATAGAGTTAGACCGCTGCAAGCACATATTTCTATAACTTTGTCTCCTGGTCCTAGTGTGAATATTCATTCATGCTTTATTCCAGATTAACAACCAGCAATTCTAAAGCTACACTAAGAAATATTCCTACTGAAGGGAATTCGCAAACCAACTCGAGGACCATTTTGCAAATGAATCAATGGTTTTTCTGTGCCTTTTCCATAAACATCTGTTCTTTTGGACATGCTTGAGTCGTTCTGGTAAGGAACTCAACTTTAGGTTCATAACTGAAGTTTTAAACTGTGACTTGTGCTTGTTTAGTGTTACTAGACAAACCATTTTTGTTCAGATTGTACAGTTTAATGGTGTTCCCTTCAATGCGTAGAGCAAAGTCCAGATATTTGTTTTATGTTATTTATATAATGTATATGATGGACAGTTAACTCTATGGTATATGCGTATGTATGCTTTCTTCAAAGTCTCCTAGTTACAGCAGAAAGTGAATTTCATTCATTCATTTCACTCATGATTGTTGTATTTGCAGCCGTTCTGCTGTAACTTTAAAGCTTTTAATCAGAAAGACTTCTGTCATGATCTTTGATTTCCTGTGATTTTTATTTGTAGAGCCATACACATGTGACCTCAGCAAGTCAGCGTCTGTGTTCAGGTCTGCGGGATCGGTTCATATTCTGATTTGAACACTCTTGTCATTCTCATTTACATTTCCTCTCATTTTAGACTTTTAACAGCTATTTTTCTTTAATGTCTTCCTTTTTAAGATCCAAAAGCACATATAGATATGTTTGGGGGCTTTTTTCTGTATGTACTGTTCTTCAGTTACTATATTTCTGTCAGAATGTATTATATTCAGTGTTAATACAACTGTGCATGGATCTTGCCTAGAACAATCTGTAAAACAACTGCAAGTGTTTCCTGCTCTATATATGGACCTAACTTTGCTTTATTGATATGCAGTTTATTGTGAAATATAATGCAGCTGTGAATAAAGTTTCAACATCTATGTTGGATAAACATGACTTATTTTTGCCTGCATTTACTTGCTTATAAATCTACTTATATTACTTACGAGGGGCCGTCGTAAGTGTTAAGTTAAAAAAAAAAAATGTTTTGCTGTTGTTTGAAAAATTTAACACGTATTTTGTGTCCCAGTAAATGTAATACAGGAAAATGTTCAGTGGAGGTTTAAACCCTGATTCCTGTGCCCAAATCCCTCCCTCTGCTCCATCTATATAAGATGTCTGCTTCACCGCCTCAAGCAGATTTAGATTTTTTTTTTTCCCCCCTGCATCTGATGCTCCTGAGAAAACCTTAAACCCTAGACGTCCAGCAGTCACTGCAAAAGCGTGAGGAGGTAAGCATCTTTCTCTAATGTTTTCCCCTATGTTATATTAATACTGTAGATTTAAGTTTGTGTGATATTCAGGCAACATATTTGCTATTTTTTTCTTCATCTACACTGGAAAAAAAAAACCTACGAGTTGCAATTTTACACAGAAATTGTTACATTTTATAAATGGTTAAAAAGAAACCGCATATAACATTGAATAAAACATGAGATAAGCTGAAATAGTATTTTCTTCTCATTTATAGTCTTTATTTTCACTGTTATATCATAACTCTGAAAACTTTAATTCTTTTACAATGTTATTCTTAGTTAGGTTGGCCAGAGGTGGATCTTAAGATCCTAAAACAAATCAAGCACATTTCTTCTCTTTTTCATATTGAGTAGGGAGAAAACTTGACTGAAGATGACTGACAATGCTGTCTTTGAACATGATCAAATCACTGAGGAGACGGGCAGAAATGGGATGTCTGGGTCAAATGTCATCGCCATGAAGCTCATGAAGAAGCAACATGGAGCCATTGTCAGTTTCCACAGCATCTGTTATAGAGTGGCGCAAAAAAGCGGACCCATCTGCAGGAGGACATCAGTCCATAAAGACATTCTCGTAGACCTCAAGTGAGTCAATATTACACACAGAAAAGGTCAAATAAATATGAATTTAGTCTCTTTAATCTTTTAAAGGTTTATTTTCTATTTGGTTTTTTCCTCCATGTTTTTCAGTTAAGTTTCTGATATTCTTATATTCCTTTTTAGATTGTTATATTAGTTCTACTGAAGTTTTTAATAGCAAAGGAAGCTTTAAAATATTCTCTTTTTTGCATTGTTGAAATTTAAAAAGGTTCTCCTATGACATTATAAGAACTTAAGGTTTCTTCTATGACAACAAAAATGTAAAAAGATTCTCCTATGACGTCATAAGTTAAACAATAAATATGACAACATAAGAATTTAAAAAGGTTCTCCTATGACATAAGAACTTAAAAGGGTTCTCTTATGACATCATAGGAACTTAAAAAGGTCTCTTCTATGACATCGTAAGACTTAACTTCTATGACAACAGGAATTTAAAAAGATTCTCCTATGGCATCATAAGAACTTAACTTGTATGAAAACATGGGAATTTGAAAAAAGGTTCTCCTATGACATCATAAGAACTCAAAAAGGTTCTCCTGTGACATCATAAGAACTTTAACAACTTCTATGACAACAGGAATTTAAAAAGATTCTCCTATAACATAAGAACTTACAACTATGACAACATAAGAACTTAAAAAGGTTCTCCTATGACATCATAAGAACATAACTTCTATCACATCATAAGAACTTAAACAACTTCTATGACAACAGGAATTTAAAAAGATCCTCCTTTGACATCATAAGAATATAAACAACTTCTATGACATCATAAGAACTTAAAAAGGTCTCTATGACATAAGAACTTAAACAACTGACAACTTAAGAACTTTAAAAGGTTCTCCTATGACATCATAAGAACTTAAACAACTTCTATGACATCATAAGAACTTAAAAAGGTCTCTATGACATAAGAACTTAAACAACTGACAACTTAAGAACTTTAAAAGGTTCTCCTATGACATCATAAGAACTTAAACAACTTCTATGACATCATAAGAACTTAAAAAGGTCTCTATGACATAAGAACTTAAACAACTGACAACTTAAGAACTTTAAAAGGTTCTCCTATGACATCATAAGAACTTAACTTATATGACAACATGGGAATTTAAAAAGGTTCACCTATGATATCATAAGAACTTAAAAAGGTTCTCCTATGACATCATAAGAACTTAACTTCTATGACAACAGGAATTTAAAAAGATTCTCCTATGACATCATAAGAACTTAAACAACTTCTATGACAACAGGAATTTAAAAAGATTCTCCTATGACATAAGTACTTAAACAACTGACAACATAAGGACTTAAAAAGGTCTCTTCTATGACATTGTAAGACTTAAACAACAACTATGACAACAGGAATTTAAAAAGATTCTCCTTTGACATCATAAGAACTTAAACAACTTCTATGACATCATAAGAACTTAAAAAGGTCTCATATGACATAAGAACTTAAACAACTGACAACATAAGAACTTTAAAAGGTTCTCCTATGACATCATAAGAACTTAAACAACTTCTATGACATCATAAGAACTTAAAAAAGGTCTTCTATGACATTGTAAGAACTTAAACAACTTCTATGACAACAGGAATTTAAAAAGATTCTCCTATGACATCATAAGAACTTAACTTCTATGACAACAGGAATTTAAAAAGATTCTCCTATGACATCATAAGAACTTAAACAACTTCTATGACAACAGGAATTTAAAAAGATTCTCCTATGACATAAGTACTTACAACTATGACAACATAAGAACTTAAAAAGGTTCTCCTGTGACATCATAAGAACTTTAACAACTTCTATGACAACAGGAATTTAAAAAGATTCTCCTATGACATCATAAGAACTTAAACAACTTCTATGACAACAGGAATTTAAAAAGATTCTCCTATGACATAAGTACTTACAACTATGACAACATAAGAACTTAAAAAGGTTCTCCTGTGACATCATAAGAACTTTAACAACTTCTATGACAACAGGAATTTAAAAAGATTCTCCTATAACATAAGAACTTACAACTATGACAACATAAGAACTTAAAAAGGTTCTCCTATGACATCATAAGAACATAACTTCTATCACATCATAAGAACTTAAACAACTTCTATGACAACAGGAATTTAAAAAGATCCTCCTTTGACATCATAAGAATATAAACAACTTCTATGACATCATAAGAACTTAAAAAGGTCTCTATGACATAAGAACTTAAACAACTGACAACTTAAGAACTTTAAAAGGTTCTCCTATGACATCATAAGAACTTAAACAACTTCTATGACATCATAAGAACTTAAAAAGGTCTCTATGACATAAGAACTTAAACAACTGACAACTTAAGAACTTTAAAAGGTTCTCCTATGACATCATAAGAACTTAAACAACTTCTATGACATCATAAGAACTTAAAAAGGTCTCTATGACATAAGAACTTAAACAACTGACAACTTAAGAACTTTAAAAGGTTCTCCTATGACATCATAAGAACTTAACTTATATGACAACATGGGAATTTAAAAAGGTTCACCTATGATATCATAAGAACTTAAAAAGGTTCTCCTATGACATCATAAGAACTTAACTTCTATGACAACAGGAATTTAAAAAGATTCTCCTATGACATCATAAGAACTTAACTTATATGACAACATGGGAATTTAAAAAGGTTCACCTATGATATCATAAGAACTTAAAAAGGTTCTCCTATGACATCATAAGAACTTAACTTCTATGACAACAGGAATTTAAAAAGATTCTCCTATGACATCATAAGAACTTAACTTCTATGACAACAGGAATTTAAAAAGATTCTCCTATGACATAAGTACTTAAACAACTGACAACATAAGGACTTAAAAAGGTCTCTTCTATGACATTGTAAGACTTAAACAACAACTATGACAACAGGAATTTAAAAAGATTCTCCTTTGACATCATAAGAACTTAAACAACTTCTATGACATCATAAGAACTTAAAAAGGTCTCATATGACATAAGAACTTAAACAACTGACAACATAAGAACTTTAAAAGGTTCTCCTATGACATCATAAGAACTTAAACAACTTCTATGACATCATAAGAACTTAAAAAAGGTCTTCTATGACATTGTAAGAACTTAAACAACTTCTATGACAACAGGAATTTAAAAAGATTCTCCTATGGCATCATAAGAAGTTAAACAAATATGACAACATAAGAACTTAATGTTCTTCTATGACATCATAAGAACTTAACTTCGATGACATCATAAGAACTTAAAAAGGTCTCTTCTATGACATTGTAAGAACTTAAACAACTCAGACAACATAGAATTTTAAAAAGGTTCTCCTATGGCAGTAGCATCATTGTCCTGCTTTTGTTCATAAATCAATCGACAGACTGTAACTATTTTATTGACAACCTAGTTTATAAATAAATCTGCATAAGGTTTTGTGAAAAATAAGCATTTCTCTTTTTTTCTATGTACATGTGTTCAAAGATCAGGTTACTTGTGTCCTAAATTTTATATAAATACTGCTGCAAATACATTTGCCTCACAATCTTAAAAGTTCTCTTACGGCCTCACAGGAACATAGAAAATTCTTCTATGCCATGTGAAGCATACAACAGTTCTCTTGTGACATCAAAGAAACTTCAGTAGATTCTATTGTGGCGTAAAACCCTTTTGCCTTCACATGTGCTGCACAACGTATTCACCAGAACAATGGAGAGCAGAAAACCAAAATGCTGCTTCTTAAGGCATTAAATGAGCTTGACATTTCCCAGAGTCAAGCACATAGTTTCTTTGGACATTCTTCTCTATAGTGTTAGTGTCAATTATATGATATTATGAATGGGTTTGTGAGTCTAATCTCTTGATCTCTTGGCTTGCAAACCACCAGGGTTCAATGCAGTCAAGTGTGATCTTGACCTAATAAAAGACTAAGGGTCTCAGCATCACCTAAATGACCTAGTTTTAACAGACAAGTGTTTCATCAGCAATGCAATGACACTCAGATTCATTGCTTAGATGAGCAGAATTTGGCCATGTCATTTTATTCTTAGACAGCACAACAATATCTCACAAAGCAATAAGTGTGCCTCTTTTTCTTTTTTCACCATGCCTGATGAACTCCATAACAAGTGACATGAACATAATCTCATTTTCATCTCCGTTTTCAGTGGGATCATGAGACCTGGTTTAAATGCTATTTTAGGTCCTACAGGAAGTGGCAAATCTTCGTGAGTACCTATTTGACTTCTTCACATCTTAATAAGATATCACTGCCAAATGGATTCCGGATTTGTTTAACAAGCTTGGAGTATCTCTCCTGACAGTTTCCTCCTGTAATGCGGAATCAGATGAATGTTAATGAGTCGTCATCTCTCTCTCTTTCAGGTTTTTGGATGTGCTCGCCGCCAGAAAGGATCCTGCAGGTCTTTCTGGTGAAGTTCTCATCAATGGAGCCCTACAGCCGCCTAATTTCAAATGCCTATCTGGTTATGTTGTCCAGGTACAATATTGAGATAATATTGAGATTATAGATTAAAATTAGTGTTTAGAGTATACCATGGATGATAAAACGGATGATTCACTCAAAAATGAAACTTCTGTCATCATTTACTCACCCAGTTTTTTTATTTTTGGGTGAACTATACCTTTAAATGCTTAATAACGTGGGACAGTGTAAAGTTTTCTAGGTTGCAGATAATTTATCTTCAACATTTGTGAATGTGTTTTAAGGATGACATAGTGATGGGGACTTTGACAGTGAGAGAAAACCTCTGTTTTTCGGCTGCGCTACGTTTGTCCTCCCAAATCAGTCCAAGAGAGAAGGAGGCAAGAGTGAACCACCTCATCTCAGAGCTGGGCCTTAATAAAGTCGCCAATGCAAAGGTGAATTAGTATTTCTTGTGCAGGCTATGTTAGGTATGTCAAATTACAATTATGTATCAGAAAGCTATCATTTTATTTACACAGATAGACATTCACAAGTAGATTATGTGTAAGAAGTCCTGAAACATCTTGAAATGGCATCCGACATAAATATTTTAGTTTCAAATTAATGTAAGTTTATATATATGGTAAGATTTATTTTTGCCATTTTATGCCTTTATTTAGATAGTACAGTGTAGTTGGACAGGAAGCGAATTGGAAGAGAGAAGGGGGTGGGTTCACGAGCCGAGATTCGAACTCGGGACACCCGCAGCACAACGGCACTATATATCGGCGCGCTAACCACGCGGCTATTGGCACCAACATGAAATCATTTTTTAAAGTAACTTACATTTTAAATCAAATTTTCCATGTTGTCCCTCATGCATTCGTAAAAACTAAATCTAGAAGAGAGGAAAAAAATAGTGTAAAATGAATTCTAGCATTTAAGAAACTGATGAAACTGCTTGACATTTCATGTCAGATGTTAGACAGCCTCACTAATATCCCGTTACAAAGCATATAGACCATAAATGTACCTGCATATCTGCACAGGTGGGCACGCAGTTGATCCGAGGTATCTCAGGTGGTGAGAGGAAAAGGACCAGCATTGGGATGGAGCTGATCATAGACCCCTCTGTGCTATTTCTGGATGAGCCCACCACCGGTCTGGATGCTAGTACGGCTTATTCTGTGCTCCTGCTGCTGAAGAGGTCTGTGTATTCAAAACATCCACCCTTTGTACATACAAAAGTAAAAAATTTGATTTGTAAATAGAAGCCTCTGGCTGAGCTTTCGTGCTTTCAGTGGCATTTTTGAGATATGTAAATTATCATCGATATACTACCGTTCAAAGTTTAAAGGGGTCATCGGATGCAAAACTCACTTTTACATGTTGTTTGAACATTCATGTGTGTTGACGGTGTGTGTACACAACCACCCTATAATGATAAAAATCCACCCAGTGGTATTTTTTAATCTTTATAAGTAATATCCCCTTCTTCAAATCAAGCTATTCTCAGTATCTTGTCTGTGTGAAGTCACACCGACCAAGGCCGCTCCCATGATAGTTGATTGGACATGGCCATCTTACCTTAGACCCGCCCTGAGTGAGCTGTAACAGTCCGGCCGCCATTGTTTTGACGCCGGTGCAGAGGAAGACAAGAATGGCTCCTAAGCGATTGACGTGTTCTGTTGTTGGATGATGTAATGAAAATAGGAGTCATGATTTACATCTGAGCCACTGAAGACGCAGAGGATTAACATTACTTTGGTTTTTGAAGGAAATGCCCTCGGCAATCTACATAAATGTGTCTACGTTCGCACGAATAATTCGTGATGCAGCTTCACCTACAGCAATAGAGAGTATAAGGGGGCTTTTTTATGCATCTTTCCAAACCGCCTTTCCTAATAATGTGCTACTTAGCAAACTTTGTGGCTAAAGTAAACAGACCGGCTCGTCATCCCACAGAAGAGAGGGGCGGGGTGAGCAGAGCTCATTAGCATTTAAAGGCAAATGCAAAAAATGTCTCACTCTGAAAAGGGCTGATTTTGACAAGGTAAAAAGCAGGCCCGGCGTCAAGGGGGGCTTGCGCCCATGACCTCCTGAAGCCCCTCCTTCAATGATCTAAAGGACCGACCCTTTCACCTCTGGAATACGATTTTAAACGCGAAAAGCTACATTGAATGTGATTTGTACCACTTCACGTTCTATTTGACCCACTCCAACCCCCCAAAACTTGTTGATTTTAACCATTCAATGCAGACAATGACAGGTGTATTTAAACTTTAACTTTTAAATTCCAATGTGCTTTTGCGTCTTCTCTGGCGCTGAGCCAAATAGACACGCTCAGTGCTTTAAGCCTATATCATAACGACTCAGTGTTTTCAGCCACATAAAAATAATGTTTCAGACATTTAAATTAATTACTAGCAGAAAAAATACATTTGTTAAATACACACTGATGTTTGTGAGTTTGTTAATGCACTGGTGTGTAAGGAAAGCAGCAATAATTCTTTTAATTAAAATCTGACGACGTATTTATTCATATATAATACCCCGGAACCTCCCTCTCCCCACCCGGTTAGCCCCCCTGAGAATCATACAAGCCCCCCCCCCCAGGTCGCGTGGTAAAAAGGGTGTTTTTTACACTACCACTGAGAAATTTTAACCAAAGTATGTTATAGACTTCTCACTAAGACCCTAATGAATCATATCAACTTGTGGAAAATGGGAATCCGATGACCCCTTCAAGGGTCAGTGAGATTTTTTTTTTTTTTTTTTTAATAGTGTCTTTTGCTCACCAGACTGCATTTATTTGATCAAAAATACATTAAACTGTAATATTGTGAAATATTATTGCAATTTAGCTGTTTTCTATTTAAACATTTAATATTTTAAAATGTAATTTATTTCTGTGTGCAAATCTGAATTTTCAGCATCAATACTCCAGTGTTCAGTGTCACATGATCCTTCAGAAATCATCTAATATGCTGATGTACTATTTAAGAGATATTTCTTCTTCTTCTTCTTCCTCTTCTTCTTCTTCTTCTTAGTGTTCAGTTGGAAACATGATAATTTTTTTTCAGGATTGTATGAAAAATAGAATGTTTGAAAGAACAGCATTTATTTTTAATATATTTTTTAAATGTCATAAATGTCCTTACTGTCACTTTTGATTAATTTAATACTTACTTGCTGAATAATGTAATCATTTCTTTTGAGGAAAAAAATCTTTCTGACCCCAAACATTTGAACGGTAGTGCAAATATGATCTTTATGACATTTGTTTTACTCATGCCTGTGTTTGTTTTCAGAATGGCCGGTCAAGGACGCACCATCATCATGTCCATTCATCAGCCGCGGTACTCCATCTACCGGCTTTTCGACAGCCTCACGTTGCTGGCCAATGGCAAACAAGTCTATCACGGACCCGCTCAAGATGCTCTAGACTACTTTGCCAACATTGGTAGCATAATTTACTGATACTAATATTTAAATCCCTTAAAGGGATAGTTCACCCAAAAATTTAAATTCTCTCATTAATTACTCACCTTCATGTTGTTCCAAACCCTTAAGGCCTTTGTTCATCTTTGGAACACAAATTAAGATATTTTTGATGAAATCCGAGAGCTTTTTGACCCTGCATAGACAGCAATGCAACTGACACATTCAGGGTCTAGAAAAGTAGTAAGAATGTCATTAAAATAGTCCATCTGTTGTTAAACGATAATTTTATAAAGCTAACATTTCAAATCTGTGTTTTAAATCTTTTTAATACTAATATCTTTTAACTTAATGGTGTTTTTTTTTTTTTTTTTTAATTATATTATAGGATATGCTTGTGAAGCTCATAATAACCCGGCTGATTTCTTCTTGGACGTCATTAATGGCAGCTCTGCTGTTGTCAACATGACAAAGATTCAGAATAATGGAGGTACTTGGATTATATTTCTATTTAAAAGGATTTTCAGAACTCAGATTTGCTTGTTAAGTGATTTCCTCATCAGATACATCATGTAAAACAAGCCAAAATGCTGCTAAGCATTGTAAATGCTCTCTAGTTAAAAGGCATTTGCAAAGGATTAAGCCATAAATAATAAAAGAAATAAGCTGTTCGGTTCATCTGTTAATAGTGTTGCCAACAATGTGTCTTAATTAGCAGTGTAGATAATTAATTGTGTATCACTTAAATAAGCTTATACATTATGTGTAATGGTGTTGGCAGATTTTGAGTTTGAAGTGGCTGCCATCAGCCAGCAGTCTATTGAGGATCATCTGGTGGAGAAGTACAAAAGCTGCAGTTACGCGCGGTGCATCAAAGCTGAGCTAGAGCGCATCACCTGGGCCAAAGACAACAACATCAGAGCCAAGTGTCACTCCATCACCTACAACAGCTCGTTCCTCCACCAGCTCCGCTGGGTGTTATGGAGAACCTTCTCGAATCTAATGCTGAACCCACAGACGTCAGTAGCTCAGGTACTACTGTGATTTTATATGGAGAACGTTCTCCTTTGATCCACCTATCTGTCCAGCTCTCGGTTTACATTTTCACTTACAGTCATTAGAATGTTTTATTCTTTTGATTAAAATGTGACCCCAAAAATATGTCACCCCAAAATGAAAAGAGTAACATTTTAAATTCTATTTAAAAAACATCAAAAGGTAAATAGTTTAGATTCATAATTTTTTTTTAATAATTTCTAATTTTATACATTTTCAATATCACCCCCAAATGAAAATAAAAAAGAAAAAGTAGTTTGAAAAGTAGTTATATATATATATATATATATATATATATATATATATATACACAGTGTTTCCCATTCATTAACTAGAGTGTGGGGCCGCCCGTCTCATCGTCCGCCACAGTTTCATAATAAACCGAAAATATTTATACTCGTCATTTTAACATAGACGTCTTTAACGTTGTGTTTCGTGCCATCGCTTTGGAAAAGTGTCCGTCAAACGAACTAAGCGTTATATGGTTTTATCCGCTCATCAAGTCTGTCTCGCTGCTTGTTTGTGAAGCACGCGCTTCATTCAGAGTCAGACGATCAGTTCGTGATTTGATGTTTGCCGCGTCAGAGTCAGATCGACTCTTTGATTGACAGTCAAGGCGGTGAACATTGTTTTTGCCGTGAGTTTAGCGCGCGTTTGAGAATGCAACGGCAACCAGTTACGCATTGTCACATTAGCATAATTTCCAACATTTTAATTGGCAGATGTTTACAATATTTCACTAGATTTGTGATGAGACGCGTTTGTAAACCTGTTTGCACTGAAGCTGGAGTTTTCCGCCAAAATAAAAGCTCTACTGCAGTTTCCGTCAAAATAAAAGCTCATAGGTTTATTTCTTGGAAGCAAGGACTAAAATTAACAGACACGCGCACAGAAAATACTGTACAAGCAGAGCAAGCGCGTTGTTTCGAAGGCATTTTCCCCTCTATTTCACAAGCGCCACCTGCTGTCAGAGAGTGAAATTCAGTCTGTTGTTTTTGTTTTATGCAGGTTTTAGCATAGTTTCACAAAGCTTTAAAGTCAGACCATTCTGTTTTTGATTCAAATGTTGAAATGATACAGACAAATCTAAATTAAAAAATGCTCATGCTACATGTGTTTCATCTTTGTTTGTACTGTGATTAAAATTCAGTGGTTGGTTCATTATTAAATATGTTTAGTTTTTGTAGTAGTACAACTGCAAAAACAGATTAATCGCCAGGAAAAAAAAATATTTAGGGCTGATAAATTTTCTCAAATCACCAGCCATTGGCAGATGTGGCAAAACTAGTTTTAGGTCCTGCTTGCAAGTGTAGATATTAGGACAAAAGTATTATAATTTTCCTACAGAAGAATAAGGTAAAATAATATACCTGAAAAATACAAATTTTATTTCATTTATTTTACTTACTAATTACTAATAAGTATTTATTTGCTAATTTATTTTACAGTGCAATTATTTTACAATATATGGCTATTCCTGTCATAGGAATAATAATATAAAATTATTATTATTATAATATTCTAATTTGTTTGGCTTCCAAATTGACCAGTGTGAGTGTACTTTAGACTGAGACACTATATCACAACTGACTGAGTTCCCTGTAAACTTTAAGAACAAGTCAATTCACCAGATTTCTTTCTTTGTTTAGTTTGTACACTGACCTGTTTTGGAGCTCTTAAATTTTAACTCGGAGTGCACCAGAGAGATGAATTTAACTTTAAAATGTACAAAATATTCTCCTGGGGGGGCATGCCCTCCCACACCCCCCTAGTGGGACCGAGGTCCACCACCACAGTCTCACAAAATTCTGTGGGAAACACTGATATATATAAATATATTTAAATATAAATCAGAATAAAAAATATTAAATGTTAAAATATTTATGGTGTTATGTGTTGTACTCCTTTTTATTTTTTTGCAGTAATTTTTATTACAGTAATTTGACTTAGTGTTTGGAAATTAAGAGTAGTGGCAATTACAAGGACAAAATTAAATCTCAATGGGAAGTTTTGGGTAATTTTTAATATAATATCACAATGCATAATCATCTAAACCTAACTGTTTAGATTAAAAAAAAATAGGCTAATATTAATAATAATAAACAATTACTTTCTGATATTTTATTTATTTATTTTATTATTTTTTTTTTATGTAACTAGGGCATGTTTTCATGAGATTCAAGCATTCAGCTCAAAGGAATAGTTCACCCAAAAATTAAAATTCAGTCATTCAATTACTCACCCTCATGTCATTCCAAACCCATAAGACCTTCGTCTTCCGAAGATGAGCAAAAGTCTTACGGGTTACGGGGTCTTACATGAGGGTGAGTAATTAATGAAAGAATTTTAATTTCTGAGTGAACTATCCCTTTAAGGAATGTAGAGACAGACTACACTAAACAAAGATTTATTACCCCAATCGTTTAGATCCATTCTCTCCATCCCAACCACCATCCCGTTCCAGATTTTCCTCAAAAGAGACTTTCTGGAGACTTCGATGCTCATTAACCACCAAATGCCATCAGAGAAGCCCTTCACAAATTATTAACAGCTGATTGCTCCCAGAGGCTTTCGACTAATTTCTCGAAGTCAGAGCTAAGCGGATTTGGTGACTGTTGTGATCTGGGTCTCGCCCGCCTCGTAGATCTGAAGTGATATGATTTCTGGCCATGCAGTGTGGAGAAACAGAATGGTGTCTACCAGACCATCACCTGACTGGAGTTAGTTGAGCGCTGGCGCCTCGACATCAAACTCACTGGCTGTCCGGGTCACCTTTATTGAGTAAATGATCATGCTTGGGCGTTTATGTGTGGATGCCAAGATTGCTAAATATATGCTAGGATGTTTTGAGTGGACCAAGGACAAATCTGAATTTGTGTAGCTGGTTCATTTGATTTGCTGGCAGTTATTTGCTATGCATTTTATTTATGCATTTCTATATTTACATTCAAAGTAATAGCTTATTTAAAGCATGTGTCAATAATATTGAAATCATTTATACCAGTTTTATAGCACACTGCTTGAATTATGATCTTTATTTTTGGCAGCTGGCAGTCACGACCCTCATGGCAGCTATTGTTGGTGCTATCTTCTATGGAGTCACAGATGACCAGACTGGCATACAAAACAGGTGAGTTAGCTGTTTTTAGTAAATCAAATTTAGTAGCTTTATTTTAGTGGCTTTATCACATTATTCTGGATAAAATACACAAATCCAGTACTAATTTTATACATCCTGTAAAACCTATGATATTAGTTCTTTTTCAGTGCAATGTCACCACTTTTTCTTTCCAGGTTTGGTGTTTTGTTCTTCATCACAACGAATCAGTGTTTCAGCACACTCTCTGCTGCTGAACTTTTCATCACAGAGCGCAAACTGTTTATGTAAGTGCTTCAACACCTGTTTGACATTTAGAAAGGAACCAGAAATATTTTATTTGCAACTATGGAGTATCAAATGCTAAGATGCAAGCTGATAACCACACGTACATAATGAGAAACTAAAAAGACGTTTATTTCTGTTTTTGCATATCTTGAGGTCTCTTAATACTGCACAAAAGTCTCTAATATCAAAAAGCAGCTCTGATGCAGTTTTGGTTCTGCCTTAAACTTATTAACTATGTCATTATAGAGTATTTTTTATTATCATTACTATTTTAATAATTTTATACTATAATTAATTTTAATACAATTAAAATGTTAATGTATAATTAAAAACATATATATAGTTATATTTTAAAAATATACTCTACCAGTCAGAAGTTTTTCATTTTTAATGTTTTTTTAAAGGAGTCTCTTCTGCTCACCTTTTATTTGATCCAAAGTACAGCAAAAACAGTAAAATTTTAAAATATTTTTACTATTTAAAACAACATTTTCTATTTGAATATATTTTAAAATGTAATTTATTTCTGTGATTTCAAATCTGAATTTTTAACATCATTACTCCAGTGACATGATCCTTTAGAAATCATTCTAATATTCTGATTTGCTGCTCAAACAACATTATTTTGTTGAAAACAGCTGAGTAGATTTTTTTAGCTTTCTTTGATGAATAGAAAGTTCAAAAGAACAGCATTTATCTGAAATAGAAATCTTTTGTAAAATTATAAATGTCTTTATCATCATTTTTGATCAATTTAAAGCATCCTTGCTAAATAAAAGTAATGATGTATATATATATATATATATATATATATATATATATATATATATACTGACTCCAAGCTTTTGTGTGGTATAGAGTACAGTATAATGTAACAAAAGCTTTTAATTTTAGATAAATGCTGATCTTTGGATCTTTCTATTCAAAATATCCTGAATTTTTTTTTTACAAACTCAAATGTTTCAAATATTGATAATATTAATAAAAAAAATATTTCTTGAATAGTAAATTAGCCTATTAGAATGATTTCTGAAGGATCATGTGACACCGAAGACTGGAGTAATGATACTGAAAATTAAGCTTTGATTACAGAAATAAATTACATTTTAAAATCTATTCAAACAGAAAGCAGTTAATTTAAATAGTAAAACTATTTCACAATATTACTGCTTTTGCAGTACTTTGAATCAAATAAATACAGGCTTGGTGAGCAGAAGAGACTTAGTCGTAGTGTTCAAAAACTTTTGATTGGTAGTGTATTTTTTGATTTTTTAGATTTTTGCAAGTTTAGATGCATCATCTGTTTTGCCTCTACAGTGTAAATTATCATGTTATTTATTTTACAGACATGAATACACAAGTGGATACTACAGAGTGTCTGTCTACTTTCTGTCCAAGATCCTGTCTGACATAATAACTCAGCGCACAATCCCTACCATATTCTTCACCTGTGTTGTTTATTTCATGATTGGTATGTTGGACATGATTAAACCTTAAAGAAACAGTACATAATTGCTCAAAACGATTCACTTGAATTGCAAGATCCATCTGTCCTCTGTGAACATATAGCAAACAATTTGGCCTACAAATTAGATTTCTCATTTAACGTATATTTGCACGCATGTTTGCACTGTTCTAAAATGTTCAAATCTGTTTTGCAGGGTTAAAACCCACAGCGGCAGCATTTTTCATCTTCATGTTGACAGTGATTCTGGTTTCTTGCGCGGCTGCATCCATGACCATGGCCATCTCAGCTGACCAATCAGTGGTGGCTGTGGCCAATATCTTCATGACCATCAGCTTCATTTTTATGATGGCAAGTCCACATAGCCAAATGCTTCAAAACAAGTCTTTTTACTCCAGAGTCAAGGCCTGTTCTTCTAACTTGAATTGCATGTGTGTCCAGATCTTCTCTGGTCTGCTGGTTAACCTGAAGAGCATCTTGGACTGGCTGTCCTGGCTGAAGTACCTCAGCATTCCTCGCTATGGGCTCGAGGTATGAACTTCAGCTTCTGTCCCTGCATCTGAGTGACTAAAAAACTTTTTGTTGAGATAATCTTTTAATGATGGCTGATGAATGTCTATTCATTTGAACAGGCATTGGAGATAAATGAGTTTGTGGGGCTGAAGTTTTGTGGGAATGTCTCTGCCGTGATGAACAGCCCTGCTGCTGACATCCTCATGTATGTAAAAATATATGTGTATATTATGATATATATGGAATATGAACTATTAGTCTTCTCATAAGTTTGGTTTTGCACTTAGAAATGGTTTATAATTGCGTATATTGTATAGTGATGGCATGTTAGTAATGTGGCAGTTTACTCTTACTAATTAGTTTAAAGGGACATTTCACCCAAAAATGAAAATTCTGTTATTAATTACTCACCCTCATGTCGTTCCAAACCCGTAAGACCTTCATTCATCTTCAGAACATAAATTAAGATATTTTTGATGAAATCCAAGAGTTTTCTGACCCTGCATAGACAGCAATGCAACTGACACGTTCAAGGCCCAGAAAGGTAGTAAGGACATCATTAAAATAGTCCATGTGACATCAGTGGTTCAACCTTAATTTAATGAAGCTACGGGAATACTTTTTTGTGTGCAGGGAAAACAAAAATAACTTCAGCTATTTCTTCTTACAGTTTAGTGTAATCTACTACATTATATTTTGCAGGTGTACAGGAGAACAACATCTGACGTTCCAAGGAATCATTTACTCATCCTGGGGTTTATGGCGTAACCACATAGCACTTACAGTCATGACGTTGATTTTTCTCATCATTGCTTACATCAAGCTCAGATTCATTCCTAAGTTCTCGTAAATGTTAGCTTTATGAATCACCATATGTTAGCACACACAATTTTGCTGTCATATAATATCATTTGTCCTTTACAGTAAAGATTAATGTAGGTGTGATTAAATGTAGGTGTGCTTCCTTTCAATACTGATTTCATCCCAAATTTAAGACTGTAAAGATTTTTTAGTTTTACAGTCACTATTTACCTTGCAAATACACATTACTGGCCTTACTGTGAATAGTTAATCAGTCCACATTATTTTTCTGGTAATCAATGTGTCCCTACTAGGGATGCATGATATTGGATTTTTGCCGACATCCGATATGCCGATATTTTTCAACTCATCAACAATAGCAGAAATTATAAGCAAATTACTTTTAATTTTGGTTAGTTTTTAATAACTTATTTGTTAGAATTAAATAAACAATAATGAATTTATTTTATAATGACAGTACATTGAAGCTTTGAATGTAACTATAAATAAACTATATATCAATCGCTGCATTTTTATTTTCTTCTTTTTTCAGAAAAATGCAGTGGTAACCTTAACATTTTAGTTTAAAATTTAACATTTATAGATGGTCTAAAGCAAAAGAGTTTATGAAAATTTTAGAGCTCATAATTTGTTTAAAAAAATATCTAACATATTACATATTAATGAAAATAAATCAGTAAAATTATTTAATTTACAATTGTCATGTTTGTTTGTTTGTTTTTATTCATGTAAGCTATAGACCAATTTGGAGTAGACGTAACAGTTATGTGACATGCAGCTGCACACGCATAGTAAAAGGTAAATGGGTAAAATAAAAAAATTTCTGTGCCTTTTGATGTCAAAATCGGAATGCAAATAATTTTATAGAATACTGTCGTCAAAGACGATATTTGAAGCTAAACGCAGACGTTTAAATGTACATACTATGGATGGAAACTGCTATGATTACTCTACTTTTAAAGCATAAATTTGATTTTAACAATAGGTCTACATAATATTCACATATGCTGTTCATAGGGGATGTATTGTATTAGGCCTACAGTTACGGTAGTTACAACGGTTAAAATATTAACCTGTTACTATCAACCTTTTTACATAACATTTACAGAGTTCAGGGAGAGAAAGGCAAGATGAGCGTTTGAGATTAAAAAGTATTTAAATTGTATTTTTTTAATGAAAACAACCGATCGTTTCGCTAGATAAGACCCTTCTTCCTCGGCCGGGATCGTTTACAACCACATTTGGGATCATTTGAAGCTGCATTTAAACTGCATTTTAGAAGTTCAAAATCGGGGCACCATATCAGCCCATTATATGGAGAAAAATCCTGAAATGTTTAACTCAAAAAACATTACGGCTGAAGGAAAAAAAGACATGAACATCTTGGATGACAAGGGGGTTGAGTACTTATAATTTTTCATATCGGGCAGATGGCGCCATTATTGGCCGTTTCCGATATCGGTCTGATAATAACATGCATCCCTAGTCCCTACATTTGCTTTCTTCATCTGTTCAAACATATCACATTAGAGAAATAAAATGGGCTGTGAATGTTTCATGCTGACTAGTTAGTATTCTATTAAATCTTAACATATTATAATATTGTACTAAAAATAGTTCCTAAAGATCCTAAAGGCTGTATTATGTTACGTTTACTGAAATGATTCATTAATCAAGTTAAATGTAAATATTTTGTCATCTCTCTTTCATTGTTCCCTCAGTCATAGGCCTGGTACGACTTGCTCCTTCATAATCCGTGTAACTGGTCTTAATGTGGCCTAATCCACAGCTAGCAAACGTCAATGAGAGAGCTTAAGGACACTATTTGTTGTGCTAAAACCATGGACAAAAGCAAGTAAACTGTGCTGAAAACTACTAAATATCTCTTTATTGTACAGGTCTTATAGTCACTTTGTTAGAGGCCATTATGATTGGGATCAAGCCAAATAATGAGCACATGATGAGTTTGAATGGATTTTAATGGTCATATTAAACTGTAAATAACAATCTGCCAACTACAGAGTACCATAAAGTGTTACAGAGGTGATTGCACAATTTTTTTGACATTTTTATTAGGCTTTTGGAAGAAGTGTGCAATTTCTGCTTATGTAATGGCACCAAACACTGATTTGTTTGAGCGACACAACTTAACACATCTGGCATGTTCGGCACAATCGACTACCTGTTTGACTGCATATTTATACAACCTCTTTGAAAACTATTATATTAGCAGTTTGGTGATGCTAGTTGTGCAGAAACTATACACTTTACATTTAGGAAACCATGAAAAGCTTTAAATCCTACCTTAAGACAAATACACATGGGTTTCCCATGAAATCAGATGCACTCCAAATCGAAGTTTGTTTAAAAATGCAAAACGTATCAAAATGATTTAAAAATCTTAAGTATTAAAAATACATTTAAGTATATATGTTTAACAAAACATGCCACACAAGATTTGAACTGCAAAATATGCAAAGCAAACCACAAACTGAGTGAAAATTGCACCAAAGGTCATTACCAAATACAGTTTCTATATAAAGCAATGTGTGACCACCTTCATTGTTTGAAAATGGTTTGAAAAAGTTTGCTTTTCATATCAGACATGCTTTATAAGGTGTACTTTTGTGTATGAATAGCTATTTTCATGATTTCTTCTATTTCATCACATATATAAAAATACTGATCTTAGTTGAACACTTTGTCCTTCATTACTGAAAGCTTTCCATCTGGTTTCTTCATTACTGATGAAAATGGACTTTAATACTATGTTAGTGAAAGCATAATTCATATCAAATATATGATGCATTTTGACAACTAAGCAGTGCATTCAATCGTAGCAGGATACAGTACAAAAAACGTGATATAAAATATGATATACTATTCTGAGTCATTTTTAAAATGACTTCTAACCACCTGCTGTCAAGGTTTTTTTGTTGTTGTCTTTGATGTTGCTAGAAATGTAATGAAAGTAATTTAAGAAAACTTTCTGGGATCAGTGTATGCAGTAAATTAAGTGTAGCTTGATGAAGAAGTAATATACTGAATAAAAATGATCATAGCTAAGATTGCTGGGAAAATGTACCTCAAATTCAAAAAGCATTTAAATGTACCTCGTTAATACATGTTAAAACAAGCAAACCAAAGCTAAGCTGCCACTGACCTTAAAATCTAATTTGCTTTATTAGCATATCCACAAAAATATATCTTCATTAAGTAATAGTGAACTTCCTTGTCGCATAAAAAAACACTTATCCTAATTTTTGCATTATAAAACCCCAATTAACTTTAATATAAAGAAATCCAAATAAATAGCTTTTTGCATGACTATTTAACTCTACTGTTGTGGCTTTGGGGTGGTTTTCTAATACTGTTTAAAGGGGTCATCGGATGCCCATTTTCCACAAGTTGATATGAAAAGTCTAAAATATACTTTGGTTAAAAATTCTCAATGATAGTGTAAAACAACACCCTTTTTACCTTGCCAAAATTAGCTCTGCAAAAATCATTCTGTTCTGGTCGAGGTTGCTTTAAATGTTAATGAGCTCTGCTCGCCCCGCCCCTCTCTTCTCTCTGTGGAGTGACAAGCCTGTTTACTTTAGCCGCTAAACTTGCGACGCCACACCGACAGGCATCTGAGAATGGCTCGATTTGAAAAAGGGGATATTATTTTTACAGATTAATTAAAAACCACTGCATGGATTTTTATCATTAGTAGGGTAGATGTGTATATACACTGCTAACACACATTAATGTTCAAACAACATGTAAAAGTGAACTGTGCATCCGATGACTCCTTTAAGTTAATTTTGCCCAGTGCACTGCACCAGACGTGGCACTGGAGAGCAAATTGATCTGTAGTAATGTTTTCATATTCAAAACCCTTCACACGTGGGCGGCCCCGCTGGCCACACCTTCTGGGCCCTCATTGGACAGCGAGGAGGGTGAGCGGGAACTGCGTGGGCGGAGTTGTGCAGATGGGATGATGGGAGTGGCCTGATGGTGGCTCACCTGTGACATGGCGTCATCAGACTCCCAGCGCTCCAGCTCTTCTCTAACCAGTCTGTCCATTTGCTCTCGGTGCAACTCCGGATCCCGGCCCATCCTCTCGTCCTGAGAGCACAAGATTAGATTTCTCAATGTACGCCTTAATATTTTGCTCTAATTACACATAAAAATGACTAAAGCTGGGTCTCAAAATCTACTATCTTGAAATCATTTTTGGGAAGACTGGAGTAATCATGCTGAAAACTCAGCTTTACATCACAGTGAATAAATTTAATCTTAAAATATATTTAAATAGAAAACAGTTGTCTTAAATTCCAATAATGTTTTAAAATATTACTGTTTTTACTATATTTGTGATCAAATAAATGCAACCTAGGTGAGCATAAGAGACTTCTTTCAAAAACATTTAATAATTTATATTATTCCACACTTTGACAAATTTTTTTATCATCACCTCCATGACTCCATCTAGAATCCGTCCGAGCACATCTCTCCTCTTCATCTTGGCTCTCTCCATGGCCTCTAACTTGACGATAACAGCGTCTATCTTTGACACGATGCTGCCAATGGAGTGCTCCATGCGGTCCACTCGACGCACAAGCCTGATGGGACACATTAAGCACAAAGTACTTTTCATTTAGAGGTCTAACGTTTAATATATTGTGAAAACGTAAAGCTAGCTAGAAGATATTGAGTGACAGGTGATGTTTACACTTGGAACTCCTCGTATGACACGCCCCCTGAACTGCTGCCACGGCGACGAGAGCTGTGTCCACTGTCCTCATCATCGTCCTCCTCAGAATCATCTTGGCTACGCGAGAAGCTCCGCCCACTCACTGGCCTGGGCAGCGAACTGTGCTCCAGATCCAAGTCCTCCTGGCGAGTGTTCAAGAGATACTAAGCATCTTGGTTGTTTATTTTACATGTTTTTACTGTGTCCTTGAATTTTTTTTGTAGTTCTGAAGGTCACAGTTGAGGTCAAAAGTTTACATACACCTTGTAGAATCTGCAAAACGTTAATTATTTTACTAAAATAAGAGGGATCATACAAATTAATGTTATTTTTTTATTTAGTGCTTATCTGAATAAGATATTTCACATAAAAGACGTTTACACATAGTCCACAAGAGAAAATAATAGTTGAATTTATATAAATGACCCCGTTCAAAAGTTTACATACTTGATTATTAATACTGTGTTGTTACCTGAATGATCCACCACTGCTTTTTTTTTTTTTCAGTTAAACTGCCTGCTGTTCTCCAGAAAAAGCTTTCAGGTTCTACAAATTCTTCAGTTGCATGCAACTACTCCAGATTCAGGTAACAACACAGTATCATGAATCAAGTGAATGTAAACTTTTGAACATGGTCTTTTTTACAAATTCAACAATTATTTTCTCTTGTGGACTACAGGTATATGTAAACATCTTTTATGTGAAATATCTCATTCAGGTCAGTACTAAAGAAAAAGTAACATGCATTTTGTATGATCCCTCTTATTTTGATAAAATTATTGACATTTTGCAGATTCTGCAAGGTGTATGTATACCCTGAATGCAATGCAAGTTGCTTTGGATAAAAGCATTTGTGCAACATCCTGTAGCGTTAGTTTTTCACTCACTCTCTCTTTCTCCAGGTCATCTCTCATTTGCTGGTGCTCATGTTCGGTCAGTTCCTGATCTCCATCAAGGTCATACTTAGCAAAAATGGCTTCAATCTCAGCGTCTGAATGGCCCTTTCTGTATACAAATGCAGATAAAACAAACAGCAACGTCAGTTACGTCCATCTTGTGAGCGGTCTCATTTGTGTCATACAGTGGGGGTAAATATTTCTCACCCTCTGAGGTCTTGCCGGAGCTCATCGAAGCTAAGTTTGCCCCCAGCCTGGTGCAAACTGTCTGGGATGTCATTGATAGAGGTCTTCTTCAGCTTGAGTTTGACCATTGCCCTGTTATAGCCCTTCTTGATGAGGTCTGTGATCTCCATCTCCGACCTCTGCTGGGCCATGTCAGCTTTCACCTCAGAGTAAGTGTCATTGATGATGGCCAGAAACATATTCTGAACAAAACAAAAAGCCGAGTAAAACATTAGCATTTTTTAATATTAGATATATTTCATATAATTTATTTCATGTTCCTCTTGTTGTGTTTACCAGTAGAATCATGAAGATGAAAAACACAAAGGTGGTGAAGTAAATCGGCCCCAACACGCTGTCAGCCTCCTCGATTTCAGAGAAGTCAAAATCTCCCAGAATGATCCGGAACTGCGTGAAACTGTGAGCAACAGAATATTTATAAACAAAATGCCTACGTTTTTCAAGAAGCAACTCAACGTTCCTCCGTTACTAGTTTTAAAGTGATGTTTTCGAATTAGTAACGAGGCTTGGGCTCAGCTGTTCAGCTGTCAAACTGATTTCAACAGATTTGAATCTGTGGCTGAAAGAAGTAGTTCTGCACAAAAGATTGTATTTAAAGACACTCGTGCCACTGAACTGTTGTATAATTGCAATATCACACTCGTAGCTGTGAGATATGGCTGTATATCAGCACGCTGTGATTACCTACCACATGTATAAAATACTATATTCTAAGTATATTCTTGGTTATTTAGCTGCCTCCAAAACTCACATGCATGCCTGAAAGGTGCTGAAGTCGTTGACTTGAGTTCCAAACACTAAATACGCCAGCTGAGCATAGGCCAGGAACACAATGAAAAACATGATAGCGAAGCCCATCAGGTCCTTAGCACAGCGTGACATGGTGGTGGACAGCTGATTCATGGTCTTGTTGAAGTTAATAAACTTAAAAAGCTGTGGGAAAAACAAGATGGTTGCATTTTGATAAAACAACGACAACAAAAAAATCATTTTTGCATGTCAAATGTTGAGATGAGACCTCACCTTCACCCATGAGAGGAAGACAATGATAGCAGCCAGGTTGTTGAAGTGAACCTGAAGGCGAGCAAGCGGCTCAAAGTTGGGGTATGTGCTCTGGTTCTCCAGCAGGAAGTGGAGTCTGTGAGTGACCGCTGACGTTCTGCAGATGTTCATAATGATGGCTGGAACGCTGAGCTGTGATGATGATAAATAAGATGAACAATCAGTAGCACAAATTTCATTGGCTGGAGTATTGTCATTATGCACTTTGACCTACTGCAACAATGAGAACATCCAAGCAGTTCCACAGGCTCTTGAAGTAGCGCAAACGATGCAGGCGGATCTCCAGAACTTCTTCCACCAGGTAATACAACACAAAGAGGCAGAAGGCCACTTCACACATCCCCACAAAGTAGTCCCAGCTGGACACGTACCGGATAAGACGCACCGTTTGGAACTGCCAGGAAGTCACAGCGCCCCCTGTGGCTGGAAACTCTACTAGCAACCTACAGCAAAGCAGTCAGTGACAGACCTTTGAGGAAAGGTTGTATACTGAGTATAGCAAGGATGCTAAAGGAATACTATATTTTATTACATAAAATATTTACATTTTACAGATCCCCATGCATAAAAAAACTGAAATTGTGACCAGCATTTAAAGGGATAGTTCACCCAAAAATGAACATTCTGTCATTAATTACTAAATTACCTAATAACATGTTGTTCCAAACCCGTAAGACCTCCGTTCATCTTTGCAACTCAAATTAAGATATTTTTTTAAGAAATCCAAGAGATTTCTGACACATTTAAGGACATCGTTAAAATAGTCCATGTGACATCAGTGGTTCAAATATAATGTAATGAAGATACGAGAATACTTTTTGTGTGAAAATAAAACATAGAACAACAACTGGTACTCTTGTGAATGGTGGCGGAGACTGACAAGGAAGAGAAGAATTGTTGAATAAAGTCCTTATTTTTGTTTTTTTCTTTATTCAGTGGCAGAAACGGGCTTGCATATATTGGAGAGCAGTTAGACGCTCCTAAATTTTCACTATTTCAAATGTTGTAGCTCAAGCTGTAAAGGATGTGTTGCTGTCTAGGCAGGGTGGGATTTTATTAAAAATATCTTAATTTGTATTCTGAAGATGGAAAAAGGGTCTTATGGGCTTGAAACAACATGAGGGTGATTTTTGGGTAAACTATCCCTTTAAATCTGATTTATTTACAACACAGCTTTAGTCCATTACCTGACAATGCAAAACAGGTTAACGTTGCCATTGTAGATGGAGAAGTCCAGGAACACTGCTCTAGTGCCACGGTCCAACCAGAGGTTGTTTTTTAACTCCTGCAGCTGATTGGCTGACTTCTCTCGAGTGCGTGACAGGTCCTGGTAGTATCCTCCACCACCATACGTCGACACCTGACCCCAGTAGCTGCTCTCACCCAGCCTGCTCTCCTCTGAGTACCTCCACCTGACAGATAAACAGCATGATAAACTTGTTCAGGACCACTATTTTTATTTTACAAAATAAACATGTAGTTTTACATACGCTGTGCTGTTCTTCGGTCCGAATGGTGACTTGTCCTCACTGGCAGGAGAATAGACGCTGTAGCAGTCGTAAACCTCGTCCCGCAGGTCCTCGTGGACAGAACAGGATTCATTGCGTACTTTGAGTTGCCGGAGACGTGGGACGCCCAACAAGAGGTTCTCGTAGTAGATCAGACTCTGGTTTTCTGGGAGGCTCTTGTTGTTGTACCAGAACTCCCAGTACATGCCGTTTAGAAAAGGGCCTTCTGTGAACTACAGATTATGTTTTCATTAACATCTGTGTTGCAGTTTGAACTGCAAATAATAATTACTTAATTACTTAATTATTATTGTTATTATTAAGACATAATTACTTTCCAGAAGTCCTCCATGGTTGAAAGACTCTTGAAGGTCGTCGGTTCTCCGCTTGTCAGCGGTGTATCCAAGAAGAGTTGGGACATGGCTTTGGTGTAGTAGTACATGTTGGTGCTCACCATTCCGTAGGTTACTAAAACAAATATCAGTAATGTGTTTTAAACAGAATAACGTTCTCTTTTTGTAGATGTTAGAGCATACTGACATTGAAAAAAAAAAAGGTAATTGCAACTTTTAATCTCACAATTCTGACTTTTTCTTGCAATTGCGAGTTTACATGTCGTAATTCTGACTTTTCATTACATGATATAAACTTGCAATTCTGATTTTTTTTTCAGAATTGCTTGATATAAATTCGCAATTATGACTTTTTTCTCAGAATTGCGTGATATAAACTAATTATGACTTTTTATCAGAATTGCCTGATACAAACTCACAGTTCTGACTTTTTCCTCAGAATTGCATGATACAAAATCGCAATTCTTAATTTCTTTCACAGAACTGCATGATATAAACTCGCAATTCTGACTTTTTTTTCAGAATTGCGTGATACAGTCGCAGTTCAGATTTTTTTTTCTCAGAATTCCATTTTATAAACTTGCGATTCTGACTTTTTTTCTCAGAATTAGTTGATACAAAGTCGCAATTATGATTTTTTTTTCTCAGAATTGCATGATAAAAACTCACAATTCTGATTTTTTTCTCAGTTGCATGATACAATGTCCTTACCCCCTTTCTGGGCCTTAAATGTGTCAGAAATCTCTTGGATTTCCTCAAAAAATATCTTAATTTGAGTTCCAAAGATGAACGAAGGTCTTATGGGTTTGGAATGACATGAAGTTGAGAAATTAATGTCAGAATTTGCATTTTTGGGTGAACTATCCCTTTAAATGCTGGTCTCAATTTCAGTTTTTTTATGCATGGGAATGCATATAAAGCATGGTGCAAGCCAATGTCATGGGTTCAGTTCCCAAAGAATGCATTAACTGATAAAATGTACTGTATACAGTATATGCAATGTAAGTTTTTTATAAATCTTAAAAGTCTAAAATCGATAAATGTAAAAAATGACAATGCATTTAAACAGACTCTAAATACTCAAAAACGTAAATTGTTGCTGTGGTTGTTACAAGGATTTAAAGTGCTTATTATTCAAGAAAAAAATACTGCCTGAACTGGTGCAGGCCAGGGAAACTGAGCAATATTTTTCATTTATGACATCTAATTCTCCATGGAAAAAATAAGAGCTCATACTGCAGCATTCAAAATAAAAAAAAAAAGTTTTTATACTTTTTAAGTATCATTAAGTTTTATGCTTTAATCAGACAGACTCTTCTTCTGACAAATAAGTTATCCTACTATGTAATGAAAGAAAATGTAAAAGAATTAAAAACATTAATTTTTAAACTGTATGCAGTAATATATCGAACCAGAAAATTGTCTGATATTCAACTTACATATGCAAAGGGTGACCAGAAAGAGGATGTAGGTGATCATTTCTCGTAGGACAGTTTTTAGGTACATCTCTCTGTTACTGTTGCTCTCACCCAAAAGACGAGTATCCCACAGAACTGAAATAGAGATAGAAATGAAGAAACTCACATGTTTACCTGGATATCCTACTGACCAATTAGGTGTAATTAATACAGACTAACTATTAAAATACAATACAATTTCAATATTTTTTTTTTCAGCATCATTACTCCAGTCATCAAGGTCATGATCCTTCAGAAATCATTCTGATATATTAATTTGGTGCTTAACAAACGTTTATTATTATTATTATTATCATCACAGTTGAAAACAGTTGTCCTGCTTAATATGTTTGTGGAAACTGATAGGTCTACTTGTTTTTAGGGTTCTTTGATTAAGTTGGAAGGAACAGCCAATTATAAAAAACCCTATAATAACCCTTTATGAAAAGATCGCTTTATGAAGAATGAGGCTAATTGTTTTACTATATATTTGTGTGGACATCTCAGTATACTTAAACACAACTATAGAAGTGCAAGCAAAAGTTTCACCTCTCATTTTCTCCAGTATCCTCTTCCCACAGCTGCTGTGTTCTTGTGCTGAAGGAGTTGGATACAGTCCTCTGTTGATCCGGGCACTGATGCCAGAGTAGCTGCCGGGTCCGCTGACGCTCCCGCTGCTGCTGCTGGACGCCGTAGACACAGATCTCCGGCCTGGGCTCGCCGGAGGCCAGTCCGCTTCCATCATCCCTTCCTCCGGCTCGAACCCTGGGTTATCCCGGCTCCATGCTTGTCTGGAGCTGGAGGTGGGTGGAGAGGGAGTCTCATCGGGCACTCCGAGGCCCACTTCTTCATGATGCATTTTTTCCATCTCGATCCCTTCATAAGGCGGAGAGGATGCGGGGGCAGCTACAGCAGATGCCGCCTGGGCCTGCGGTGCTTGAGGACGGACGCGACTGGAGCTCATTGTGTCATTTACAGTAACGTTAGCTTAACATAAACAAACGTCTTCATTTTAGTCGCTCCTTAACGCTGGGTGATTGGGAAGCTGGCTATACGCTGCCAAAGTGATGCCAAAAATCAAAACACAAATTCAGAAAGTCTCGAATTTGATTTCTATCAAGTCAATAGTTATTGTTTAAGCTTCTAAAAACTCGAAATACACTTTTACGATGTTATGCAATAGAAATAGATGAGAAACTCCGAGTGAAAACAACAAAAAACGCATAAAAGTATCTGTCTGGGAAAAAGTGACGCTTTGAAAATAAGAATCGTTTAAACTTGAATGTACTTATACTTGCTCAAATAATTTCGCGTGGCTTCAATCCAGATTTTGTGAGAGTGGAGAAAAGCAGTTTTCCAGTCCAGCCTCAGCCATCTTGTTCCCAGTTGTTTCCAGACTGGAGGAATCCAGTTACACTGACATCAACCTCTGGAAACATCAACATTTCCCTTATTTAGTGCAGCTCCTCCCTTTCTGTCCAGCACACTTTCACTGACACTCACAAAATCATTAAAACGTGCGTTTAATAAAATTATAAGAAATTAAAAACGTAATTTTACATCTCTTTAAATTAATTTGTAAATTGGTAAAACTATTTTAGAAAAAAAAGTTATAAAATAATTGGCCCTACTTTTGTATCATTAGGTATAAAAGAGTGACTATACATTTGTTTTAATTGCTTTAAAACTACAAGAATTCACACTCTGTTGTTGTTTGCGACTCTTGCTGCCAGGCAACAAGATGTAGCCCCCTCGCCAGGATTGGATGAGAAGTGTGAGTGGCAGTTCGTTGTACCAATCAAAAGATCAAATCAAAAAACTTTACGACTGTATGCAAGTAAGAGATGGAGGGGCTATAAACCAGGGTCTTAGCTATGTATCTTTACTATATATCGGTTAATTGCTATATATCAATGAATTACCACAGAAATGAAGTTTTAAATAATGACTTTAGAAATCACTGTAAAACTCAGAATGGTGCTTTAGTGGCATCGATATGAAACCCCCCTTTTGGAACCTTTATGAGTGTATCATATTTTAAAAAAAATTCTGTTATTCATGTACACAACGACTTTGACAAATCTGTTAATTTGGTCACTGATTTCACGGTTTACTAATTTAGTAATACATAGGGCTGTCAAACGAGTAATGTGATTAATCACATCCAAAATTAAATACTTAAATACCAAAATACTTGTATATTATTTAGATTACATATAAATATGAATATTTTATATAAATATATGCATGTTTGATTTTTCTTTTATGCCAAAAATCATTAAAGTAAAGATCATGTTCCATGAAGATATTTTGTGAGTTTCCTACCATTGATATATAGACCATTTCGTCAGATGTAAAAATACTGGTCCCGATACACTTCCTGTTTCTTTTTTTTTTTACTTTACACAAACATAACAAAAAAATACAACCAACATAACATTTGACTGGATGAAAATGTTACATTAGCACCTTTAAGATGTATTTGTAGATGTGAAAAAAAAAATAAAATAAAAAAACAAAAAAACAGTAAGTGCTTCTGGACCAGTGTTGTTTACATCTAGCGAAATGGTCTATTAAAACTTAATTTTTGATTAGTAATATGCATTGCTAAGAACTTTATTTGGACAACTTTAAATGCGATTTTTTTGGGTTTTTTTTGGTTTTTTTGCACCCTCAGATTCCAGATTTTTAAATAGTTATATCTTGAACAAATATTGTCCTGTCCTTACAAACCATACATCAATGGAAACCTTATTTATTCAACTTTCAGATGATAAATAAATCTCAATTTCCAAAAATTGACCCTAATGACTGGTTTTGTGGTCGAGGGTCACATATAGTATGTAAACATAAAAGCTTATTTTGGGTGCAATTAATCGTGATTAATATTAAATAGTATTAAATAATTCATTTTATTCTAAAATGAATTACTTGGTGTGCTTGTAAAACATTTATTTGTCAACATGCACTGCTTCTTGTAGGCTGTATTTGACAGGTAGGCCTAAAAACTTCAAACCTTGACTTTTGACTTGGTGACTTGCATGCATAAGACATAATATTTACATAATTCTTACACAGTTCACACAATTACATACATTAGGGATCTCAACTAGTTTGTTATAAGTGTGAATGTCTAAACTACTAAATTTTTGTCCTATTTGTCCTCTGATCAGAACTTCAGAAGCGCTCAGGTGACAATGTTTTTCTTCTAGAAGCTAATGAAGTTACACCGATGAGGAGCGAGACAGTGATTGTGTGGAATGTGAGACTTGATCAGTCGTTTAGTATGCAATTAAGTTTATTGTTTTTCTGGCAAGTGACCATTCTGCCATAAGGGATATTCAGTGAGTCATTTGCAGCCTCAGACAAGTCCAAATGCATCTCGCTGATAATGATCAGAGTGGGTTTGAAGTAAATATTTTACATCTGAATCAACTTTTTCTGTAATGCCATTTGGCATTTTGTCACACCTTTGCCCAAGTTTCTTTATTGTCTGCCAGTTCCTCTTAGATTTCAAGCCCACCCCGGGTGTTAGAAACATTTGGTTACCTAACTTCCCCTTGTCTCCGCATAAAAGTGCCCTGCCTCTCCAGATCCAGGTCACCAATGTATTTACCTTTTCTCCTCAGTGGTGGAATCAACTCCTAACACCTGTTAGAACAGCAAACACTCCAGCCACAAATGAAGTCCCAGAAGACATAATTAGACATAATTAAAATGTATTTTGTATTGACAGATAAAGTCATTTATTCAGTGCTTCGGGTGATTTCACAATTTGTGGTACTCCACAAGGGTTGGTTTTAAAATAAATAAAAGGCATGTTGACAGGATTTTTGCATCATTTGCAGCCATGGATGTTAACATTGCTCTTGGACTGCTTGCTACACTGGTTGTTCTTACTTCACAGCCATATAATACAGAAGGTATGTTTCTGAGAACACTTGTTTAATGATTTTACATTAATATTTTAATGCATAATCATAACCTTAATTTTAGAGCTAAACCTATGCTAAAATTATGAATTAATCAGAAGAAGGTTTCTTCATCTATGCTATTTCACAGGTAGAAAAATTATTTGCCGCAAAGATCCGCGCAGTAAGTACATTAGTTCCATTCTGAATTTGATACTAAATTCTTTTGTTCTAATATACAGTTGGAGTCAACAGTTTACATACACCTTGCAGAATCTGCAAAATGTTTATTATTTTACCAAAATAAGAGGACAATACAAAATGCATGTTATTTTTTATTTAGTACTGACCTGAATAAGATATTTCACAAAAAAAGATGTTTACATATAGTCCATAAGAGAATATAATAGCTGATTTTATAAAAGTGACCCTGTTCAAAAGTTTACATACACTTGATCACTTGGTTCTTAATACTGTGTTGTTACCTGAATGATCCACAGCTGTTTTTCATGAGTCCCACAGTTGAACTGCCCGCTGTTCTTCAGAAAAATCCTTCAGGTCCCACAGTTTCTTTGGTTTTTCAGCATTTTTTTGTGTGTATTTGAACGCTTTCCAACAATGACTGTATGATTTTTATATTTATTTTTTCACACTGAGGACAACTGAGGGACTCATATGCAACTATTACAGAAGGTTCAAACGCTCACTGATACTTCAGAAGGAAACGCAATGCATTAAGAGCCAGGGGTGAAAACTTTTGAACAGAATAAAGACGTGTACATAATTCTTATTTTGCCTAAATATAGCTTTTTTTTTTTTTTTACAGTACTGCCCTTTAGAAGCTACAGAAGATATTTTCATGTTCCCCAGAAGACAAAATAAGTTTAATATACCCTGATCTTTAAATTCAAAAAGTTTTCACCCCCCTTCTGTAATAGCTGCATATGAGTCCCTCAGTTGACCTCAGTGTGAAAAGATGGATCTTAAAATCATACAGTCATTGTTGGAAAGGGTTCAAATTTACATAAATGCTGAAAAACTAAAGAATTTGTAGGACCTGAAGGATTGTTCTGAAGAACAGCAGGCAGTTTAACTGTTCAGAACAAACAAAGGGACTCATGAACAACTATCACTAAACAAAAAACACAGTATTAAGATTCGAGTGTATGTAAACTTTTGAACAGGGTCATTTTTATAAATTCAGTTATTTTATCTTGTGGACTATGTAAATGTCTTTTATGTGAAATTTCTTAGTCAGTGCTAAATAAAAAGTAACATGCGTTTTGTATGATCCCTCCTATTTTGGTAAAATAATTAACGTTTTGCAAATTCTGCAAGGTGTTTGACCTCAACTGTACAGTATGTAAATATGTCATACATTTGGTATCTCCACTGGTTTGTTATGATTGTGAATGTCAGAACCACTGAATCTTAGTCCCATTTGTCCTCTGTTGCTTAGAGCTTCAGAAGCGCTCAGGGGAGGGCGTTGTTCTTATAGAAGGTTATGAAGTTACACCAAAGGATGAGGAGCGAGGCGCTGACTGTGTGGAATATGAGGCAGCCGGTCTTTCTCCCACCCCTACTTCACAAACAACCACAATGAATAAAGTACCATACACAGTTATGCCAATCGGAACCACCAAAAAACCTTCCAAAACCCAGTGCGGGATGTACTATGGTAAACCTGTGAAGCTGGATCCACCCATGAGGAATCTGCCCACACTTCCCAGTTCTCAAGGGAATGGAGTGGTCTCTGGAACGTATTCAGGGAGAGTGAATAGTTTTGTTAATACCCAACCTAGAGTAGTGTGTGGGAAAGTACAAATTCAACTGAGAAGTTTCCCTAAAGGATTTAAGTATCATGCTAATGGCAACCGGGGAAAGCAAGATAATAAAGGACCAGAGGCAGTTAAGCCAACAGTGGGCAGGCCTGTGATGGCTATTAAGGTGTCCACCAGTAGAAGCTCCTCTTTGTACAACTTTCTCAGATCTTATCAGAGAACGCTAGCTGCTCAGAGGCCCAGGGGAAGTGCAGCATCTTCTCGCTGTGTTTAAGGTGCAGGGCAGAGTATTAGTCTAATGTTCTTCTCCAAGTCAATATATGCTAATTAAATGCACTGCAATTTAATTTGCACTGCAAACCAGATAATATGACCCCTTTAAACATTTACAAATGCTTGATTCTTAATACCGTGCTGTTACCTGAATGATCCACAGCTGTGTTTTATTTTTTTAGTTTGAATTTTGTTTAGTGATAGTTGTTCATGAGTCCCTTGTTTGTCCTGAACAGTTAAACTGCCTGCTGTTCTTCAGAAAAATTCTTTTAGGTCCCACAAATTCTTTGGTTTTTCATCATTTTTGTGTATTTGAACCCTTTCCAACAATGACTGTATGGTTTTAAGATCCATCTTTTCATACTGAGGACAACTGAGGGACTCATATGCAACTATTACAGAAGGTTCAAATGCTCACTGATGCTTCAGAGGGAAACACAATGCAAGAGTCAGGGGTGAAAACTTTTTCTTATTTTGCCTAAATATCATATTTTTTCATTTAGTACTGCCCTTCAGAAGCTACAGAATGTACTTACATTTTCCCAGAAGATAAAATAAGTTAAATTTACCCAAATTCAAAAGGTTTACATCCGCCGGCTCTTAATGCATCGTGCTTCCTTCTGGAGCATCAGTGAGCATTTGAACCTTTTGTAATACTTGCATATGAGTCCCTTAGCTGTCCTCTGTGTGAAAAGATGGATCTCAGAATTATACAGTCATTGTTAAAAAGGTTTCAAATACACAATGCTGAGAAACCAAAGAATTTGGGGGACCTGAAGGATTTTTCTGAAGAAAAGTGAAAGAAAAAAAAAAAAATACACAGCTGTGGATCATTCAGTCAACAGTATTAAGAATCAAGTGTATGTAAACTTTTGAACAGGGTCAATATGGACTATATGTAAACGTCTTTTATGTGAATTTTCTTATTCAGGTCAGTACAAAATAAAAAAATAACATGCATTTTGTATGATCCCTCTTATTTTTGGTAAAAGAATTAACATTTTGCAGATTCTGCAAAGTGTGTGTAAATTTTTGACCTCAGCTGTACATTGTTTAACCTTTTACGACATTTATATTCTTTTATAATATGCAGTCAATAACAATGCACAGATAAACAGTGACACAGTTGAATAAAGAATGCACGCTAATTTAACTTAAATACCTACATACTACTTACAAATGTACCAGCAGTGATATTAAAAACTAAAAATGTAAAAGAGATTTTTTTAGCTCATAAACTTTATTCAGAAAATAAGCATTAATATATAAATTCTTTAATTTTTATTTGGTCACTTTATCTATACACAGCGAAATATAAAGCAGAACATGATTGGCTGCGTTATTTTTTCCCCTGCATGTACTCCGACAAGTCCCTCCCTTGACCTGATACTTGTTTGCTTTGGTTTCCACGGCTATGTGAACGACTTCTCAATTGTCCAATCACGATCGGCTTTGAAGTCATTCCGACCAATCCGATTGTCCAGTAGGCGGAGACTTGACGCGTTAGAGGCGGGACTTGCCGAGGCCTCCATCACTTCCCGTGCCGCAGCTTGTAAACCTCTACGCTTCCTTTCGGAGTTCAATACCCGGCTCTTAATTAAAACATCTCCTGCGAATATATATCGCATTATTTATTTGTTCATTTGTCAAGTGTGACTTCAGCGGCTCAGAATGGAGACATCTGGTAACTCGAGTAAGAAGCAGAAACTGAGTAACGCGCCTGAGAGCTGGGTGAGTAGCGGCTCAATATTGAGGGATGTTTTGCATTACTAATGTGGTACAGTTACAGTAACACACATCGAGTTATAAATATGATGGTAAATTTGACCCATCCTATTTTAATGAATAATATTAGCGAAATCCAGAATAGTCATGCTTGTAATAGAGGTCCTTAGTCGTGATAAATGTATGAAAAAGATGCGTGTAATCATTTTATGCATACCGTTACATATAGCATGAGTCTCTACCCACCTAGAAAACATTTCTGGGCAGCACAAGTACGAGTATCATCACTTTTTGGACATTTACTATGAAACTAACATGGCTTCTATGACGTCTACCATAGTATTCTTTGGAGTATTATGTAAATACCGTGGTACAAAGATATGGTAATCATTTAGTACCACGTTCTGTATCAATGACAGTACAAACAGTGTTTTATATTTATAGGTGTGTGCAATATTTTGGAATATCTTATGTTAATCAAACATGAGGGCTCGGTTAGAGATGAGACAGATTAACTGAATATGATGTAATTGTGTTTCCTGCAATTTGTATAGGGGATGCAAAGAGCCACCAATGTGACATATCAAGCCCATCATGTGAGCAGAAACAAGCGTGGCCAGGTAGTCGGCACTAGAGGAGGATTTCGAGGATGCACGGTGTGGCTTACAGGTACTCTGACAAACCCTCTTCTGTTATTTTGCAAAATGAATAATTGGTTGAATCTTAAATTTTCTGTAAATATCATGGCATATTTGTTCTGCCTCTTCAGGTTTGTCTGGTGCGGGTAAGACGACGGTCAGCATGGCCCTGGAGGAGTATCTGGTGTGTCATGGCATCCCCTGCTACACTCTAGATGGAGATAACATCAGGCAGGGCCTCAATAAAAACCTGGGCTTTAGTCCTGAAGACCGCGAGGAGAACATTCGCCGCATCGCAGAAGTGGCAAAACTGTTTGCTGATGCTGGTCTTGTGTGCATCGCCAGCTTCATTTCCCCATACAGCAGGGTGAGAAACATGCAGAGCTGTTTGTATGTGTGTGTATGTAACACCTCTTAACCCTGTAAAGCCAGATAAAAATGGAGTTTACTGAAACTTTTTTTTTTTTTATTTAACAAAAAAGTTTGCATATGTGTTCTACGTTTTCTATTAACTTTGACACATCAGGATTTTTTAATGTAGCGTTAATTAGAAGAATATGGTGCTCAAACTCGAGGAGTAAAAAACACCCCCATTTTATTTAGTGGCTCATATTAATTTTATGACAGGTGTTGATATTTAAATGGCCAAAAAGTAAGATGAAATTCTGATAGCTTGTAATGTGAATCAATGATCTTTACAACAGTATAAAAGTTACATAAAATGCTTGTAAAACTCAGTTATTACTCTATATTTCCTAATAATATGTCCTAGTAAGATGTTTATATTCTTTTATTTTATGAAAGCTCTGTAGTTTTTGTTATGTGGGTCAAAACATATTATGCAGTTCTCTGCAGTGATGGTTTTGAGAGAAGTAAACGTTCCACAAAAGCCTGTTGTATCATATTTGATGCACTTTACACTTTATTTCTAAAAAATATAGATAATCTATAGATAATCAACTGAAGGGGGATAATTTTAGTGTTAGAAATGCATGTGTTACATATGCTTTATACAGGCTTTATACAGTTAAATATTTGATCTAATGTAATTTGTCTGCTGTGCATCCTCAGGACCGCCTGAACGCAAGGAAGATCCATGAAGCTGCTGGCCTTCCATTCTTTGAGGTGTTTGTAGATGCTCCTCTAGATGTGTGTGAGCAGAGAGATGTGAAGGGGCTCTATAAGAGGGCGAGAGCTGGAGAAATTAGAGGTAAGGCAATTTTATATATACCTATATACTTTAGGGATGGTAAGATTTACCGATTCGCATCAGTGCATTGTCATAAACGTTAAAAAAGTGCGCATCAGATACAAGTTGGCATTTGTATTGCAATGCATCATTTCTAACATATTTGCATCAGTAAAAACTGATTTATTTATATATAATTATTAGTAGATGCGCTATACTTCTATTATTTAGAAAGTAACCAATACTGCTGTTACGTGAATATGACGTAACACAACAGAGCCCAAGGCGTGTCTTGAGAGTCACATAGAATATAGATTACCATGGCAGAAGCAGAGCTGCATCTTCCACCAAATAGTTAAAATGAACCAAAGAAATAAAAGCCAACTATCTATACCATACTGAATTGCATAGCATCATATTTTTTGTGTTGCAGTGAATCAATATTGGATCGCACTGCATCGTAATAGGGGTGAATCGCATTGCAATAGTATGTGTATCTTATGTGTTTCTTTAATGTATTGTGTAGTTGGCATCAGCCTCAGTTATGGAGATGCACATCTCTAATATACATGCAAAATACGTCTTATTTTCACTCACTGTTTTGATGTAGATACACTGTGTTTTATGGCTCACATTTAATCTCCAAATGGTCAGTAGTCAATAGAACAGTCAGTTCTGAAGTGCTACGTCAAGAAACCCAAAGCATTCTCTTAATTTTTGTGACCTATTTGTGCAGAAATATGTGAAATTAAATGAGACAGGTCAAGGGCCTTGGAATGTTTTGAGGCACTGCAGATGGAAAATACCATAAAAGAAGTTCTTACATTTTTGCAAAATGTTTAAAAAGTGGAGATTGTGGCCTTATTGATGTGTGTAACATTTAATCTTAGGAAACACAATTGTGATATTAGCAGTGTGTGAGTAGTTTGAGAGTAAGGTTAAACAAAACATTTCGAGCAAAGTAAACCAGTGGTGAATCATCAAAACCCTCTTGACTTCCTGAAGAGATTGGGGTGATACTTGGAAAACAGGTTTCTGGTACAAAATGACTATGACTCAGTAGCTCTGTGTTTCCTGCTGTTTTTGTTATATTTCATTTCTTTTGCTGTGGAGCTGCAGATTAAGTAACACCATGTCTACACAAGACATGAAAATTGTTGTGTCGCTCCTAGCAACTAAAGTCTGTCTATACTGGATGCGACAATGCGGCCGCTTCAAATCCTTTGAACTTTGTGTCAGTACATCATAAATGGAACGAGGCGTCAGTTTACTGTCGGGGATTTGTTGTTTCGTGTCATGCCACACTGCACCGTATCCAGTGTAGACAACATCTCTGATTATAATGGGTTCTCTTGTTTTTTGTCCTGTTGTGTCACACCACTTGCATCCTGTGTAGGCACAGTATAAGGGTGAAAAGTGACACAGGAAAGATGCAAATCTGAAAGTTGCTGAACTCTTGTTGTGAGAATGATTGTTGTTTATAGTAGGAAGTGTCTTATGCACATGTTGACTGATACATGCACCGCATATTTGAACTACTTTATATGGTGGTTGAAAACACCAAATCATTTCAGCATTACTTATGACTGTTTTCAGTCCTATTGAATGAAAAACTGTTGCATCATAAGTATGTCTGTTTTTGCTCATGAATGGATTGTGTTTTTAATATAGTTGTTACTTGTGTTGTCTTCAGGGTTCACAGGAATAGACTCTGAGTATGAGAAGCCAGAGGCCCCTGAACTGGTACTAAAGACGGATTCTTGCAGTGTAAACGAGTGCATCCAGCAACTTCTGGACCTCCTGCAGGAGAGGGTAAGTTCACTCCATTTATTCATGTTAAAGTGAATTCAGTGTGAGCCTCAGCGCTATATATATATATATATATATAATCTGTATGTGTGTGTGTGTATATATATATATATATATATATATATGCATAGAATATTTGGAATTTGTAATCTAAATGTCTTGCTTGGTTTGCAGAATAATGCACGTTTCAAATGACTGGTTATAGGCAATAAAACAGCAATTGCTAAAAAAAAAAAAGTGCTTGTCACATCCAAGAGTATGTTTATATGCACATAAATATTTTAATATGTGACCCTGGACCACAAAATATATTTACAAATATATTTACAGTAGGAAATCTACAAAATATCATTATGGAACATGATCTTTACTTAGTATCCTAATGATTTTTGGCATAAAAGAAAAATCGATAATTTTGATAATACAATAATACAATGTCTTTTTGTTTGTTTTTTTGGCTATTGCTACAAATATACTCGTGCTATTTAAAAACTGGTTTTGTGGTCCGGGGTCACAAATTAGCAAAATTCAGATTAGTATAAGATTAGTATGAAGTCATGTAAATGCACTTCCCAGCCCTGGAATGTGCTTGTTTTAATTGGAAATATGTTGCATGTATAAACCTTATCCTCAATATCCACTGAAAGGAGATAACCATAATAATAACTGCTTTCTTTTTTAAAAAACGTCATTTATTCCTGTGATGGGAAAAGGTCTATTTTTACTCCAGTCTTCAGTGTCACATGATCCTTCAGAAATCATTCTAATATGTTGATTTGGTGCTCAAGAAACATTTTTTCTTATTATTATTAATGTTGAAGACAGTTATGCTGCTTAATATTTTTGTAGAAACAGTGATTCATTTTTTTCAGGATTATTTGATGAATAGTATTTTTTTTTTAAATAGAAACTGACCTTCCATTCTTTACTGACTCCAAACCATTGAATGGTAGAATGTTTATCAACGCATGACTAAATAGATGCATTTCTGGGGTAACAACAAGTCACTAATTCTTTAAATAGAATTAATTAAATAAACTTATTCTGATACATTTATGCATTTAAACATCATATTCAGAATATGGCTGCAACTCAAATATAGACTTAATTTTATGTGCATATAAACTTAATCATTATCACATTACATGAAAAGGTGTTTTTCTATGCACTATACGTTGACATCTTATTTAATTAACACAAGGCCACAGTTGCAATTTAACACTGATTATTGTAGGAAAAGTTGCATGCAGTGTATCTTTTATCACACTTGACGATGTTTGTGTGATAACGTTTTCGTTTGCAGGACATAGTGCCTGTGGACGCATCCTATGAAGTCAAGGAGCTCTACGTGCATGAGAACAAGCTAGACTTGGCCAAGGCCGATGCAGAGACTCTTCCAGCAGTGGAGATCACTAAGGTACCTTCCCTCCTCATATGCCACTCAAATCCAAATGTAAAACTCCTGCAAGTCCATTATGACTTAAGACATGAGACGTAAGTTGCATACTTCCTAACAGCTGATGTCGTTGTTCTGATGTTCTGTGTTGCCGTTTTAGGTGGACATGCAGTGGGTTCAGGTGCTCGCTGAGGGCTGGGCCACTCCTCTGAACGGCTTCATGAGGGAGAGAGAGTACCTGCAGTGTCTGCACTTCAACTGTCTGCTTGATGGTAAACAGATGATTTTATGTGATACCAAAGCATGGATTTCGTTTTCAAACACTGTGTTTTCTAAATGCACCACTAGATGGCGACATTCGACAGTGCAATGCACTTTTTGTCTACAGGCCACGGTTACATTAAGAAGTGCTTTTAGAAATCATCTCCTTTGTTTTTTCCACTTGTTTGGATTTACTGAATCGTTTTATTTTAATAACTAGTATCCCATGATGACAGAGTGAAAATACAATATTTTGCACATTTATGTAAAACAGAAAACTCAAGCAAATTGATAGGCCACCAACTATCAGTTGCTAGGGCATGAAGAAACCCAACTCAAAAAGGTGAACTACAACCTACTAATAATCTACTAATGTTTCAGCATTTCTGGATAGAAACAGTCTCGGAATGGGAGCACAATTGCAAAAAACATTTCATTTAAGTGAGAGAATCTGAAGGCTCTGTAAGTGGATGTTAATTAGTGGTAGAAATAAAAGAGCTATTATAATTTTAATAGCGGCTTGGGTGACGATGATCCCATGCTCGCAAGGCAGTTTGGGCTTTTTAGAAACCCGATCGTCTGAAATAAAAAGTCGGCACCTTTTTGATTACGAGACCTACAAATGTGCGAATGGCTTTTTAAACCATAATGCAGTCCTCGCATTTATATAACTGGGTAATTACAGCAATTTCCCACATCAAGCTTGAGTTTCCAAAAAGTGTCAATTTAGTTTTACGACCTTGTAACGCTCTGCTGTGTGTTGTCTTGCCTAGTATTCAAATTTGTGTTGAAGGTATGCATTCACACTCACACACATAAACACACACCTATTACGATTAGAAAGTGGGCCTAGCAGATGTAAAAGTTTGGATGTGACAGCAAGAGAAAGTCATTAGGTGTTGATGCATTACATCACCAGCGTCATTAGACTTGATTACTGTACATCACACCTTGTGTTATTGTTTTGATCCTTATAATATGCCCAACTGGACTGTTTTTGGACCAGACTGCCATCCTTATGAAACGGACAGATTTGTGCATGTTGCTGCATGATACTAGTTTAATTTGGATTGAGCTGAAATGGATGCTCGCAGGGCTCTTTCTTATGGAAAACAGCTGTTTCTGCTATGATGTGATGTGTGTGTGTGTGTGTGTGTGTGTGTTTCATCCTGAAAATGGATTTTAAAAGCTTCCCGCTCATATTGCTTTAATCAAGGTGTTGGATCTCTTACTTTCTTCGAAAACCCACCACTTTCACATTCAGAGTTTTTTTTTCTTATCTAGCCACTTAAAGTTTTTGGCCTTTAACCAGGCTGAAGCTTTGAAAAATCGACAGCTTTTAATGTATGTACTGTGCATCTGACCTCTGTTTGTAGGTGGGGTTATTAACCTGTCGGTGCCGGTGGTCCTCCCCGTCTCAAGTGCCGATAAGGAGCGTCTGGATGGCAACACTGCATTCGCGCTGGCCTACGGGGGTCGGAGAGTTGCGATCCTGCGAAATCCAGAGTTCTACGAGCACCGCAAGGAAGAGCGTTGTGCCCGACAGTGGGGCACCACATGCAAGGATCATCCGTACATTAAGGTCAGCGGGGACAATAAGGACAAAACCTGCATATTTATGACCCTGGACCACAGAAAACCAGTCATAAGGGTCCAGTTATTATCTAAATGCTGAACAAATAAGCTTCCTATTGATGTATGGTTTGTTAGGATAGGACAATATTTGCCAGAGATGCAGCTTTTTGAAAATCTCTAATCTGAGGGGGCAAAAAAATCAAAATGTTGAGAAAATCGCCTTTAAAGTTGGCCAAATGAAGTTCTTAGCAATGCATATTACTAATCCAAAACTAAGTTTTAATATATTTATGGTAGGAAATTTACAAAATATCTTCATGAAACATGACCTTTACTTAATATCCTAATGATTTTTGGCATTAAAGAAAATGTATTATTTTTACCCATACAATGTATTGTTGGCTATTGCTACAAATATACCTGTGCTACTTACGACTGGTTTTGTGGTCCACGGTCACATTTAGTAGATCACCAACAGTAGTTTCCTAACTAGACATGCTTTGTGTGCAGCAACAAGAAAGCAAAGGTTCTGCATTACCTGACACAATCACTGCCATTTAGAGCATATTTAATTGATCATAATTACTAGATTACTGTAATTACTTTTCTGTGAGCAACTCACTTCTTAGAACTCAGAATTATGTGTTTATATTTCAACACTGTTAATTTCAAACGAGTTGGCGTAATTGGATAAATCAATAGACAAAACCACAATTCAAGAAGGTGTGCAAATGCCGTGTTAACAAACTTAGTTTAGTGCTTTTTTTGTGGGACATTAGATTGCTAGCTATGTTAAACTGCACTGTTTGTTTTTAAATGGTTCTTGCATTATTAAGACATTAACTGTGGTCAATTATAGGAATTATGAAATAGAAATATTACAAAATAACTGCGTAACTACAGTGAACTGCTAAAGCCAAAGCCATTTTAAATGCTTCCGCGTGGTGTTGCAGAAGTTGGAGCTCAGAGTTTACAAGTAACTACCAGTCAAAAGTTTTTGAACAGTAAAATTTTTTTTTATGTTTTATGTTCCGCTCACCAAGGCTGCATTTATTTGCTCTAAAGTATAGCAAAAAGTACATTTTTGAAAAACATTTTTACTATTTAAATTACCTGTTTTCTATTTGAATGTATTTTAAAATGTAATTTATTTCTGTGATTTCAAAGTTATATTTTTAACATCATTACTCCAGTCACATGATCTTGCAGAAATCATTTTAATATTCTAATTTGCTGCTCAAAAAAACATTTATTATTATTATTATTATTATTATGATGTTGAAAACAGCTGAATAAAATTGTTTTTAGCTTTCTTTGATGAATAGAAGGTTCAGAAGAACAGCATTTATCTGAAATAGAAATCTTTGATCAATCTTTTGATTTTTGATCAAATGAATGCATTCTTGCTTAATGAAAGTATTAATTTCTATCATTTTTTTTTCTCAAAAAATTATACTGACTCCAAGCTTTTGAAAGGTATAGTTTATAATGTTACAAAAGCTTTTATTTTAGATAAAAGCTAATCTTTGGATCTTTCTACTCATCAAAGACAAGAAAAAGGGAAAAAAAAAAGTACTTAACTGTTTTAAATATTGATAATAATAGTAATAATAAGAAATGTTTCTTGAACAGCAAATCAGCATATTAGAATGATTTCTGAAAGATCATGTGACACTGAAGACTGGAGTAATGATGCTGAAAATTTAGCTTTGATCACAGGAATAAGTTAACATTTTAAAATATATTCAAATAGTAAACGGGTATTTTAAATAGTAAAAAATATTTCAAAATCTGACTGTTTTTGCTGTATTTCGGATCAAATAATTGCAGGCTTGATGAGCAGAAGAGACTTACTGTTCAGAAACTTTTGACTGGTAGTGTACGTAAGTTATAAGTTTGAGGATATCTTAATTGTGCCAATTCTGGAGTGAATCCATCTATACAGCTGCATTTTGGACCAGCGAGATTGCATTAGGCTGTGCCGCCACACAAATGTAAACCTAACCATAGATAGATGCTGGATAAAATTGTTGATAAAATATCTCTATCATCTTATATAACCAGTTGGAAATGATTACCATTGTCCTGTATCTCATTTTTGTTGTCAGCTCCCTCCCTTTTCTGACTCATGAACCACCTGGAAAGTCCCGATTATAAGCATGCCGTGAATGAGAGCACTGTTTAGACTACATACATGTTAATATAAAAGCAGAATCGCAGTGATTCAGCAGCATGATCCATTAATGCATCACTTTTCACCTGTCTGGAACAGAGTGTTCTTTATGGGAATAATATGTTGGTTGTTTCATTGCTATTTAGTGGTGTTTATGAGCAAATATCATTGCTCTTGCTTTGGTTTAGTACTGAATTTGATCTGAAACTCAACCAGCGCTGTTGCGCTAAAGACATTACAGCTTAAATCTAGTGTTTTTAACTGATTAGCAAAAAATTAGTGGAAAAAAATGTTCTTAAAGGACACTTAAGAAGGGACATCATGACTGTGAGTTTTTCCAGGGACATTTTCTTCGAAAATAAAGTTTTGTTTGTATCTGTAATTGTGTTTAAAAGAAAGGATTTTCCACTTATGTCCCTTTTTTTTGAAGGTAAAGTCATGGATATCTAGCAAGAAACAGCTGACCTGATGCTTTAATAGGTCTTTGTGTGGTCGCGTTGCCAAGCTTTCCTTGGACAGCACTCTGACAGAAGACAGAGCCACGATGCCCTCTTAGTCGGTCTGTGGAAACAAGGTCTCGCTCTCTCTCATCTTTGCTCAAGCTCCGCTTTAGTAATCTCTTTATTTCTCAACCTCCTTCATTTCACACATGTGTTTTAGTTGGATTTCTCGCCCTGCGTTCTATTTAAACAGTGTTTAGGCAAGTGGCGCTCTCCTCCCCTCCTCTCCCCTCACCTTCCTCTTACAAATCTCGCAGAGTAAATACTGAACAATTGTTTCCATCTGTAAGCAAGGATTGTGGGCTTAGGTGGACTTTAATGGCTCCGCTCTGCTCCAACTCGCACTAATGGGCGCCAACGGAGAGCTTTCGGACTCTGGAATGGCCCTGTCTGTTTGCCTACGGTCACAAATAAACCCATCTCCAGACCAAAGAAAGCAATTGCATGTACACAGTAAAGAACCTAGCGATTGGCTTTCTTTATTTGCAGCGTTCTTAGTTCAGTGGTGCGCTCTTGATAAGTTTCTTATCACAGCTTATCACAATCCACCAACTTTGAGCTATCTTGGTGGATGTTTCAGAGTAGTCATAAAGTTATTATTCAATTTTAAAACATTTTAAACTATATAATAATACTATATAATAAATTATATATAATACTGCGTATAATTCATTGATTAAATTATAATTTATTGTTATTATATATATATATATATATATATATATGTATATATATATATATATATATATATATATATATATATATATAAAATTCTCTGTCATTGATGGAATTTTTTTTTATCAGTGACGGAAAAATCTGAAGGCCGTCCGTCATTTTGACAGATTACACTGAGAGTGATCTATTGTAAATTGTAGCTGTAATTCCCACCCCTGTCCAGTTGGTGGCGAGTGCGCTCCAGTCTGGCAGCAGAGCACGGGGTACTGAACAAATACGAAACTGTTTTCCTCGGCGTTTGATTACGCACAGGCGAGTACACAGAAGCTACAACGATCTATCACGCCACATTAAAGAGCACCAAGACGGTATTTATTGCTTGAATTTCATAATGAAATGGATCGAATTTGAAATGTTTCATATCAAAAGTAACATAAAGCCTAGCCTATTGCTGTTTATTGGAAGGAAGGCACACTATGTACCGTTCTGATATATATATATATAACGTTATATATGAAGAGTTTGGTTCCAAAACGCAATAAATCCATTTGGATTAATTTAAATAAAAATGTGTTTTCTTTACCAAGAAAGTGGCTTGATTAAAACCCCTGTTTTCTGTTTTAAACTTTCACATAGCATCTTTAGGTTATAATAGCATTAAAAATTCAAATCCAGATTTTAATTTTCAGAGATTTATTATAAAAACTGATTATTTTTTTTCCCCCAAAATGCAATAAATCCATCAGGGCTCTACGTTTACTTTTCTTTTTAGGAGCACTTGTGCTTCTAACTTAAAAAAATTTGCGAGCACAGTCAAAATTTTAGGAGCACCTTCTAATCAGTAATCAAAAAATCAGATCAAAAATTAGCCTTCCCAATACGAGGTGATATTTCACTCCTTAAAGTGAATTAGAGGGGAATTTTGTTTTTACTTTGTAAAATGTGCGATTAATTAGATACATTCTTTTTTTTTTTGATTGATTGACACCACTAAAATATATATATATATATATACGCATACGCATATATAATAGAGTTTTTATTTAAAATTAAAATTGCTGTAAAAAGTTTACAGAATGTATATGTATGTCATCATTTAAAACTCGCTTAAATTTAATCTTTCAATAATCATTCAAAAACAAGCAAAACTCAAAATGAATCCATTTTTCATAATGTAATTTATAATGTTGTCATGCCTAAATTCACATTTAGCGTTTTAATTATTTTAATTTATTTTTTTTATTTTTAATTTTAATTTTTTTTAATTATCTATTTTATTTCTGGTGTGCATAATTTTGAATTATTCCAGACAGAATAGCATAGCATTTAAATGCAGTCTAATTTAAATATCAAGTTACTTTACCAGTTTTTTTTTTTTTTTTTTTTTTTGGATAATCATATCAACGGAAATTGTTTGCGAAAATGGCTTGTGAATGGTATTTCTAGTTCTAATGCTTTATTTGCAGTTGAGGTTCTTTTAGAAGTTCTGCTAAAGCGAGCTGGAATTACCGTCATACCTGACAGCAAATATGTGAACGTCTGTTTGATTAATATTGTTCCAGAGCACACAAAATGGTAACATTTGAACTTATGAATTTATATATGTGAAAAGTAAGAGAACAAAATTTATATATTCACACTGTGATGAGCTGTGAATATACTGTGTTCACAGAATCGTTTATCTCATTATTTCATCATGTCTGATGTGTACGTTAAACTCCCTCTGCTGAAGCGTGTCAGTCAGCAGGACTGTAAAACTGGCCTCCATTATGTGAGGTAAATACACTTTTCCTGTTTATTTCGGCTGTCAGTCTGACAGCTGAGTCCACATTGGGAGTGCAGGGGATGTTAAGCAGACTCAAGAGCATTTACCTAATTGCATTATCTATGATTTTTTCTTCTTCCCCTCATTGAAAGGGGTACAGTGCTCAACCATTGCCCTGTTATTTTCAATGACAGCTAATAGAGTTGATTTACTGTATAGGTGTGATTAGTGCCAACAGATCGCTCCTTGAGTTTTTCCATCGCCAGGCTCTGCAACATAAATTAAATAAACGGCTGCTACTGTTGCTATACTGCGGCCAGCGAATGACAGCTGCACATGTATTCAGTCTTCAAATGCAAAAGCAATGCAGCGGATGAAGCGTTTTATTAACATTCACCGCTTTCAGGCCGCTCCAAGTTTGCTTAATATGATCACATACTTGCACATAAAGTTTTCGAGCCACCAGTGCTGCTGTCAAGTCAAATCAATAGATGAAAGTCTGTGGGGTTGTGAAATGGTGTTCTCCAACCTAGCGGCCCCGAATCTGCCGCGAGCTGTGGTATTCTCACCATGCTGTATTGCTTTTTAACCCTGGCCAAGTTAGCGGCTGAACGAGTGCCAGCGAAGACCTCCTGAAGGCGAAATATTAGTAATAGCAGTCGTGAGTTGTAGCTGTATAGAGGGATTTAAAGTCCTGGTTTTAAAGCCAGTCAACCAGGGCCAAATTTAGGAATGATAGAGCTTTCTAAGTAAGACAGTTAAATTTATACAGGTAAACAAAGCCGTATTTACAATTCAAGTTTCCAGGCAGAGAGCTAGCTGGGTTTTACAACTCACGATATTACGTCTTTGAAATGCATTGATTTTTTTTTTTTGTATGTTTTCAGAGTCAACTGCGGTTGTCAGTTTCAAATGTTTTTTTCTGTTAGTGGCTGGATTGTGGCCTGAAGAAGCCTTAAAACAACAGTCAAGTCTAGCTATGTTAGACCACTTTCTTACAACATGCCATTGTAGTTCAGTATGTTCTTGCATGCATCATTTGGTTTTCAGAATCTGAAGGGTTCCTTATGTTCCTTATGCCTCAAAGAGAGAAAGTGTGACCGTTTTTCCAACAGTATTGTGCAGATGCGGTTGGAAGATCATTGGTGTTTGTCCTGATTGTTTTTCCTGTGCCAGATGGTGATGGAGAGCGGAGACTGGCTGGTTGGAGGTGATCTCCAGGTGCTGGATCGAATCTACTGGAACGACGGGCTGGATAGTTACAGGCTCACACCAACCGAACTCAAGCAGAAATTTAAAGAGATGAACGCAGGTACTGTTTGGAACTGTTTTGACTATTCAGTTGGGACTTAAGAGTTGCTTTGACCTCAAACTGTAGCAGGCCACACAGACATGCATTGGAATTGCCCAGTTTCTTCTTTTTCTTCTTCGTTTTTGAGGATTTTTGAGGGCCTGAACATGCTTGAAAACTCATGAAACTTTGCACACATGCCAAAAGTGGTGAAAATTTGCATCTGAGTTTGGTTTCAGAAGTGGGTGTGGCAAAATGGGTCGATAGTGCCACCTATAAAATTTCAACGAAGTGCCCCTCAAGCTATGCTTTAAATACATATATGAATTCCGGTGGACACATGTAACACACCAATACCTACAAAAAAGTCCCTCCATATGAAGTCCGAAACCCAACAGGAGTTCTATTATTTTGAATTTCCTCTGCAAGTTTTGTGCGGTTTTTGCCATTTTCAGGCGTTGCATTTAAACAAACTCTTCCTAGAGATTTAAACAGATCAACAGCAAATATAGTCAGTGTAATCTAGAGCCCTTTGTGACATTAAATTGCGAAGATCTTGAGTTTTCGTAGAAGGGCATGTCTGTGGCGGCCTGACAAACTTTAGTGTTTCGCCATGAAATAGGAGGTTGTTATAATTCAGGTATACAATGTCCAATATGCACCAGACACATGCCTATGACCATATTCAGTTATAGTCATAGCGCCACCTGCTGGCAAAAGGAAGTGAGATGTTTTACGCTCTAACAAACTCCTCCTAGAGATTTAATGACATCATCATTATATTTGGTCAGTCTAATCTAAAGGCCTTTGCCATGTTAAATTGTGAATATCTTAAGTTTTTGTTGAAAGGTGTGTCTGTGGTGACCTGACAAACTTTCGCCATGGAAAAAGAAGTTGGTGTAACTCAACCATACAATGTCCGATCTGCCCCAAACTTCATACGTTCGATAAGAGTCCTGGCCTAAACATATATAAAGACCAATATTCAGTTATAATCACAATACCACCTGCTGGAAACAGGAAATTACTTGTTTTAAACTAACTTAAACATGCAATGTCCAATCTGCACCAAATTTCAGACTAACTCAAACATAACATGTTCAATCTGCACCAACCTTCATGTGTTTGATCAAAGTGCTGGCCTGAACACATCTACATGCCAATATTCAGATATAGTCATAGCGCCACCAGCTAGCAGCAGGAAGTTTGGCACATATAAATGACTTTGATATATTCCTCCTTTCTTTAACACTTTAAATGCATATTGCCCACCGTTCGCTGTTTTCCTAAAACCACCGGGTGGCGGTGAGCCCGGGTGCGAGGGCCCTTTCAACGTGGCTTGCAGCTTTAATCTTTTATGGAATTGTCATAGACTGGCTTTGTTCTGTATATTGCTGCAGTGCTATTTTATTGCAAGTTATGATGTATTAAACTCTCCTCTTTCGTTTTAAGATGCTGTCTTTGCTTTCCAACTGCGGAACCCAGTACATAACGGCCACGCACTGCTCATGCAGGACACGCAGCGGCGTCTAATCGAACGTGGATACCGCCGACCCGTGCTTCTGCTTCACCCGCTGGGTGGCTGGACCAAAGATGATGATGTGCCGCTGGCCTGGCGCATGAAACAGCACGCAGCTGTGCTAGAGGAGGGGCTGCTTGACCCCAACTCCACCATAGTGGCTATTTTCCCTTCACCGATGATGTACGCCGGCCCAACAGAGGTTAGTGTGACATGAAAACGGACCGAGAACAGACACCTGGGGCACACCATTAAAATAATAACTTGCGGTCAGCTTTTCATTATCATTTTTTCTGTATTCTTATGTATGAACCATATACAGTTGAGGTCAAAAGTTTGCATACACCTTTGCAGAATCTGCAAAATGTTAATTATTTTACCAGAATAGGAGGGATCATACAAAACGCATGTTATTTTTTATTACTAAGCTGAATAAGAATAAAAGACATATGCAACTATTACAGAAGGTTCAAACGCTCACTGATACTCCAGAAGGAAAACCGATGCATTAGGAGCCGGGGGCTCTTAATGCATCTTTTGAACAGAATGAACAGAATGAAGATGTGTACATTTTTCTTTTGCCTAAATATTATATTTTTTCTGCGCTTCAGAAGCTACAGAAGACAATGTTTCCCAGAAGACAAAATAAGTTAAATTTACCCTGATAATCAAATTTAAAAAGTTTTCATCTTCCAGCTCTTAATGCATCAAGTGTATGTAAACTTTTGAACTGGGTCATTTTTATAAATTCAACTATTATTTTTTTTTCTTGTAGACTATGTAAACCTCTTTTATGTGAAATATCTTATTCAGGTCAGTACTAAATAAAAAATAACATGCATTTTGTATGATCCCTCTTATTTGGATCAAATAATTAACATTTTGCAGATTCTACAATGTGCATGTAAACTTTTGACCTCAACTGAATAAAAAACTGAAAACTGAAATCCCCACAAATATCATTTTTATTACAGTTTTATTACAGAAATATCTTATTCAGGTCAGTACTAAATAAAAAAAGAACAAGCATTTTGTATGATCCCTCTTATTTGGGTCAAATAATTAACATTTTGCAGATTCTACAAGGTGTATGTAAACTTCTGACCTCAACTGAATAAAAAACTGAAAACTGAAATCCCCCCAAATATCATTTTTATTACAGTTGGTAGCTCCTTGTTTTGAAACACCAGATTCAAAAGAGCCTTTGAGATCTTCCTCAATATGTAATTCTCAAAGTATCCCATACTTGCATACTTTATGAATTACACATTGTTTGACATATGTAATATTTTAGAAAAAGAAGCAAAATGTGCTCTGTGCTAAGAATGATAATTAAAACAGCATTGAAGCCAATGGACTGTTGTATGGAAAGTTAGTGGTGAGAAAGCTCGCACAGGGCACATTCCTTCATAAATCGTCGATGGTGTGCTGGATTTCTGATCCGTTCCACCTAACCTGTGCTGGAGGCTGAAGACAGCAGGGACAGTCTCCTCTTGTGGGCATCACGCATCTCTGGACTTTCCAGTAGGAATTGATTTGTGTCTCCTGAAGTGGATGTAAACAACCAAATTATTTAGAGGCCAGTGGCGTCCCTCTACAATCCATACATGCGCGCACACACACACACACACACACACACACACACACACACACACACACACACACACACACACACACACACACAGAGCGAGCTCAAATGGGGAGCTTTCTTCTGACAAAAATTGTTGCTGGTGTAGTGTTCCATGGCTATTTTGAAGTCTCTTGTTCTTTAATCATGTGGCCGGGGACATTAAAAAATTTATTGGGAGCAGACAGAGTCTGTAAGACTAAAGCAGCCCACAGGAAGCACTCGTTTGCCTCATTGACTTATGAGGAGGAAGTCGGGGACATGCTGACTCCACAGAATTAGCTTAGGTGGTGTAGGCCAATTCTAATCATACGTTTCCATTTCATTTGTCTTGAAATGATACATTTTGACTTTTATTTTTTATTTATTTATTTTTTTTTAATTATTTGTTTCTATCTCTGTGCCACTGAACAAAATTTCACATTTCCATTTGGTTTATATTATTGTCAATCTTCTTATTTCAAGCATAGGATTGTAAATAAAAAAATGAAATCTGTCACCCTCTATGTTGTTCCAAACCTTTCTTTCATGAACAGCATAAAAGAAAATAAAATAAAATGTTCAGCACAGATTGTACCAGATCTGTTTGACTTGACTTGTGCGTTACATTCCAAGTCTAAAACCAAACAACAGTTTTGTCTCAAAGACCAAAATTGAAGTTGTGTGTGCTCTCAAATCTTATTCGCACGCATTTGGTTAAAAGACCATTTTGTTATGCCATATTCAAATATACATAAATGTGAATGACATTTGAGAGCTGTGGCAGAGGGAAAGATTTTAGCAAATAATGGTTTAAATTTGCCTTTTTCTCACACAAACGTCAATTCTCATTCACTTTCATTGTTCCACAGAATTGAATTGGTTGACAGTAGAATAAATTTGAAATGTTTCCAACAGGTGCAGTGGCACTGTAGGGCCCGGATGGTGGCTGGGGCCAACTTTTACATAGTGGGCCGTGACCCCGCAGGCATGCCTCACCCAGACACAGGTAAAGACCTCTACGAGCCCTCCCACGGAGCTAAAGTACTCACCATGGCCCCTGGACTCATATCTCTGGAAATCGTGCCTTTCAAAGTGGCAGCCTACAATAAAGTCAAGAAGGCCATGGATTTTTATGACCCCAAAAAGTAAGTTTATGTCTGTTAAATTTGCAAATTAACTAGACAAATTGAGTAAGACAAGTGTCTTTAAGCAACTAATTCCATCAAATTTGAGACTTGGGCTTACTGACAGTGAAAGTAAATTGAAACCAAGCGCTTTAGGCATGAGTTTACTTCATAAACGTTTATCTTCTATACATGTTCAAACAATCTATTACTGTACAAACTTCCCTCCATGTCAGGCTTCCTCGATTCCTTGTTGGTTGCCAAGAATAACAGGAAATGTTTTGTTGTTGTGTGCTTTTACCAAATTCTACGGCTTTGCTTCGTTCTTTGAAGTCATTTGAAAGTGGAGATCTGCCATTACTCCTCTGGCGCTGTGCAATTGCTGCGGAAGATGACTAACGAAAATCATGCGTTTTCGCTGCGTCTCGTCTTGCAATTAATAGCGCTCGCTGCTATCGAGTTAACAGGCTTTTCAGTCGCTCCTGATGAAGACCATGTAGCGTGTCAACATGCCGCAAAACTGACTTGAAGAAAGACAGGGGACTTTTAATGTTGGGAGATCTTTATGCAAATGCACATCCCACACAGAGTTTAAAGGAATAACTTACCAAAAAAAATGAAAATTGTATCCATTACTTAGCCTCGGGTCATTCCAACACAATATATGGCTGTTTTTTTTCCATTGAAGAACAACAACAACAGAAAGGCAGATCTTCAAATAGATTTTTCTTCGGTCAAGAAAAAAAACACTATAAAAATAGGTCACTCAGTGTTCAAGTGTAAAAGAATATTAACTTTTGATATAGTCAATATTCCATTCACAGAAAAGAGCAGCTTGGACAGTCTTCAATGAAAGAAAGAAAGTCATACGACACAGAATTTATGGATTACTATTCCTCTATTATGCTTCAAATGCTGCAATTATAACTATTATGATTAAGTATTGAGATCGTTGCATGGTATGGTGACAGTGGGGCTGGAGGTTACTGGCATTGCTTCTCTCCTTCATCCCAGCAACCCAGCAATTGGTTGGGGAGGGGGTGGGGGGCCGGTTGGGGTGGCAGACTCACACTCCGTCTGACTTTCAAAGGGCCCCGCTTGGCGCCTTAGTAAATTTATGGCGTTCCGTCTGCTCCTTGAGCAGGGTGTTGGGCCTGGCCAAATTCGAGACGAATATGGATGCTGAGCCTAATTGCCAGCCATCCCCCTTAAAGTCCTCTTCTAAAATGCCTCAAATCAGTCCAAGCTGTTTCTCATTTAAATGCATATTAACTGTTCTCTATGGAGTTGGAGTTTATGTGTTCCACCCCGTCACCCCATTGAAGTGACTACCAGGTGGAATGGCGATAATATTCCATAAACCATCATTTGGGGGTCAGTCCAATAGTATGATGCATCATATCTGTCTATTTCTAAGGTGGTCTGGATTCTTGTTAGGACATTGATAGGTGGTTGATAGGGAATTGCTAGGGTGTTCTGAGAGGATGCTAGGAAGTTGCAAGGTTTTTACTATTATATAATATATGAATATATTTTATTATATAATATAATATATTATATAATATTCTAATTTATTTATTTAATTCTTATTTACATAACAGAAAACAATGTGTGCTTATCCAAAGGAAAGAGGTGTACCACAGGGCTCAATATTGGGCCCTCCACTTTTTTCTATTTCTATTAATAATCTTCCCTTAGTTGCAAAAGCAAGTTTTTTTTCGAACTTCAATATGAGTAAAACAATTGATACAATAAACTGGTTCAGAAATTAACGAAGTATACACCACCAGTCTAAAGTTTTTGAACAGTAAGATTTTTAATGTGTTTTTTTTTTTTTAAGTCTCTTCTGCTCACTAAGTCTGTATTAATTTGATCTGAAGTACAGCAAAAACAGTACAATTTTGAAATATTTTTACTATTTAAAATAACGGTTAAAATAACTAATTATAGAAAGTAATACTTTTATTTAGCATGGATGCTTTAAATTGATCAAAAGTGATAATAAAGACATAATGTTACAAAAGATTTCTATTTTAGATAAAAGCTGTTCTTCTGAAATTTCTGTTCATCAAAGAAACATGAAAACATTCTACTCAGCTGTTTTCAACATAATAATAAATGTTTTTTGAGCAGCAAAGAGTGATTTCTGAAGGATCATGTGACTGGAGTAATGATGCTAAAATCAGCATTGAAATCACAGGAATAAATGATGTCTTAAAATATATTCAAAGAGAAAACAGTTATTTTAAATCGTGAAAATATTTCAAAATTGTACTGTTTTTGCTGTACTTTGGATTAAATAAATGCATTAAAAATCTTACTGTTCAAAAACTTTTGACTGGTAGTGTATAGTCAGTGTGAGGTTTAAAAGAAAGTTCAGGATCCAGCCATAAGCCTACATTTTTAATTTGATCCACTCTGTACATCCCATCATTACACATTATTGTTAGATTATTAGATTTTAATTTAAACATAATCTTTGTATCAAAGACCACTGAGATTTATGCTGTGGTATGGTATGCTAATCTTGCAAACCATTAAAGTCTGAATGGAGCATATTCTGAATTTAAGTGGGGTTTTAAAAATTTATAAATCACTGTATCTTCTGCATAAAGATGAACAAATGAGTGCAAAAGCACTATAGGAAGATCATTAATAAAATAGAAAAAAAGAAGAGGACCCAATATTGAGTCCTGTGGTACACCTCTTTCTTGAGTAAATAAATCAAAATGTTTCTCTTAGATAACTGCACATTTTTTTCTGTTATGTAAATAACAATCAAACCACAATAAAGAATTTTGAGAAAAAACATCTGCATACAACTTGTGTAATAATAGGTAACGATCAACTAGATCAAATGCCTTCTTAGGATCGATAAAAATAGCGCCTGTAGATGACCATTATCTAATGCTGAATATACATCATTAGCTTTAGAAGAGCACTAGTTGTCGAATAATTAGCCCTAAATCCAGATTTAAACGGTGATGAATTATTTCAAGATATTTTCACTACATTATAATTGTCTCTTGATCAATTTAATGCATTCTTGATAAATTTAAGTATTAATTTAATAAAAAAAAAAAAAATAGAAACATACTGACCCAAAACTTTTGAACGGTAGCAGTGTATTTATAAACTGTACCATAAACGTAAAAAATAAAATAATCCTATTAAACAATGCCATAAAAACAACCATAAAAAAAATGGCTTAAAAATGATTCAAAATGTTTAGGGTCAGAGGTTTGTTCAAATCCATTATTCAGCGTTCCACATTATAAGCACATATGAAACGCTCTGCTTGTCTAGACTGAAAAGCCGCTGTGAACGACACCATTTAATGAGCGTGGTTACGACAGTGAAAGCGCAGTGCAACAGTGTATGCTTATAAATTCATTGCGCTGTGTGAATTTGTTTTCCTAAGGTCGCCGTCTTAATTGAAGAACAACTAATCCGTAACAAATAAACCCTATCCGTAGGAGCCGTTGAGGATTGTATTTAGACTAGCGTTTGAGTTTTATTCATGCAGTTGGAGACTAATTAACTCTATTTATCAGGCATTTCGCACTCTGTTTATTTTCGAAGCATTTGTTTAAATGAAAAAGTGTAGCCGTGAGTTTGGATTTAATGACATGGGTCTGAAGTTTAGATTTCTGTTTCTCGCTAATTTATTTTTGTCTACAAGGCAAGTCAGCCTGTTTACCTCGTCGCCTTTGCACTGTCAAAGGGAATTATGTGGCTTGAAGAGCCACTTGAGAGAACATATTTTATCATAGAGCTCTTTTCAGAACACAATGCGTCGTTCCCTCCAGAGCGAAACGTCCCAAACAAAGGAGCAGTGTACAACACCTAGTTATTATCTCTGACGCAAACCCCGAGATTATGTTTCTTTTTCATTTTCTTATCACGTTGGGTACCGCACTGTCCCTTTTCCGTGCACATCTTAACATTCCCTCTGCCGTCTCGTTTTACCCCAGACACCAGGACTATGACTTCATCTCAGGAACCCGCATGCGGAGGATGGCTCGTGAAGGCCAGAACCCTCCAGAAGGCTTCATGGCACCCAAAGCCTGGAATGTTCTTAAGGAATACTACCAGTCTTTGGAGAAGGCCTAAGCCGTTTTCCAGGTGCGGCGAGAGGTGGAAGCAATTCTTTTGCAGTGAAAGAAGGGAAAAGAGGAGGGAGAGGAGGTGGAGGTGATCTTGGTTTGTAAAAAAACACAACACACACACAATGATTGAACACTGGGACCACCCAAAGGACTTACTGAACAGTTTTGGATGTCGTTCCTCATTAAATCACTGTCGGTTTCATGGTTCTGAGTCTTACGACTACATTTTTATATGTTCGGTTTAAAAAAAAAAGCGAGTTAACTTGTGAAAGGTACGTTTTAACTATCCAATACTGTAAAGATAAAAAACAAAACCGTTTTATTAGCAAATTATGCCATCTCTATTCTTGTACACTCCATAAACGCTGTTACAATTGGATGAAAGATTATGTGTAATTTGAAAATTGCCCTTCTTGCCTTAAAGAGCTTTTATGGAAACTGTTACATTTACAGCATTGTTCTGGCTTTAATACACCTTGAGCTCTATTGAAAGCATTTATGGCATATGTATGCCAACAGAAGTACAAGAGAAAACAAATTTTGACTTGTTTTTATTTTTTTTAAACAGCAAAAAGTCAGTAACATAAGCAAAGCTTATGTTTTGCACAATATGTGCAAGAATAAAGGACTTTTTGCAAAGAGAAATATCAAAATGAAAAATTGGATGTTTATCTGGCTAAGACTGTCGTTCCATTGCAAAAATGATGATTTCGAAAACTATAAATGCAAAAATACACTAATGCAAACCTTTTTTTCACTTTATCATGAGGTAATTTCAAATTCATTTTATAATGAACATTATGCCAACAATGCTGTCGATAGAGCTTAAAAGAGAATAAAAATTGACAGATAATTTACTCACCCCCTTGTCATCCAAGATGTTCATGTCTTTCTTTCTTTAGTCGTAAAGAAATTGTTTTTGAGGAAAACATTTCAGGAATGTTCTCCATATAGTGGACTTCTATGGAGCCCGCTGAGTTTGAACTTCCAAAATGCAGTTTAAATGCAGCTTCGAAGGGCTCTTAAAAAAAAAAAAAAAAAAGTACAATATATATACTTTTTAACCTCAAATGCTCATCTTGTCTAGCTCTGTGTGAACTCTGTGTAATCCAGTTCAAGACAGTTAGGGTCAGAAAACTCTCATCTCATTTTCTTCTCCAGCTTCAAAATCGTCCTGCATCACTACAGAAGTACCAACTCACTGTTTACAAAATGAACGTGCAAAGAGGATCAAATGCCCTTTACAAAAAAGAAGATTAAACAGCGATGTAGGGCGATTTTTGAAGTTGGAGAAGAAAATGAGATTGGAGTTTTTCGACATATCCTAACTGTCATGAACCGGAATACACAGAGTTCACGCAGAGCTAGACAAGATGAGCATTTAAGGTTAAAAGGTATCCAAATTGTATTTTGCTTTAGAAATTAACCGATCGTTTCGCTAGATAAGACCCTTATTCCTTGGTTCAGATCATTTAGAGCCTTTTAAAGCTGCATTTAAACTGCATTTTGGAAGTTCAAACTTGCATGCACCATAGAAGTCCACTATATTAAGAATATTCCTGTAATGTTTTCCTCAAAAAAAAATAAATTCATTACGAGTGAAGAAAGAAAGACATAAACATCTTGAATGACGAGGGGGTGAGTAAATCTGTACATTTTTGTTTAGTGAATTTCTCCTTTAATGTATTGAGCAGTGAACAATCCTTGGAGCCAAAATGTGTGCCTGAATGGGACTGTATGCATTTATTGTGACGGTTAATATGTGACGGTTGATATAATTTGAAAAAAGCCTGTCGTTTTATTCAACGATGTAAAAACTATGTGTGGTGACAACAACAGAATATTCTTCGTGTTCGTTTTGGCAGCATTTTAGTCAGAAATCTAGACAGTTGTTTCAGGAACCTGCTTGCAAAGCAGCCAAACATAACATTTACTGGCATAACTTTAATAGCATCTGTCTAGTCTTTAACATTTCTAAACATAGTGTTTTGATATTCCTTTGAATATATAGTGTTTTGTTGAACTGTTATTTAGCTTTATCTTTAGGTGCTTTTTTTGTAGTATTTATTTCTATGACTTCTTGTGTTTATTGTATTAGAATAGAAAGCCTATCATGTAGACGTTCTTCTGTTTACAGTTCATAATTGTCCTGTTTATTTTTAACAGCATTGTCCTTCTTACCTCAGTGTCTTTAATAAACCATTCCACTAAAAATCTCAAATATCTGCTTTTAATATTAAAAGTCTGTGCTCTCGCACATCAAAAATATAAAAGAAAATCTCTGATCATAATGTATACTTTTCCCCCAGTTCTCGCAGTTATTAAACAGTGCCGTGTGCAACTGCTGTACAAGGTCAACGAAATATATCAGAAAATACACACAGAGAGGCAGCTGGCCTCCAGATGCAGTCGCGTCCCTGTGAAAGTGGGACACCTAGGGTTAATCCAGACTCTTTCAGGAATACCCTGCCCTCTGCTTTGATTCCCGCTTGGAGATGAAACGTCTAAACGTGCCAGCCGTCATGTTTTTCTCCATATGTCCTCTGCCAGATCTTGTTCGATCTGTGATCCGCATCGAGTGGGGCCTTCGGCGTGAGTGAATAGCATTTCGACGTGAACATGATGTGAACATTTGCCTGGGTATAAAGTTACGTTTTCCCTCTTCATCTGTTCACCTATATTTTTGATTGAAGATCCAAGACAAGCCTTATGTCTTTATTAAATGTGCCAGAACGATTTCAATACAAGGCCGCCCAATTCATCTTGGTTCTTATAGCGTTCAGTCAATCTCCTAAGTGTGTATGTGTGTGATAAATGATGTTTGTAAATGTTTCTGCCAGCTGTTTTTTTTTTCCTTCAGCTTTGTCTTTTAACACAGGCTTTATTAATACTGACAGACAGGGAAGCAGCTTTCGGTAGCACCTGGTTCTTGTCTTTGCCGCTCCGCGGTAAGAGCCTCGGCCCATTTGACCTTCCCTCCAGTGCTGAAAATGCAAACCACCATAAAGGTAAATGCATTAAGTCATGTGGAAAACATTACAATATCCTTAACACAAAAAGACGGGTTGGTGGAGTTGTTTTGAAAGGTGATGGGGAAAGAATTATTAAGGTACAAATATTTGTTGTTGTTGACGAAAGTTGACTTTGTCAGGACAATGCGAGTTTTCCTGACAAGTAAATATATGTTAGAGTTTATTTCTAAGTATACAAACTCCAGACTCATTGACCGTACAGCAGACAGTTCATGTCTTTTTATTATCCCAAATGTTTCCAGCTCATAGGTCTTGACCTTATTGACTGCATCTGGCAATGTAAAGTCAAAAATGTTTTATTTATCTACTAAATTGATATCAAGTTCTTTGGAGAACAAAAATAATTATTAAAATAACTATTACCAAAATATGATTTTGCATAAAAATGGAACATTTCATAAATGGGAGTGACATCATTCGGAAACTTTATGCGTTGTGGTGGCAAGACTAGTTAGTCTTGTAAATTGTAGTCTTGACTGCATTTGTCAAGCTTAACCATTCAACACTGCTAACGTCACTGTAAGAAAAATGTGACTTTTTAATTTTATTTCATACAATAGAGTATTATATGATTTTAACAATGCCAAGGTCTTGAGTTCAATTGATTAGAAACCCATGATTTAAAAATGAAGAATTTTGTATAACTTTTCTTTAGACATTAGTGTCTGCCAAATTAGAATTTTTTTTAATAAGAGGCTTTTTATACAACACTATTTTTAAAGGGGTCATAAGATGCCCATTTTCCACAAGGGTCTTAATGAGATGTCTATAACATACTTCAGTTAAAATCTGTCGTGGTAGTGCAAAAAGACACCCTTTTTACTTGCCAAAATCAGCCCTGTTCAGAGCAAGCCATTCTATTGCATGTTCCCTTAAATGCTAATGAGCTCTGCTCACCCCACCCCTCTCTTCTGTGGGGTGATGAGCTGGTCTTTTAAAATTGCTAACTAGCGCATTATTAAGAAAGGCGATTTGCAAAAATGTATAAAAAAACTCGCTTCTGCTGTAGGTGAAGCTGCATCACGAATGATTCGCGCGAACATAGACGCATTTATGGAGGTTGCCGGGCGCATTTCCTTCTAAAACGAAAGTAATATTAATCCTCTGTGTCTTGAACGGCTCAGGTGTCCGGAGTAAATGATAACTGCTATAATCATTATTGCATCCAACAACAAAACACCTCATTTGGAGACATTTTTGTCTTCGCCTGCACCAGAGTCAACACAATGGTGGTCGGAGTCAGACTGTTAAAGCTTAGTCAGGGTGGGTCTAAGGTAAGGCGGTCATGTCAATCAACTATTGTGGGAGTGGTCTTTGTCGGTGTGACGTCACTTACACCGACAATCACTCAAAATTTGAAGGAATATTAGCTGTGGGTATACCAATGTTCTTTCAACATGTTTAACAAAATATCCAAGGCATTTGAACAAAAACCTTTATTTTGTGGAAAACGCAATGAACAAAATTGAAGAACAGTAACCACTGTAGTGCAAAAGAAGATTACAACTAAAATTTTGGAGGGTTACAGCTGTCAGAAATTAGTAGGAAGTGTAGAGACCCTTGCGTTGAATGACTTCATCACATCTGCGTCCACAGGGCATCACCAGTTTCTCACACTGTGCTGGTGTGATCTTGGTCCACTCTTCTAACTTTGTCGCCAAGGATTTTCCAGAGATTTTCAGTCAGGTTTAGACCAGGAGCTGGTCATTTCATTATTTTAATGCTCTTGTCTTCAAGAAACTGCTTTACCTGTTTTGCAATGTGACGGGGGCATTGTCTTGCTTGAAAATCACAGGCTGATTGGGAGATGCTTGCAGAGAAGGAACTGTGTGTTGCTGAAGAAGCTTCTGATAAACATTTACATTCATCCTGCCATGTAGCTGTATAAGAGGCCCAACTCCTGCTGGAGAAAACATCCTCTAAACCATGACACTTCCTCCTCCACCTTTCATGGACTTCTTTACATACTTGGGCTTCAGTCTTTTTTCAGTTTGATGGCGAACAAAATGTTGCTCTCATCACTAAACTGAACTTTGGACCAGTTCTGCTCTCTCCACAAAACATGCAAAGATGAGCTTAAGCTTTTGATTCTTTCTGCTGAATAGAGTGCCCTTTCAGTCCGACTTCTCTTCAACATGCAGAGACAAATCCTTAACTTATTAAACACTGAACTGGCAAGAAATTCTAGCTATAGTGCTGAACCAATTCCCCACAGAGTCTCTGCATTATACTGTCTTCTCGTGCATTTGTCTTGCATGGATGACCAACCTTTTTGGGGGACTTGAATGAAGAGAAATCACGGATTTAGAATGACCAACATCTTTTGCAATGGCTTCATCTGGACAACCTATTGTCGCAGGGTTTCAGTCATCTTCAGTCGCCCGCCATCTCGCAATCTCAGTAAAAACTGGAGGAAGGCTGCCAGTTAAATAGGGTTTGTCATACAATTAAGGAAATTTGCACCAGGTGCCAGACTAACACCAATAACTCTGAGGTATCTGCAAGTGTTCACTAATTTTGCAAAGTGTTCTTTTTCAAATGTCTTTTTTTTTTTTAATACTGTGCTTCAGAAAACAATTAACTTATTACATATGCTTCAGAAACTGCCCTTCAACTCCTGTTGGGATAACTTCAAATAGGACTAAGCGAAATTTAGGAAATTGTAGGTTGTTATCTAATTTTTATCTCTCCAAAGTTTGGGAACCCCTTGCAGAATCTATGAAAATTGTAATAATTTTAATAAAATAAGAGTTCATACAAAATGCATGTTATTTTTTTATTTAGTACTGTCCTGAGTAAGATGTTTTACATAAAAGATGTTTACATACAATGCACAAGACAAAAAAAAAAAGCTGAAATTATTAAAAAAAACCCTTCAAAAGTTTGGGAACCCTTGGTTCTTAATACCGTGTGTGGTTACCTGGATGATCTATGACGTTTTTTTTTTTGTTTTGTTTTGTTTTGTGATGGTTCTTCAAGAGTCTCTTGGTTGTTCTGAACAGTTAAACTAAGCAATGTTCTTCAGAAAAATTCTCCATGTCCTGCAGATTCTTTGGTTTTCCAGCATCTTTTGCATATTTAAACCCTTTCCAGTTGTGACTATATGATTTTGAGATCCATCTTTTCACACTGAGGACTACTGAGGGACTCAGACGCGGCTATTAAAAAAGTTCAAACATTCACTGATGCTCCTGAAGGAAACACAATGCATTTAGAGCTGGGGGGTGAAAACTTTTTGAAAATCAAGGTAAATTGTACTTAATTTGTCTTCTGGGAAACATGCATGTATCTTCTGTTGCTTCCAAAGGGCAGTACTAAATGGAACAAAGTGATTTCAACAAAATAAGAAAAATTTGGACATCTTCATCCCGTTCAAAAGTTTTCACCCCCCCGGCTCTTAATGCATCGTGTTTCCTTCTGGAGCATCAGTGAGTGTTTGAACTTTTTTTTAATAGTTGTGTTTGAGTCCCTCAGTTGTCCTTGGTGTTAAAAAATGGTCTCAAATTCATACAGTCACTGCTGGAAAGGGTTCAGATATCCAAAAGAAACTGGAAAACCAAGAATCGGCAGGACATGGAGGATTTTTCTGAAGAACAGTGCTCAGTTTAACTGTTCAGAACAAACAAGGGACTCATGAACAACCATCACTTAAAAAAAAAAAAAAAAGTCGTAGATCCACAAACAGTATTAAGAACCAAGGGTTCCCTAACTTTTGAAGGGGGTTATTTTAATAATTTCAGATGATTTTTTTGTCTTGTGGTGTAAACATCTTTTATGTAAAATATCTTACTCAGGACAATACTAAATAAAAAATGACATGCATTTTGTACGATCTCTCTTATTTTGTTAAAAATTCACATTTTCACAGATTCCGCAAGGGGTTCCCAAGCTGTATATATGATGTGGACGAACATTTTCTGAAGACTATGCACCTCATTTCCCTAAATCTTTGTTGAAAAAGAACTACAATTTTGACTGAAACTTTCAAGTCCCATTTTGTACCCACGTGTATAAAGTGGCCGATAACACATGCATTACTGCACATCCTCCATGACTAATTAGTGTCGCCACTCCATCATGTGACATCATCGGCCGACCGGTAGATTAAACTGTTACATGAAGCCCGGCCACATCTCCCCCTCCATTTCCCCTGCATCTGCTTTTACTTCCATTCAAAGCTGTCCATGACAAAATCTGCATCCTATAAAAGGACAATGAAGCTGGGTTGTTATCTTTAACTGCAAGTAGAACTAAAACAATTAAAAACATTTCTTGATAATTGAAATTATTCTGAAATAAAATAAACAAAAACTTAAACTAAAATTACTGACTGGAAATAAATGACTAAACTAAACTAAAATTAAAACTGAAATAAATTTAGACACGTATTACAAGTTCTATACCAACTTGCTGTTAGTTAAAATTTTTGTCTCTAAAATCCACCTGAATATTACCTGTATTTTTCTCAGGTGCTTTACATTCGTAAAGAAATGAGAATGCTGACATTCCCATGTGATTTTCATAGCCTACATACATATTTGCTTGGTTCCACATGTCTTTTCCTGCGACGTCTGATACTTGAGACGTCAGTCACAAACATTCGTGATTTCCAGCGACTACATCCTTTTCCTTTTAATCTGCTTCCATCCCGTTTGGCATATCTACAGATATTAAAATCTGAGATACAAGGGGTTTGAAATGAAGAGATCACATTGATAGAGGGGTATCATACATCAAATGCTGCAGCCTGGCATGTTCACTTCAAAGAGACGCATCTGTTTCATGACATGATGAGGACTCAAGACATAGTATTCCAGTCCCATGCGGCAGTAAGGAGGAGGACATGACAGTCAACCCTCTCGCGCTCCTCATCTTGTCCTCGTTCACCGTCTGAGTGTCTTCATGCTACATGGCAGCGCTCCAACCTCACGCTACCTACCTGGCTTAGTGAAAGTGATCTTCGTCATTACAAAAAGATTCAAACTCAGTCGTCTCAGTATCAGACAGCACACCTGAAGGCTGTTTTTCCAGGAGTCAAGTGATGACCTAGTTGTGAGTAAATAAGATATTCAAGATGTGTATATATACATTGCCACTATGTCCTGACTGGGGTTCGTTTTAATACAGTTCCTCTTTTCAGTTTTCATAGCTGTGTCCATACCTCAATACTGTCATAGAAAATCAGTCAGCGAGAAAGTCAGTCTGTCTTAAAGGTCCTCTTTCCGTATTTCCCCTGTACAAGTTCAACAAGGCCACAAAGAGTCTGTGGTGTACAATGTGTGTGTGTGTGTGTGTGTGTGTGTTTTAATCATTTTAAATAATTGTGCTTTTATTTTCAGTATTAGTGCCATCAAATAAATTTAAGAGAAAATTTCCCCCCATTTTAGTAAGTTCTAGTAGCTAATATGTATTAATTCATTCATTTTTGCCAGCACTAAAATGTTCAACAATTCAATATATGGAGCTGAAGATCATTTTACTTCATTTTATTTTATTTTTTGTTCTATTAAAATAAAATATTTGATTATTATTACAGTTTCCATTTGAAAGCAAAATTTTATAAAACATTATAAATGCTTAAAATTAATTTTATTTTTTTTATTTTTTTTATGTAACTCTTAATAATAATTTTTATTTTTTTTAAATATTTTTGAAAAGTCTCTTATGCTATAAAACGATTAAAACTGTAATATAGTAAAGTATTGCAATTTAAAATAACTTAATATTATTTACATTTTCAGCATCAATACTCCAGTTGTCAGTGTCACGTGATCCTTCAGAAATTATTCTACTATGCTGATTTGCTGCTCAAGAAATATTTTTTATTATTACCAATGAATTGAAAAATGAAAAAAAAAAAAAAAAAAAACGCTTTTATGTGAAATTGAGATTTTTGGTAATATAAATGCATATGATCAGTATTTTATTTTATTTTATTTTATTTTATTTTATTTATTCAGCTACATTTTTAATGTAAGATTTTTTTTAAATATTTCTGAAAAGTCCCTTATACTATAAACAATAATTGAAACTATGGTAAAATATTGCAATTTAAAATAACTGTTTTGTATTTTAATAATATTCACATTTTCAGCATGATTACTCCAGTCTTAAGTGTCATTCTTCAGAAATCATTCTAATATGCTGATTTGCTGCTCTAGAAATATTTCTTATTACCAATGAATTGAAAGTTCAAAAGAACAGATTTTATTTGAAAGAAGAATTTTTGATAACTAAAGATCAGTATTTTATTTTATTTTATTTTATTTTATTTTATTTTATTTTATTTTATTTTATTTTATTTTATTTTATTTTATTTCTTCAGCTACATTTTTTAAATGTGTCTGAAAAGTCTCTTATGCTATAAACTACAATTAAAACTATAGTAAAATATTGCAATTTAAAATAGCTGTTTTGTGTTTTTAATAATATTCACATTTTTAGCATCATTACTCCAGTCTTCAGTGTCATTCTTCAAAAATCATTCTAATATGCTGATTTGCTGCTCTAGAAATATTTCTTATTACCAATAAATTGAAAGTTCAAAAGAACAGATTTTATTTGAAAGAAGAATTTTTGATAACTAAATATCAGTATTTTATTTTCTTTTATTCTCTTTTTTCTCTTTTATTTTATTTTATTTCTTCAGCTACATTTTTTACATGTGTCTGAAAAGTCTCTTATGCTATAAACTACAATTAAAACTATAGTAAAATATTGCAATTTAAAATAACTGTTTTGTATTTTAATGATATTCACATTTTCAGCATCATTACTCCAGTCTTCAGTGTCATTCTTCAGAAATCATTCTAATATGCTGATTTGCTGCTCTAGAAATATTACTTATTACCAATCAATTGAAAGTTCAAAAAAACAGATTTTATTTGAAATCAGAATTTTTGGTAACATTATAAATGCTGAAGATCAGTATTTTATTTTATTTTATTTTATTTTATTTTATTTTATTATGTATTTCTTAAGCTACATTTTTAAAGTAAGATTTTTAAAATATTTCTTTAAGTCTCTTATGCTATTAAACTACTATTAAAAATATTGCAATTTAAAATAATTCTTTTGTATTTTAATAATATTAAAGTTTTCAGCATCATAATTCTAGTCTTCAGTGCCACAATCCTTCAGAAATCATTCTAATATGCTGATTTGCTGCTCAAGAGACATTTATTATTAATATCAATGAACTGAAAGTTCAAAAGAACAGCTTTTATTTCTAAATTGAAATATTTTGTAACATTATAAATGCCTTTACTGTTGTTTTTCATCAATTTAATGTGTCCTTGCTGAAAAAAGTATTATTTTTTCAGTCCTGTAGTCTATTTTGCCAGTGAATTAAGTCGATTGGCCAAACTGTCCTGTCATTAGTGAATTATTAGTCACTCCAAATAAGCATTAGGCGATTTTATTAGGAGGCGAGTTCATGAGTACCGTTCCCTTCATGAACATTGGCATTCACCTGCTTATTTTCATAAGTGGTGTCACCCACATTGTTTCAGATTTCTGACTGTCATTAATATTGACTTCCAGACCGTTTTCTGCTTCAAATGACTGTCAATGTGAATGCATCTTTTATTGTGTTTGCAGTTAGCACTAAATTCAGCTTTACAAGTCATTCAGATGGCCTCCTCATGTTTAATCATGCGTAGAAAAAGCAACAATATGCACCAGACTTGATTCTCATTTACTTGTGTATGCATGTGTTTTTTTTTTTTTCTCCTCAGGTAGTGCTCTTCACCCAGTCACAATATTTGCCACAGGGAAGTTTGAGTGAATCTGTCCATCTGATTAAAAGCTGTCAACACTTCTTAATGCCTTTTGGCCACAAGTTGATGACGAAGGTAACACTGATGCTATCATCTGCTGTGTATGCCTTATAGGTCATAATGATCATTAATAAGACATTAGCGTTCGCTGACACGCTACTGTATTCAAATGCAATGGCTTGTTTGGAGCAGCCTCTTGCGTCAGCAGCATCTGAATGAGTCCTGATGCTACACTGTTCTGCTTTTATCTGTTCTTCCTCAATCAGGAGACCGAGATGTTATCAGTGAGAAGAGAAACATGCGCTAATCCCGGAGTTTATTTGTTCATCACTAGTAGTTACAGACCACCCTTGAGGGGGTACCAGTACCTCTCAAAATAAACATACATAGCGTCACTGATTATTTGCTAGTGATTGTTGCTGGTGAATCTGGTAACAGATAAATTCTGTTAAACATACTTTTAAAGTTGCGCAAGTGTTAGATATTCTTTGTTGCTTTTGTAAATGTTTTTAATTACAGCTGAAGAGTCATTTGGTTGCTTGGTTCACTTACATCAAGAATGTTGTACCTTTCAAAATGTTCATGAAAAAAAGTTGTGAATAAAATAAAAGCCCTTTAGCTAATGTGACACTAAGCCTATGGGTGAGACTTTAGGTTCATTAGCCGCTGTAGAGAAATAATGAGCAGCACAACAATGTGCAGTAAACACTTAAACTCTTTGCACTACAAACCAGTATGTTCATAATTAGGATAATACATTAAAATAATATGCAAGATACACTCATTTGCAATATCAAGCTGCAAAATGAGCTGTTTTGTACAGCTAAAAATAACTGGACGCTGATGAGATCAAAAGCCAGACCCATATGTTTACAAATGGCCTGCTTGTACGGAAAAATAAGGTGGTAATAAGGATATTAAAGCCATTTTGATACTGAAGCTTGAGCTTTGGCACTTTCAGTGCATTTAAGTCACATAAAAATGGTATTTAAGAGCTAAACCTGCATAAACTGCACCACAAAAAGTAATTACCATTGGGAAAATATTGGGATTTTTTTCTTTTACCCCTGAATTTCTGAGTTAGCGCTGTGTTGGTGAGAAAACATGGTGGATGCAATTATGAAATTATTGCAATTTCATACTGTGTTTTGATGAAATGTAATTTTATTTTCATTTACAATAAACTAGTTAAGTTGCATGCGTAAAATGCTATTATAGTATATGACTGATTCAGTTTACTGCATCTTTATAAAGTAAATAAAAATCTAAAAAAAAAAAAAAAACATACCGGGTTCACATTTTTATTCATCATTTTGCAGAGTAGGTTTTAACATTTTTGCTGTGAAATTTTGCTAGACTGAATCTCATTTTATTTTATTTATTTATTTTTATTTTTTTCCCATCATTTCTACACCAGTAGTGCCACCAAACAAAATTGGAAAAAAAAAAAAAAAAAAATTATTGGATCTCATTTACTAACCATGCATTAACACAAATTGTGCATGAAATCTATGTATGAGCATTTTCCCGAATCATGATTCACAAATAATTTCACTACTAAATGATTTTTTTTTTTACATTTCCGAAAAAAATGTTGGAACAACTGAAACCACGTGTAAGCAAAAATCACATACTCTGGGTAATTTTATATGTGTTGAGAATATAATTTTTTTTTTAATATTTTAATATTTAAATATTTAAAAAATAAAAATATTATATAATGTTATACACAGATAAATCATCTTTATACTCTGTATATTTCATGATATACAGTAAAAGAGTAAGAAAAAGTGTGCTGTAGCTTGAGATGCATAAATATGCTTATGTAGCTATATAATGATAGGGTTGTAAATTTGGCAAAAAAAAAAAAAAAGTGGAAAGTTGTCCTGTGTGTATAAATATGAAAAATTCATGCAGTTATTAGTGAATGAGACCAGTTGTTTTCAAGTAGGTTCCTTAAATTTTCTTTTAGTTGGACTAACAAACATCCTAATCCTGCTCCAAATTTATGCAGTTTGTTGATCCAGCGTTTGTTAGTCGTGCGGTGGAGATGCTCAACAAAAAAGTCACAATGTTTCCTTTTCAAGAAATCAAATTTTGAATGACTTCCCTGCATATTCATTTGCGATGTGTATCTTTACATCAAAAAAAATACAAAAAATAAAACATTAGAAATAACATAATATATAAATAATTATTTTAGCATCGAAAAATTCACACATCACCTCTAATTATAAGAAAGCGTATCAGCCATGCGACTAACCGTCTGGTAATGGGAATAAACACCTAAAGATGCATGTAGCTTTATAATACTATGTGTACTGTGTTGTCTGAGGTTTAACCTTTCTAAAAATGATGCTGTGGGTCATCTGTGTTGGTTTGTGTTCTCTCTCTCACGGTATTTGGCCATAAATAAACACAAGCTGATGATATATGACCAAACTGGCATTTGCATTCAAATTGAAGATACTATCCTGACAGCATGCAAATGGAGTGGGAGCTTTGTGAGGTCATAAATACATGCTCATCTTGACAACCACTGTGTTTTTTTTTTTGTACCATTTCCTAAAGCTTGAAGAAAATCTCACATTTCAGCCCACTGAAGCTTACCTGTGCTTTGTTCGCATAATTAATAACTGATAAAGGAAATGTGAGCGTGTAGTTACATCTGCTTGGCATTTAGCCATGTGTTTTTATTAGTAATACATAGTGGCTCTGTTTCAACCGGGGCTTGTTGGCTGAGCACCTGGTTGGCAATCTTGATTTCCCATATATCATCTGCTGTGGTGCTATTCGATGCCGCGATTGTATTTGTCTTGGACATTGTTCTAGCTTTGATCATGAGCAGCTGTAATTATTTGGCCCCGCACTTTCCGCAGGAGACAGCCGGTGCAACAGGAGAAGGCCGTGTGTGTGTGTGTGTATGTGTGAACACAATCCCAAACAGACCGGGCACAGTGCAGGACTTAAGTAGAGGATAAATAGCCCAATTAAATGCCTCCTTTATGGTTTTCATCAACAATACAGTTGGCTGGTATTGTGCAACACTCTTTAAGTCTGTGAATGAAGGCGGATACGTAAATGAATCAGTGGAAATTGAAGCAGGCCCACCCTCCCCCTCCAGGCTTTCATCCTTAGGTCCCGAAACAAAAATAAACACATGAATTAAACCTGAGAGGTGAATGAAAGGGAATTGTTCATTTATGGAGTCCGGAAAAACAGGAGCAATCGGGACCGAAAACAACGGTGATTTCATTAAACTCCAAAAACCGCACATTTGACCCCTCCCTACAGCTCAGCTATTGTAAGGAGCGAACAATGAAGCTTTCTGTACTGTATTCTGTATTTTGGATTATTTTCTTACTGTACTGAGCGTATTGTCTGTGACTTTTTATATAGGCATTTTAAAATACTGTAAATATACAGGTATAATATGTATCACAATAAGAATTTAAAAAATCATAATGTGTAATTAGTCTTAGAGAAGATTAAAATACCAAAATGAAAATGCAAAGATCATTTAAAAAAAAAAAAAAAGTCAAATTCTGTAAAGGAAAAAAAACAAAGTGGAAGAGTTGAGAATGAGGTCAAAAGTTGACATACACCATGCAGAATCTGCTAAATGTTCATTTTACCAAAATAAGAGAGATCATACAAAGATATCTGACATAAAAGATGTTTACATATAGTTCACAAGAGAAAATAATAGGTGAATTTATAAAGCTCACTGATGCTCCGGAATGAAACACAATGCATTAAGAGCCGGGGGGTGAAAACCTTTGAACAATGAAGATGTGTAATTTTTTCTTATTTTGCTTAAATAAGATATTTTTTTTTTTTATATTTAGTACTGCCCTTCAGAAGCTACATAACACATTTACATGTTTCCTAGGAGAAAAATTAAGTTACATTTACCATGATCTTCAAATTCCAAAAGTTTTCAATCCCCACCCCCAAAGTATGTAAAGAGATTTTTTTTGAAGTCAAAAGTTTACATACACCTTCCACAACGGTGTGGGTGTGGGTGTGTGTGTGTGTATATATAATATATATATATATATATATATATATATATATATAGTTAGAAATATTTAATTATAGAAATAATTTAATTATTTTAATATACTATTATATTGAAATATATATTATTCATTTATATTTCAATCATTCATTCTTTTTCTAACTCTGGCAAAAATAATGAAGTTATGTGACTATTCTGCATTTAATTTTAATTTTAACTCTTCTTCCACTTCCATTTTTTTCTTTACACTTTTTTTTTTTTTTTTTTTTTTAACACATTGTCCATTTTCTTGTTATTTTAATATCATCTCTATGACTAACTGACCCTTCGCGGGAGTTTGACTGACAGGCGATCTAACCAATCATAACGCCGAATCTGTCATTTTTGTCAAGCAAACAAACCTGACAGTAGAGCAGATTAATGACGGTGGACTTGAACAATAAAAAATGCTGTGTATTGACATTCTGCGGTGGAAACACAATACCTTCTTATGTTTATTCATATTTATGTTGTGTTATACACTAGTAAAGAGGAAGAGATAATCAGTTTACGTGCTGTTTGAACTGAGGCACTACAGCGATCTGTCACAACACATTGAAGAGCCACAAAATGGTATTTATTGTTTGAATTTCTCACAAAAAGACAACATTTGAAAGCTAAGACTTTGTTTTATACTTAAAGTAACCTGCTCTGTCTTATCTGTCGATGCGTTGTCAGTTTCCTCTTTGCTCGGCAATGTATTTTTCACTGTCACAAGTCGTGAGAGTCTTATGGGTTGTCGGACGTAAAAACAGTAACAAAGAGGCCGGGTCTTTGCTAAATATGTCATTTCGGTACAGTGGAGTGTGAAACTGCATTACAAGTCTTTTTTTTTTTTTTTTTTTTTTTTCAAAAAGTCAAATTCATGTTAAAGGAGATGTCCACTTCCAGAAAAAAAATTAACACATAATGTACTAACCCCTTGTCATCCAAGATGTTCATGTCTTTCTTTCTTCAGCCATGAAGAAAAGTTTTGAGGGAAGCATTTCAGGTTTTTTCTCCATATAATGGACTGATATGGCGCCCCGATTTTGAACTTTCAAAATGCAGTTTCAATGCTGCTTCAAATGATCCCAAATGCGGCTGTAAATGATCCCAGCCGAGGAAGAAGGGTCTTATCTAGCGAAATGATCAGTTATTTTAATACAAATAATACAATTGATATATTTTTTAATGTCAAACGCTCGTCTTGTCTCGCTCTGCCTGAACTGTTTTTTTCTGGTTCATGACAGTTAGGGTATGTCAAAAAATTCCCATCTCATATTCTCCCTCAACTTCAAAATCGTCTTATGTCACTGTTTTACCTTTTTTGTTGAGGGTGTTCGTTCTTCTTTGAATGTTCACTTTGGAAAGACTGGGCTGGTACTTCTGCAGTGATGTAGGATGACTTTGAAATGATTTTTGAAGTTAAGGGAGAAAATACGATTGGGGTTTTTCAACATACCCTGTCTTGAACCAGAATACACAGTTCAGGTAGAGCAAGACAAGATGAGCGTTTGACATTAAAAAGTATTTAAATTGTATTTTTTTTAATGAAAATAACCGATCGTTTCACTAGATAAGACCCTTCCTCGGCTGTGATCATTTACAACCACATTTGGGATCGTTTGAAGCCGCATTTAAACTGCATTTTGGAAGTTCAAAATCGGGGCACCATATCAGTCCATTATATGGAGAAAAATCCTGAAATGTTTTCACCGAAAAAAAACATAATTTCTTTACAGCTGAAGAAAGAAAGACATGAACATCTTGGATGACAAGGGGGTGAGTATATCATCTGTAAATTTTTGTTCTGGAAGTGGACTTCTCCTTTAAATGTTTCCACTCAAAACAGCTACATTTTTACTAGTGGTCTAGATTTGGCACTTCCATCAATGCCACAGTAGCATTTGTATGCACTGTTGGAGACTTTCTGTTGATTTCTTGTCTTTTTGTGTTTCAGAAGTCAAAAAAGACATTTTTATCTGGATCTAGTAGACGACAGCCCACCCTGAAGTTCAGGTAATCCAGGAGTTCCCCAGGGAGCTCCAGCGGCAGCTAGCCTGGCTTACAGCTTCGCTCCTGATATCCTGATTTTTATAGTTCACTCTTCCTTCACTACGATTCCTCTATCCTCAGAGCCAAAGCCAAATGTGGTCTTTTTTACAAGTTTTTTTTTCATGGACTTTTATGAGTTATAAGTAGTATCGCATGTTTCCATTTCCATTGTCCAGAAATTCCAACAAAACACACATCTCTATAAATCAGGCCCAACGGATCCCCCAGCAACATTGTTGCTGCCCTCCTGGTTTAATCCCGAGCCAGTTTTCAGAGTTTAGTGGAATGCAAACTGGCTTTATATCGGACAGATTTAATTAGCAGTGACTGTGGAAAAGACAAAGACATATTTAGCTTTGGAATCTCATTCGTGATAATCACGCTCTTGGAGGACAGTCAGAAACCATTATTCCCCCCTCCCTGTGTCGCCCCCTGACATTTTAATTTCTCTCGGCCACATCCTGACTAGCCAAGGGAAGAGATATATTCAGACTCGTCCTCAATAATACGTCTCCAGTCGAGCTTATTGTGTATAGAGATGTACTTTTGCTGCAGCATCTATAATTTCTCACCATTGTTTTCTGTTTAATATACAGTTGGATAAATATACATGTCACTTTAGTTGTTTTATCAGCAGATTTTTAAGCTTGTAATCTTATTCTTTGTCATTATAAACCCAGCTGTTTCAGCTATTTTGAAGAAGCAGGTTTCTTCACTGAACGTCGTACTCAAAGGCCGTTTTTGTTTTTTTTTTTTTTTTTGTTTTTTTTGTATGACTGACTGACTTCTGTGGAACAGAAAAGAAAATATTTTGAAACGTTTCTTGTCCGTACAGTGAAAGGTCCAGTGTTGTTTTTGTTGATTGTATGAACAAAAACTGCTTATTCATAATATCTTCTCTGTTCCACAGAAGAAAGAAAATCATGCAGGTTTGGAATGACATGAGGGTAAGTAAAAAATGACTGAATTTTTATTTTTGGGTGATCCATCACAAAAGGTATAAAACAAAAATACAACAGCAAGGTAGAAAGCATAACTCAGATATATTTGTTTCAATCTTTTTTTTTTTTTTTAACTTTGTAGTTATTATATTTTTCATTTATAGTCGTATGCATCAGCTAGCTTCTGAATAGGGTCAGAATGATGCTTCCTGCCAGGAAACTTGGCGAAGTTCTGCAGCTGGCTCACAGTTGAATTCAGCCGTCATATTATATTATTTTGTACAACTATTTGACTTCGAACAACTGAAAACAGCACCAGCTCTGAGTATTATGCCTCAAAAACTGTTACAGAGACCCATTGGTGTTCTGTCTGGTGATTTATTAATAAACAGAAATTGAAGACAAATATTCTAAATGGCATTTATCCAAAGCATTTTTTTTTTAATAATAGACAATGACAAAACCATGTTCATCATAAGGTGTCGGTTCAGCGCACATTTATATAAAATGTCTCGTTTGAAGTGGAATGTGTGAGGCACTCCGAGACAGGCCTGAAGACAGACTGAAGTAGGGAATTTTACTTAGAACCGTGTCCAGCTGCCTAAATGACAGATATTTTTTCTGTGACTGTACATCGGAATGTCTATGTTTTCACTTTCCAAAGACAAAGTTCCAGCTAAGTGGCCAAGACCTCTCGGCAGTATAAAAATGAACAGAAACGCGTCTTGTGTGATGCATCGGCCCTCAACGGCTCCCCAGAGACGTTTTCTATCTACATCCTAAATCAAGGTAACAAATGTGGTTCTGTATCACCAGGAAGGTTCTCTGCCAAATGCATTCAAATCAATGTTTTTTATTTTATTTGCGTCATGTTTTTGGTGAAGTGGGACAGCACAATTAAATAGTCTTTCGGACCTCCACGAAGTGGAACATCTGTGATGTAAACACTCTGTCCCACTGTATCACACTTATTTCAAGGGGACATTGCCATCCTGCCTTTCGTTTGTGCACCGTTACTGTTAGATCCCACTAGGAGTGGGTTATTTATGCAAGAAATTTCTGTGGTATTACTGACACTATCCCCTTGTATGTATTTGTGAGAGTCTGGATTCCACCTCTGCTCATTTACACCTAATCATTCTTTAGTGTGAAAATCAGGCATGATGGAAAGGCAGATGGAACGTATTAAAAGTATATATACACACACACATACTGAGTGGCTTACTAATGCTTGTCAGAATGACAGTGGGCATTATCCATCCACATGGATTTCATTTGTGAAGCTTAGAGTCAACAGATTTCTACATGATTTTTAACTTCTTTAAAACTTCCATTTTGTGTTCATGCCAGTGAGTTTGACGGCATCTAATTTTATGTGGTACACTTGAGGACTATCCCAAAAAAGTATAAAAGGTATGTGAAAAAGATAAAATATATTATATAACCATTATTTGAAACCCTTTTTACACACACGTTTGTTTTTGTGAATTGTAGGGACTTTCCATAGACTTCTATAGTTTTTATACTGACCAAACGATATTGTCTATCCCCTAACCCAACCCGAACCCTAAACCTACCCCTTACAGAAAACCTGTTTGCATCGTTACATTTTCAGATAAACATCATTTACTATTTTTAATCATTTTTTTACATTGCGGTCCCCACAATGTCAAAAATTTCAGGTTTTACTATCCTTGTGGGGACATTTGGTCCCCACAATGTAGCAAAAACAAGTACACACACACACACACACACACACACACACACACACATATATATATATATATATATATATATATATATATATATATATATATATATATAGGTGCTAGGCAATGACAAATTGCTTCCAAAAAATGCAAAATAAAGATATATAGTTGCTGTAGTTGCTGTTTGAAGTCCCGGTTGCTTCCCACAGAAACATGCGTTTAGGATTGCGCATGCGCACTGGATGGTCTCGCGTAAAGAACGTTTTTTTTTAACCCTATTTGAGCAAAATAAACAACATTTATGAGACAGCTGTTGTCAGATTTTGTTATTTCAAATATGAAATTTAATCATAAATTTGGCAATTTCATTTGAGCAACTGAAACGCTTCTCATATCAGATCGCGTTTTCGCGCTCTTTTGTTACATACAAACGCAGCTGGAGCCATCTTGTGTCTCAGTCATTTATTGTAGCGATAATCACCCCATGGGACTTCACTATAGAGGGTTTGCACCTACGTCACGTTCTGGTCTGGTTACCCGGATGCGCGGCCATTACGGCAATACTTATATGTAAACGTAAGCATTACGGTTAGTGTACCACTGAAGACGTTGTTCTACTAATTTATGCTGACTAAACCAAGGAAAATGTGTGGAAGCTGCTAAATCATATAGAGGAGGACTAAGTAAGCAAGCAGGAAAGGTCGTTTTATTTTAACAAACTTAATACAAAGTTAATACAGGGCTCAACGCTAAGCAGCAATAGTGTTTCCTTGGTTACTACTGTACACAAAGCTCCGCTACGCTGCTTTATAATGTGTTATACAGATGCTAGATGACAAGAAACCATGTAAACTTTTCTGAAAACAGACAGTTCCCCTCAGAGACACATTCATATAAACTCCTACCCTCAATTCATTATGATGGGTTTCTTCCAAAATTTCGTGCATCGCGAACAGTGAGATTGATCTGTCTGCTACAGTAATTTTCCTTGTTATGTCCGTCTTCAGCTGTTAACAGACTAAATATAATAATAACGTAATATTTCCACACGAATGACATTTTGGAACATGAATGCAGTGCAGTGAATGTACGACTCGCATGGGCCACAGGGCAGTCCATATTGTCCAGCCCTGTAATAAGTGGTAAACATCCGTACGATCTGCAGCATACGCTTGAATACCTGAAACTGGCGTTGCTTTCATGTTGCTCATACAGATCGCGTTTTTGCGCTTTTGTTAAAAACGTAACTGGCGCCATCTTGTGCCTCAGTTATTGATTGTAGCGATAATCACCAAAGGACTTAACTTCTAATATAACTGCATACAGGTATTTGTAATATTTAGACATTACTGTATTTCGTTCCACTGTTGGTTTTGTTGCCAGGCCAATTATGTAATGGACTCTTTTTTTTTCTTTTAACGGAAGCTTTATAATAATAAACGGGTAAAATTACGATTTCTCAAATCAGTATTTGGATAAATGTGATTAGTCTGGGAAATATCATTTTACATAATAGAATGGGTTCTGGACTTGTGCCAGTATAGGTTTTCCTTTAATGACTTGAGGAAGTGGCTGCTGAATAGACTTTCAGTGTACTTTGGGTTTGCTTACGGTATTACGGACTTCTATGAGGCCCTTTGAACTGAAAATAAAGAAGTGTTTCCTCACTATTCAGACAAATTACATTTGATCTAGGCTGTTTCCTTTCTTTTCAAATCCCTTTTAAGTTGTCTGTTGAGTGAGAGAAGGCAAAAGTGACTTTTTTGGTGGAGCTGAAAGGTCAAAACCATATAGAGCTAATAATCATACAAAAGCCCAGCTGGTGGGTTTGACTCAATTGATCAACATATATGGTGACTGAATAGATTGTTTTAAAGTAATAGTTCACCCAGAAAATGGAAATTCTGTCATTTGCAGTATTTACCCTCATGTTGCGTCTTTGTGACTAACCCATACATTTAGTACAAAAAGCACCATAATTACTGGAAATATTCACTTACATTGATGTTGCGCTAGTTTTGATGTCAATCATACTATCATTGCAGTGCACCAAACTTGGAAACCTATAGACCATTTCGCTAGATGTAAACAAACTGGTCCCGATACATTTACGGTTTCTTTTTTTTTTTTTTTACTTTACACAAACATCACAAAAAAATACAACCAACATAACATTTGACTGGATGAAAATGTTACATTAGCACCTTTAAGATGTTATTCACCTTTATGTGAATAACATAGCTTCAGAAGACTTAAGATACATCTTTATTTGTAGTGTTTTTAGGGTATTAATTAAGATTATGTTAATATAACTAAATTTAAACCATTTTAAGACTTATTGGGTCTCTTTGGAAGTTTGCAGAGGCCTTCTGTTTGAGAAGCACTGGTTTTCAAGTTGCTGTTTTACCCCTTTTTGAAGACTGACAAACCTATAGTATACTTTCCTTTTAACATCTATTTTTATGTTCTACGATAAAAAAATAAGTCATACAGGTTTGGACCTACATGCTGGAACGGCTTACCATTCTTACAAAATCTTTTTCCTTTTGAAAAATGTACTTTTTATGTTCTCCAGGCTAATCACAACCAGATAAACACAAAGTTTATAAGAAAGTGTATTTAAAAAACGTCAATTCCTCTTATCTTACCCGGAGTGTTAAAAGCTATTGCAACATTTAGTCAAACACATGGCTACAATGTGCTATGCACCATCACACTCTATTCAAAATATCTCAGTATATGGTTTTACTCTTCTGTCAGGCGCATTTGAATCTGAATGTATGAATATATGTTCCAATTTAATGCTGTGGTAATGCAAATGTGCTAATTTAGTGTTTAGTTTATACTCAAACCCAGCCCGGGAGTCAGAGCAGAGACTGGAGTCTTCCCTGTAGAGAAGCCAAACTTCATTAGACACTGTGTATTTGTGTTTCAGTGTTTATTAAATGGTGGTTTGAGTATTTTAGTGATGGTACGCTTGCTCATCACTCTTGCGGCCCAGGACTTGGTAGTTAGTGTCCAAGAACAAGAATGATGGATTTTGATAAGACATTCTTAATTCCGCTTGGAACGTCTCCATGCTCGTTTAAACCCAAACTATTCGTCCAAACATTTGTCAATGACCTATGGAGGAAAGTGAGTCAGAACAGGAGTAGCTGTTATGGTAGTTAGATGCTTGTGGTATGGCAAAGTATGGAACTTTTTTTTTTTTTAATGTTACCCACAATTCTTTCTTTTACACCCAGAAGGTCTTCTGGAATCAATTGTCGCCTCAACAGTGTGTCAACACTCCTGAAAAGTTGTCATTTGTCCAAAACTAAGGCTTATTCAGTACAAAATGTCACCCAAGGCAAAATTGCAGCCAACATAGTAGCTCTGTTTCATAACGCAGAGGACTGCCTCACATTTCACTACCTAGATAGACAGCTGACTTTTAAGGATGATACGGTAATCAAAACGTTGTATGTTCAAATGGATTTTGAACGCAATTTGATTTATTCCTCTCTGATGAGTTCCTTAACAGATTCTGAACCAATGATAAAAATATGCTTCTCTATGCAAACTTTCTATTCATCAAAGAATCCTGAAAAAATGTCATGGTTTCCACAAAAAAAAAATTAAGTTGTTAACTGTTTTTAACATTAACAATAACAATTTTTCTTGTGCATTTTTTAAGGATCATATGACACTGAAGACTAAAATAATGATGCTGAAAATGCAGCTTTGCATCACAGGAATAAATTACATTTCATAATATAACATATAAGATAAAAAACAGATATTTTAAGTTGTAAAAATATTTCAGAATATTACTGTTATCACTGTATTTTTTTTATCAAATAAATGCTGCATTTGTGAAAATTAGTGTTTTCATTAAATATATCAGTATATTTACAGTTAACATTTTTGTCTTACAGTTAACTCCATTCCCCACTTTGGATAATGACTGCAGTGCATGTTGGGATTTTTTTTTAACCGGAACAGACCTTGATGATGAATACATGCAATGCCAAAACAAGGTATCTTTTATGGTATCTGTTTATGCAAAACAGTCATAAATTCAGAAGCGTGCTATGATTTTGTGTAGATAGTTTGCTGTATATCATAACACAGTTCAAGTTCTCCAGAAATCTCAAGCGTTATCTTTAAAATGACTTAATCATGCAGTACTTCATGGCATCTTATCATGTCAGCTGGGCACGAAAGCATTGGCTGAAATGGACACTGGAAGTCATACACAGGGTGCCCGGTCCCTGCTTGCTACTTCTGCAATTTCTACATCTCATGTTTAGGGACAATGAGCCATTGTGCAGCAGTTATTCAATCCTGTGCAGCTTGCGAGCTTTGACAGTGAGTGATCACATAAAATGATGTCACTGCAAATGCTTGTAAGCCAAGTACAAAGGAGCACCTTAGATACCGATCTGTGGCCAGATTAATGTTAGGGAACACTGAAGAATTTAGAGGAAGTCTGTAACAAAAGTCACAAGCGCGTTGATTTGACAAAATAAGGCAAATCTGTCTCTTCAAAAAAGACGTATGGATTCTGCAGTGATGGGAAAGAAAAACTTTTGACACGTGACACAGTAACCAAGCTTACTTGAACTTTGTGTCCACAGAATTTGGAATGCCTGATTTTCAGAAAGTTCTACAAATCCCATGACCCGTGCGTGTTCGTTTATTGAATGTTTGACTAATTTGATTATGCTTTCAGCTGTGAATAAGAGTGTTCACCCAAAAAATTGTTGTAATTCACCCAATGTTCTTTTTTTATGACTTGTTTTTGTCCATACAATGCAAGTCATACAGGTTTGGAAAGAGGTAATGGTGCACTATTAAAAATAAATGTTATTTATTGGAACCTGTGGTTCCATAAAGGAAGTTTAAATAGATAGTTCAGCCAAAAATGAAAGTTCTCTCCTTAATTACTCACCCTCATGTTGTTTTAAACCCGTAAGACCTTCGTTCATCTTCAGAACACAAATTAAGATATTTAGAGCTTTCTGACCCTGCATAGACAGCAACATGATTATCACATTCAAGGCCCAAAAAAGTAGTAAGAAAGAAATTGTTGATTAAAGTTTTTTTTGTTTTTTTTTGTTTTCTTTGCGCACAAAAAGTATTCTCGTAGCTTAATAAAATTACGGTTGAACTACTGATGTCACATGGACTATTTTAACGATGTCCTTACTAACTTTCTGGGCCTTGAACATGTCAGTTGCACTGCTGTCTATGCAGGGTCAGAAAGCTCTCAGATTTCATCAAAAATGTCTTTGTGTTCCAAAGATTTTCATTTTTGAGTGAACAATCCCTTTAATATCCATGAAACCTTTCCATTCTACAAAAGCTTCTTTATAGTGAAAAAGGTTCTCTGAATAGTGTTCTACTAATGAAACAGCAAGAAAATCAAAGCCATAAATCTAAACAAGTTGTGTTCCAAATATGAGGTTGATATCTCAAAAAAAAATAAAAACATTTCCATAAGGTTTTATTTTGGCGCAATACCAAACGTTTTAACTAGATGAAATTCACTTCCCATTAATTTCCAATGTGGCCATTTTCGACCGTGAACAATACAAGTGTGACTCAGGGTTGGAAATTAACGTGGGCTTATAGCAAAAATGCCACTGAAATGGACAAAAATGCCCCATTAATTCAAGACAAAGGGGCAAAATATGCCTCTGCACAATTAAGCAATGTATTACAGCTGTTGCGATTTAAAATGAAGTGTGAAAATAAATGAAAATGGAATTACACCCGCGGATTCACTCACACTGCATCAGATTGCTTTTAACACATGTTTTGTGCAGTGTTGAGCCTTAACCAATCAAATGTTCTGTTAAACTTGGGAATGCACTGGCCAATCAGGGATGCTTAGATTAGTCAGCGTTGAAAATGCGCCAATCTGAGGTGCTTCGACTAGTCAGCGATGAAAACGCATCAATTAAAGGAGCTTAGATTAGTCAGCGGTGAAAACGCACCAATCCAAGGTGCTTAGAGTAGTCAGTGCTGAAAACACGCCAATCAGAGGCACTTAGATTAGTCAGCTCTGAAAACACGCCAATCAGAGGTGGCTAGATTAGTCAGTGCTGAAAATGCTGGAGCTGTAAAAACAACTAAGTGCAGAAACAATGTAAATAAAAAATGATTTAGTAGCTTCCGTGATTATAACAGGAGTTTTTGCATAACTTACTTTGCATTACATTTCCAAATACCAAGTTTCATACCATTCTAATGAAAAATTTTTCATTCAAAAATGACCAAACAGCACCAGTGGGTTAAATGTATGTGTAAATAATAGCAGAATTTTAATTTTTGGATGAACTAACCCCTAAACACATTTTGCCCTGTTTAAATGCATTCCATAAAAATTCCACTTATCCCACTCAAAACCAGTGTGGAAAATGTAAAAAAATAGATCCTGACCTGAGGATGATGTCAAGTTTTATTTGCTCTAAAATTGAGTGTTGATGTCTGTTGACCAAGTACTCAGTATAAGGCGAAACGCAGAAAAACTTATATAAAGAGCTTTACTAGCAGAACTGAACACAAACAACAGTGACTTTGTGTCTGATTTACATTTAAAGATCTGTTTGTCTATAATTAAAACCCTATTCCTGACAAACCCAATCAGGAGTACACGCGGCTATAATTATACAACAATAATTGCACTCAAGTATGTTGTGTTCAATTGCATTTCAGCGTGCCATTAACATACCGACACGATAGCATTGCTGTTTTATGGTTGACTGGACTGATTTAGTGGCATAATTGTAAAATCACGGTTTATCATGAGAGCGGTTTGGGGCCTACAGGATTTGGTCATGGTACATCGTAAATCTAAGTAGATGAGCTGGCTCCAAGCGGCAATTCCTGGGACCCGTCACTTCCTGCATAGAACCTTTATTTAGATTTACCTTATTTTAAACAAAGCATTTCTTGTTCACAGTGATCTGGGAATTTCACTTAAACATGAAATCCAACTTGAAAATATCACATTTCATAGCAAGTAAAATGTATTGAGAATACCATTTCAAGTTGACATTCATTTTTCAAATGTTTTTGGTTACTGAAAGAGACTTTTTTTATGTTACTGTTTTTATGTTACTGTTCAAAAGTTTAGATTTTTTGGAAAGAAATGTATGTTTTTCTTCAAGGATGCGTTCCGTTGATCAAAAGTGACAGTACAGTTTCTATTTCTGTTTCTAAATGCTGTTTCTAAGCGTTCTATTTATCAAAGAAACCCTGCAAAAGAAATATTAAGCAGCACAACTGTTTACAGCATTGATCATAATAATAGTTTCTTGAGTATTAAATCAGCATATTAGAATGATTTCTGAAGGATCATGTGACACTAAAGACTGGAGTAATGATGCTGAGAATTTAGCTTCTTCAGGGGCTTTTCTTAAAATCCAAGACCATATGGATAAGATACAAATGTAAAACACACTGATGCCTGTGAACTCTTTTAAAATATGCAGTGCTGAAATCAAACTGTGTGTAACTCCAGGAAAAACCCCACCTTATGGATTCAAGGTCTTTTAGGATAACTCATCGAATATTTCTCAATATCTAGCACTTAAAGGTGACTTGCGTCAAGGCCTGAGGCGTAGTCGTATTAATGCAGATCAGGCTGTTTGGGTTTGAGTCAGAGACTTTGCCTTTAAGGCTGTAATTTAACAGCAGCTTCCCTTCATGTGGTTAACGCTTCACTAAAGAGCGGTCACTGTTATCGATTAAAAAATCTGAGTCATTATGAAGTCAAGAAGCTGCATTCATGCTTCGACCGTTTTGTGACTTTTAGGGAAATGGCCCAATCCATCTTCCAGGAAAAAAGGGGACAGTGTAGGAGCTGTTATCAGATGAGGCAGCGCGGCCTCTTCGTGCTCACCCACCATTCCACAGAAAAATTCCAACACCAAGACTTTCTGGAATTTAGGGATTTTTAGGAACAAGCTCTGAATCAGCTGACCAAGTCTGATAAACATTTGAGAGGTTTGTCTCTGATGTGCATTTGAAGGTAATTTCAATTAGAAACAACAACAAAAATAACAAAAATGTTAGTACAGTAATACAGTAATGCTAATAATATTAGTACAGATTATTACAAATAAAAACAGTTAGTAGTTCAAAATAGAATTTAAATTTTTTTTTTTAATTCTATATAACTGACAGCTAGATATTATCATTTTTTATTATTTTCAATACATAATTATTTTCTATTTTCTAAACCTCAGCCCAAAATAATTATTTCAAAATTATTATGAAATAAGAAAAACTGTTCGAGACGTGAATAACGCATTGCTGCTTATTTAGTCATTTAAGCATTTGTTTATGGAATGCAAATCATGGCCTCAGTTTTCCTGTTGTTTTAATCTTGGCAAAAGATAAAACACTTCTTTTGCGTATTCACTTATCTAGAGAGCCATGACTTCTATCAGAATTTTATGGGTAATTGATTTACAGAAATAAAACGAGAAACCACACACACCTGTTTTTCATCATTTGTTGAAAAATACATTCGGGAAACAACATGATTTGGGACGAAGGATTTCAAAGGGTTGAAAATCTTAAACATCCTTCAGACGAAATGGATAAATGCAACAGCAAATTGTTTTGTTGTTCCAATTATCATTTAACATGATGCATATTTTATGGAGCAGAGTTTTATTCATGTACAGACCTAGTTTATACAGTACATACTGTATGTTTGGCAGCACTGAGCTGGGCCTGAATTGCAGGTTTCGTTTGTCATCTTGAATTGTGCTTGAATATGCTCACAGAGAAGTACCACACGGAATATGTTAGATATAAAAAGTTTTATTTTGAGTGGTTTGGCTTAGTGGTTAAATACGTGGGTGGGAAACCCAAATGCTGCAGGTTCAAACCTCAAACAGGCTTATTCACAAGCTGTAGCTTTTAGTCCCTTCGTTGGACACTTAACCACAGGTTATTAGGGGGCAGCCCGCAAAGGTTGCGGGTTCGAGTCCCAGGTCCAGCAGGGATTGAAGATGGGGGGAGTGAATAACCAGCACTCTCTCCACCCTCAATACCATGACTGAGGTGAGACCTTTGAGCAAGGCACTGCTCCCCGGGCGCCGCAGCGATAGCAATATGGCTGCCTACTGCTCCGGGTGTGTGTTCACGGTGTGTGTGTGTGCGTGTTTGTTCACTACTCACTGCTGTGTGTGTGCACTTAGATGGGTTAAATGCAGAGCACAAATTCCGAGTATGGGTCACCATACTTGGCCACACGTCACGTCCTTTCCTTTCCTTCTATTTTATTATAATGTTTATTATATTGTATCATTTTTTTTTATCATCATTATATTTTAAGTTTAAGATTTGGCGTGAAGTGAAATAGTGGTAGGCCTCTAAAACAACAATTTTAAAAACATGCAGACATCTCTGCCGATCAATTGCATCAGAATTTGAATGAATGAAAATGCAAATGATAATGGCTGCTGTACATCACCTAAATGTTATTATTAATTATTCCGAATATTTGCTGGCCCTCAATTTTTCAATTCGGTGAAATCGCCGCACAGCTGCCACCTTCTATTGTGGTGAAAGCGTTTTGTGTCTGAGACGGTGTTCACGACGCGGTCTTGGGGCAGATGTTGCCATAGTTGCCAAGTTTATTTCGTTTACTAAAAACTAAAAATGTAACGGAAATTTGTGTTTGTGTCATCCTGTCATTAATTATTGTCAATATTTTTTTCCATTTGGCACATGGAGTTGTTTTTGAAGAACTGCCTTAAAAGCAGGATTCTTCTCCATCATTTTCAACTGTCCATTAGAAGTTCAGTTAAATGTTCTAAGATTGGTTGTTAGTAACCTGTTCACTGATGGGTTAAAGTGAACTGCCGCTCACAAAAAGATAAAATATTTTTATCTTTGGCGGCGCCTGCCGCGAAGCGCTGTGCTCGTGGAAGCGGTAGAATGTTCGGTGCCTCCGTGCCGCCAGCGAAACCACCCGCGGTTTGTCGCTTTCTGCATGCCTCCCACTGAAAATGAACTAGACATACGCAACTGCCATGTCCCGTGTGAAAGGGCCTTAAGGGAAAAAAAGGGTTCTTTTAAGAACTGTTTACTGAAAGGTTCTTTGGGGAACCAAAAATGGTTCTTCTATGACATCACATTCTCTTTTGGAACTTTTATTTTAAAGCTGTTTTTCACATTGTCATCCATTGACCTCATGTTCTGTTTACATAGTGTGCACAGTACGCATACTACACTGCAGAAATAGTAACAGTAGTATGTTAATCCAAACGTAGTGGTTGTTTGTGCCCATTCTAGACACTGCAAAGAACACCAACAAATTTAAAAATTCAATGGAGTCTTTGTTTAAGTCTGTCAAGTTTCTTAGTACTATGCAAATGTTGACCTACAGTGTGTTTATGTTAACAAAATGAGGAATAAAATAAGCAGACGTGACTGGAGTTTTGACGCAGAGGGCATAGTAGATGAGATAAGACGCGCTTCATTGACAGAACAGACGAGTTATGGTTCTCTAATATACCTCTCGCGGCATTATTTCTACTGGAATCGGTCCAGTTGTGACTCATATTGATGCAAGATGTAACCAAGCTGAAGTTGGCACCTGAATCGGGTGCCTGACATTTGAAATGCTTAGGAACTTGTAAGCCACTAAATTTGAATGAAATTGAATGAAAACAACAAGAGCTGATCTCTGGTGCAAATTTGTCTCTGTTTGTTCCACTCGAGATGGTTTGAGATGATAAAGGCTTTGGACTGTAATGCCGTCCGTACGCGCAAAACATTACATCGTAGCGATCAAAGCTCAACTGGCTTATTAACACTGCGGCGATGACAGAATTTCAGAACGCCACCCAGAGTTCTCCGTTAACCTCACTGGAAGGTTTATTTATTTTTCCACTGCTTATTCACCCTTGAACCTGTTCCTCACTTTCAAGTCCCATATTTTCCACTACATTTTTACCAGTGAGGTTTTTGTTTTCAGCACTATATAGTTTAGCTGCCAAAAGCACCATCCCTATGATTTCATCATCATAAAGCATGACTGCATTACAGCATTACTATATTACCGTTCACTTACTTCCACGGTCCTTCGCCACATGTGATTTATGATGACCGTCTCATATGATTTATACCTTCATGATCAGCTGATTCGTGGGTAAATGTTCGATCATGTCAATTGTTTAAAATCAACATCTTGAATATTGTTTTCAACCAAAACTTTAAGCAATGTGTTTCTCCTCTTTAGCAGACAAGTGTTCTCAAAAAAATCCTGGCTTTAAACAACAGCTGAGAAACTCACAGATTCCATCTGGTCACTGGCAATGAATTTTAAGCGAGGACTCATACTTACATTACGTAATTATTTTTGCGGTTTATCGTTATTATTGTTTGCTAAAGCGAAATTTGTTTTCTATTAAAACCATAGAAATTAAAAAACAAACTGTGAATTTTTTACATTTTTATTTTTTGACTATTCTCTTTTTTCTTTTTACGATATTCTGTTTTTAATCTATTAAAAAGTTTAGAAAGCAAACTGCTCTAGTGCTCTGTCTTCCTCAAGGGATAATCAATAGACTGTTCTCATATAAGATGGTTTTCTTATTATACTTATATTTTATACTTAAAAATGAGCTGAAATGTGCTTATCTGCTTTGACACAAATAGCTTAGGTCTTTTATAGATGGATAAATTTGACCTTTTTTCCACAAACTGTGCTAGTTACAAGGCTATATCGTTCTTTTTAAAGTTGTTTTTTTTCTCTTTTTTTTTTTTAGATAGATAAATAGATTTTAACTTTTCCCCCAAAATGTACTAGTTAAAAGGCTATGTAGTTATTTTCAAGTTATAGATGGATGGATGGATGGACGACAGACTGACGGACAGATAGATAGATGGATGGACGGATGGATGGATGGATAGATAGACATAGACAGACAGATAGATAGACAGATAGATAGATAGCTAAATAGATAGATAGATGGATGTGCTAGTTGCAAGGCTATATAGTTTCTTTTAAAGCTTTAGATAGATAGATAGATTGAGGTTTTAACTTGTGCTAAATGTGCTAGTTACTAGGCTACTTGGTTCTTTTTAAAGCTTTTCAACAGATAGATCGGATGATAGATGTGAAAAGCACATGAAACAGCCTTAATGTCAAGCTAAATCTCTTCTGCTTCACAGGTTCAGGCTCATTTCTTTAAACATCCATAACGCAAATGTGCTCCGCTGGTTTCCTGCAGTCTCAGTCAGTAGTGTGTGTGAACAGGGGCGCACCACAGATCAGTTTCATCTTTTGTCAATACAAAATGGGGGCGGAGGAAACACATCCTATAAAAAGAAGGTATCCCACATCATGAAACGCCAGGCTGCTTCACAAACACTCAAACGAGCAGGAATCCTCCTCTTTGCTGCAACTTAGCCTACTTTAATTTTTTTTAATGTTTTTTTGGCACAGCATCCTGACGATTTCGGTTTCTCCACATCTTTGTGTTTTAATAATAAATTAAGTCTCTTTGCAATGTGTAGGCTATTTAACGTTTTTTTTTCACTGATATTTGACAGATTATTTGATGGGCTATGTAAGGGGTTTTTACTTTTTTAAGCCAAAGTGTGGTGGTCAAAGCACCTAGTGCTGTAGGAAATATCTTACCTTCAAGAAACCAACACAGTTTCATCCAGAGTAAAGAAAAGACGTAAAGGATGCTGAACGTTTCGCGGAGTCGGAGCTTTTGGATGTTGATGCTGATCATCGCGGTAGTGCGGATGGGAGAAACTCAGGCGACCGAGAGCGAAGCCCAGGTGAACTCCATCAAATCACTGGAGCCACAGTCCGCCGCCACCAACCGCTCCAGCGGCATCCCGAAGAAAGGCAACATCCCCGCTCAGGTAAACCCGACACCTCTAGCCATTTTGTCATTAGTCAAAGCTAAAACCCTTCAGGCGTTACTAGCCTACTTACCTAACGCCTAAAGAAATAACTATCATATGGCATTTATGTGCGAATTGTTCGCTTATCTTTTTAAAAGAATTTCTGTCAGTTACTGTCTGAGGGACAAACCGTTTGTCCCGCTCAAGCCAAATTCCTAAACTTGCAAAACTGGATTAACTACATCAAATATGTTTTAAAACAATTTCTTGTGATATAAAAACAATCCATACTAAAGCGATAAATGTGACAGAAAGTATGTTTTGTTGATGTATAGCTATTTGCTATGTTTGACATGATAACGGAAAGCGGTCGAGCCGCGAACTGTTGCTATGGTTACCTCCTCAGCTACTTCTATTTAACGATGTCTGACTGACTTTGTAAACTAACTTTTTGTAGGTTACTGAAATCTTTCATTTATTAGGCTATGTAACTCATCTACTATAATCAATTTTAAAAGGCTCAAACGTGTGTTATTTTAAAAGTGATTGCAGTACTTGAGTATTATACAGATACAGTTATTAGAAAGTGATTGAAAGTTCAGTTGAATGGGCAATGTCCCTCTGAAAACTTTACTCGTGTTTCTAGTCTGGTGAATCCTGGATTCATGCCAAGCTCAAGATTTATTTAAGACTTGTTTTAAGTATAAATTCTTAGCATGTGTAAATCACACAATATAGTTACTTAAGATAAAAAAAATCCTGTTTGCTGTTTGGTCCTGGTTATGTCTCTCAGATCAGCTGTAAATATGCAGATGTTGCTGTAATTGAGAGCAGACGCAATTTATTGAAAGATTCATTGCAAAAAAGAGGAGGTGATGGGAGTTTTCTCCCTTTTACTTCCTCTTTGGAGTGGGAAGCTCTCCAGTATGCAAGTTTCCCTGCCAGACCCTCATCTAAACAATTGCTCTCCACTTTACCATCTCCATAAACGCAGGTGGTCTAGATGATCAGACCATTGCCATACATATGGAAACCACTACAGTCCAATATTAGTTAAATGTCATGCTACATTTAGCTGCTTATCCAAATGTAGATTGCTAACAACTTTGTAGATTGCTAACAGAGCGACTGTTGTCTCATTTGGAAGTTTCCAGTTGCAGATGTTGCAGATATTGTGGACAGACCCCAACTTTCTATACCTGGGGCGGCTCTCTAAATCTGAAAGAATTGCTTAGGAGATTTAATTATATTAATTAAGGAAATGTTGTACTCTGTTGGAAAAAAAATGCTTAAACTTGTTCTGCTGGTCTTAGGTGATTTAAGGTGCCCAAAAGTGTCCAAAACTAATCTTAAACCAACCAAACTGGCTTGACCAGGTTGGGGAGACCAGATTCTGGGTGTATACAAAACCAGTTTAGACTGGTTTAAGTTTTTTTTTTTTTTTTTATTCTTAAGGGTATTGTATTGTTCCTTTAGGACTATGTAGTGTGCGTTGTGCAGTAATTTATATAGATGGAACAAACAAAATTGTAGATGTGTGTAAATGATGTAAACATATGGTTATATCAGTTATATTGTTATAGCTCTTTTGTGTCATCCTAGATTAGCACAGAGAACACATCATTTGCAGGTACAATAGCTTACAGTGACAGTTTATTAAAGTTAAAACCAGATTTGAGAGAACAGGTCATGTGGATGCAGTGCTATAGTGGCAACTTTCTTGACTGCAGCTGTAGCTTTGAGAAGTTTCTTTAGTTCTAGATCCCTCTTATATTGAATACATTTGAAATACAAATAGCCACCCTGGTTTTTATAGCATATAGATGGCCATTTTTTTTTTCTTTCTTATTGCTACTATGAAATATTAGGATATACAATAAAAAGAAAAGATGCATGCTAAATTCAAGTAGTGGAGTTTTTTTTTTTATTATTATTATTATTATTTTTTTTATAGTTTTTTCAAGTTGTAAAGTTATAGACATAATTGGACAAAATTGGGCATGCTCCTCACAGTGTGCTGTTGTAAAAGTTTCATCAACTTTGGACTTTGGGTTGTGCCACATCCAAGCATTTGCTCTAACTAAAATGCCAAGTTCTGTCATGAAACTCTAGATAGCTCAGGCTGATGGGCCTTAATCGCAGACTGGTGATATTAAAAGCGTTAAACTACTTGGTACAAGCTGATTGGTTCTGTTGCATACACAGCCAATGAGCTTGCTACTTTACATTTAAATGGCTGGTTAACATTCACTAGAGCATTTTGCAGCGTGCTTTCAGAGCTCCTCTGAAACCCTCCACCTCCCCAGCTCCACCTGTATAGAGCTGCTACGGGTCATTATATATGCTACTCGTGCGGCAGCATTAAGTCTTACATACTCACGGCACCATATCGGAGTATGTATTGGCAGTAGCAAGTTCCTATACTTGCTTTGCAGCAGCAGCATTAATTTACAACAACAGCAGGAACAATTCAGTAGCATAGCAGGTCTGTTCCACCAAGATGAAAATTGTCATATCCATTATCATGCTAAAATCTTCAGAGATTTGTCTTGATAGAAATGATTTTGGCAGATTTTTGTTTCAAGACGCTGCATAACATTAGTGTAGACTGGGCTAACGGTCTAGGAAGAACAGAATTTTTTACCGAAAATTCAAAATGGCGCAAAAATTTTACAGATAGAAATATGACCAGTACATTCAGCACAACGTCAAAAGAAGAAAAAAAAGAATAATTCTAGACCCTGCAGTTTTGGAGTTGTTCACAAAATTGTTAATGAGCTTATTATAGCGCCGTCTAGAGTCAGATGCAAAGTATAGGAGTATTTTGATACTAAGACTCATTTAGCATAGAAAATAATAAAGTCAGTACAAACACAATATGGTTTTAGAAGAATGACAATGCAAATGACATAATGAGCCCTATAAGGCTCATTAACCAATATAATGCAAATGATTTAAGCACTGAATATCTTTTTAAAAGTTAATGATGGCACCCAGAAGTGTGCCTGGAGTTAATTTACCATCATGTCCTTGTAGTCACTTTCCCTACATTTTTCTCTCCCATCTAGTTGAGCTGTCTGAAGAATGCTTTACATTTTTATATGTCATTACACAGCTGCTGAAATGTTTCCTCTCAAGTCCTCTTAACTCTCAAGGATATGGTGAAGATTATAACACAAGCTCCCAATAAATCTCCCACGCTGGCGTTCTCCCAACTGCTGCAAATTAGGCAGGCAAGAGAAACGGCCACCCAGTTTCATACATCCGTCCTAAAGGGGACAAGCAAAATTCGGTTCGCCGTTTCATGCTATAAGCAAAGCTGGCTGGCAGCCACGATGTCAGAGTTTTATTAGTAGCTACAACTTAATTTAAATGTGTCTAACTCTTTGACAGTGAAACTCGTGTCAGATGTTGTCCACAAATAAAATAAACCTACATTTGAAACAAACCAAAGTCAGTCACTCTAGACGATTAGAGTAAATGTTCAAGGGGAGGAGTTAATAGTGGTTTCCAGTTGTGGGCAACCCAAAAAGAGGGATATTAGAATTGGCAGAACTCGTTCACCACATTAACCTCTCGACTAGAGGGGAAGAGGCTAGTATTCCACATGAACGCGAGAGCTGTTTCACATCAGTGCCGCAGCTTTGGGACTTTTAACTTCTCCTCTTATTTAATTTGACGCTGAGGTTCCGTTAACGAGTAGGACCGAGGCGGGGGATTGTTTGGGTCTGGCTTGTAAAGAGGCGAGGTGGGTTGCCCTCTCCTGCTCCCTCTGAGGTTAAGTGACTGTTTAGTGATGCTAACGAGCTGAGAGGGTGAAATAAAACAGGCGGAGGTGTGGCGGCTTTTTAGTGCTAACCAGGCTAATCATCTGGATTTGACTTCATTTGAGGATAAAGACAGCCTAAGGTATAATCACCACGGGTTTCTGACCATGATTGAAAGCGTTAGGGCATGATATTGCAACTTTGTAGCATTCCCAGAATTCCATGGACATAATGCTTAGCATTCAATTAGCCATGCTCACTGAAAAGCACCCATGTGAATGTGAACCAGGGTTACTATAGTTAACTAAAGCTAGAAATGTAAAAAAAAAAAAATTACTTGAAATAAAATATAAAAACATTTCTCACTTTTATTTAGTTGATGTATTTAAATAACTAAAATAGCCAAAACTTTAAAAAAAAGAATAAAAACTGTATTAACTTTTAATTAGACATTAGAAATAAAACAAATAAAAATGAAACGACAAATAAAAATAAAATGAAACTAAAATGAAATAAAAACTAAAGTGAAAAAAATGAAAAAATAGAAATAAAATAAAATACTAAATTTATATATTAAATATATATGAACTAAAATAGTGATGACAATAATGATCTAAATTAACAATGATGTAATGATGTGTATATATATATATATATATATGTTTATTAAATAAATAAATAAATAAATAGTTTGTGTGTACATTTTATATATGTATGCAAATATATATATATATAGTTTCTAACACTAAAATAGTACTGTATTTACTAAAATAACAACGGTCATGAAAAACTAACAAAAATAAAAAAAAATAGAAATAGAGATAAAAATAAGAAAAGAATAAATCAGTGTGTGTGTGTATATATATATATATATATATATATATATATATATATATATATATATATATATATATATATATATATATATATAATAATTAATAATTGCTGGTAGAAAACCCAACTTGCTCAGTTTCAGGCCCAGTTTTAATGTTTTAATTCTGAATGTTTACATTGACTTCACATTTCAGTTTTGTCTGCATTGTTTGTCCTGTTGTTAAAGAACAGTAATTTGGAAGAAAATACTATTAATCCCTGCTTAAAAATATACTTCTGTTCTCGCCTGGTCAAGAGGGTCTGTTGGCTGTTTTAGAGGGGTTTTGGTCACTTTTCAGCTAGTTACTTTGGGAGACCAACTAATTCAGCTAAAGTGGCTAAGATCAGCAAACTAGTTTAGTTTTTTTTTTAGCAGGGATTTTGGTGGTTTATGAGATGACATTCTTGTAACAACGCAACATTTTTAGCAAAACAATGATAAAAAATAAAGATAAAGCAACAATTACACAACTATTATTAGTCATTTTGTTGTACTGGCAATAAAAAAAAAAATAGTTGGGAAGTGAAATAGAGCACTAAGTAGGATCTTTCGATTCCCTTTCGAATTTATTATTTTTTTTTTTTTGTCTAGGCTATTTATGAACTCATATTCCCATTATTTGTATCAGTAGTGCCTTTAAGGGTTTGTTAAAGATATGTTTTTTCATTCTGGTGAGATTAGCCTTCAACTTGTGCTTCAAACAGTGGGAGAGTGCGCAGCTTTCCTGTGCAATCTGATAGCCATGGGGCCATGCCCTTTGAGGGCGGATAAGGTTTGTTTGTTCAGTGACATAGTTTATTTTACTCTTGAAAACCCTCTCAGTTCACTAACACCATTCATGGTGTCAGATGTCAGCTTTGCTTTTGCAAGGTCAAGTTAAGCCGGGCCCCGGGGCCCTAGAGGAACATATGTGTGAGACACGGGTTTTATGTGTGAAAACCCTATTCAGGATTTCATGAGTCTGTTGTGTAGATGAACTCAGACGCAGGTTCAAAGAAAGGCTTGCAATACAATAGTTGTAGCCGGAAATTAGACTGAAGATGTTTCTTTTGTAAGCTGTAGTGTACAATATCTATTTTAGGCTCAAAGGTAGCGGGAAAAAAATGGTTAGAGTAAGATTAAAATAAAAGATTTTGGCAGGTTTTTTTTTTTTTTTTTTTTTTTGATAGATTTTAGCAGATTTTATGTAGCATATAGCAGTTTTAAATTAGAAGATAAAATATAAAATATAATATCTAAAAATATAATAATAATGAAAGATTATAATTACATTTGAAAAAAAATATATATATAATGTACACAGTTACAATAAAAATGATCAAATAAAATATACAATTAAAAAAGGAAAACTGCAAACTATCTACTGCATTTTAATTGTAATTTTTGAATTTATTTTGAATATATGTATAGTTTATATCAAGTTCATATACATTTTTATACTTTCACATACATTTAGCTCTTAGCTTTTTGTGCATATACCAGTTATAAATAAATAAATAAATAAACAAAAATAAATTCAAAAATTAAATATAAAATATAATATAAAAATATATATTAAAATATAATTAAAATAAAAGATAAGCATTATAATGATCCATTTTAGGTAGTTATAATTAAATGAAAGCTTATATATATGTGTATATGTATATGTGTGTGTGTGTATGTATATATATGTATATGTAAGCTAAAATAAACATAAGAAAATAAAATACATAAATAAAAAAGGAAATATGCAAAATATCTGCTGCATTTTAATTTTTGAATTTATTTTGAATATAGGTATATTTTATATCAAGTTCACATAAATTTGTATACTTTCACAAACAAGCAGATTTTTAGTAGCATATAGCAGTTATAAATATATAAATGATAAAATCTAATTATTTATATAAGAAAATAAAAGAAAAGAAATATGTACTGCATTTTAATTGTATTTGTAAAATAGTGTATATATATATATATATATATATACCATATATTTACAATTTCTACTTATGAATAATTTAAAAAAGAAAAAAAATATATAAATAAAAAAATAACACATCAGTTTTTTTATTTTAAAATTATATAAAATATTACATTTTTTGAAGTTTTTGAAGATTAGACTGCAATATATTTCAGGCAGTTTACAAATCTGCCTGCTAAAGTACTGCATGCTTATCGGTCCCTACTAACAAGATAAGACTTGACGTGGTTTGGGTATTACCTGATATCAATCCTTAAATGTTTTTTAAAAGCATGAGGGAGAATACAGATAGGGAGCTGATTTTCAAAGGGATGGCACGTTTAGTCTTCAAAGTCCGCCTTTTTTTTGCTAGCATGAGAGCGGTGACACAGGGGCCAGTGGGCATCCCTCATCACCGTCTGTCTCTGAGCTTATCATCTTGACACTTATCTCACACATGAATGTACTGTATGGGAGGAATAAAAACAGACTGTGGAATCAACGAGGGATGAGGATCAACGAGTCGTATCCAAGCGTTGGCCGGGTCATTAAAATCCTGATGCGATGACGTTGCCAGATTGTGTGCAGACGTGATTTTGTGTCTACGTTGGCTCTGGCGGTTTACACGACGCTATGGAGAGATGCGGGTGACTCTTGCAGCTCTGGAGTCGAAATTCAGTGTGTCTCTTTCACTTTGTATCTTTAGGTCGACATGATTTAACCTGAAAGGTGAGGACGTTTTACGTCTAAGCACATCATACAAGTGAAACGAACGTACAGATTTTTATGACGTCTAAATGGATTTGTCTGTTTTCATCTGCTAATGTAATGCACTCAATCATTTTCTAAAGAAGCAGCGAATGAACACTGAATTTTTGAGGTCAGCGACTTCTTAGTATTTAAACATTTTATGAGCCTCGTCCGTTCCTTATTCCTCTCGTGAATGTATCGTTGGTGGTTTGGCCCGGTTTCATCATGTGTTTTCAATGTTACCAATTCTGTTACTTGCATAAGAAAGGAATATCGCTCTAAGGTCCGTCAATCTACGTAACAGACTCGTTCTTTTGTTATTAGATATTGAGATATTCTTCTCCCCTTGTCAGAACACATGTTTTGCATTTGACGCTAAACTGAAGATTGTTACGGGTGATGTAACGCATTTCCCTTGCTAAATCTTCACTAGCTGCTTTCTGTTCTGGAGTCTGTGATTTGTATAACATTGTTGAGCTCAGTTACAACTATCAGTTTTATCTTACTTTAAGGCAATTTAATCTTATATTAAAGTGCTTAAGGTCTGGTTTGCTGATTTTGGAGGGCCTAACTTGATTGCAGCTAAAAGGTATACTAATATAAAACACTAAATAAGCAATTTGTCAGTGTACTGTTATTGAAATTAACAAAAATGTGCTGCTTTCTGGTTTTATTAGATCCACCTAAATATTCATTACAGATTCAGTGTATAAATGCATATTAATATATTATAGTAGCCTGATTTCTCCACAGAATAAAAAAAAAAGTATTTATGACTTTTTATCTCACAGTTATGACTTATTTCTCACAATTCTGGGTTTATATCTCAGAATTCAGAATTTTTGTTTCTCAGAATTCTGAGTTTAAACACAGAATTCCATGATATGAACTCAAAATTCTGAGAATATCTTGCAATTAATGCAATATAAACTCACAAATAACTTTTTTTCTCAGAATTGTGAAATATATAATTGCAAGGAAAAATATCTGAATTTTGAGATAATACATTGAGATAATACATTTTGAGATAATACATTTTTAACTAGTCATAATGGTCAATTTTTTTGAAATTGTGAAAGCTAAAACCTGAATAAAAAAGCTTTCCTTTGATGTATGATTTGTTATGATAGGACAATATTTGGCCAAGAAACTGTTTGAAATTGTGGAATCTGAGGGAGCAAAAAAAAAATATATATATTTATGACTTTTTGTCTCACAGTTATGACCTATTTCTCACAATTCTGGGTTTATATCTCAGAATTCAGACTTAGTTTTTTGGAATTCTTGATTTTTTTTTTCTCAGAATTCTGAGTTTAAACAGAGAATTACATGATATAAACTCAAAATTCTGAGAATAAAAATCTGAATTGTGCAATTAATGTAATATAAATTCTGAATTTTTGCAATTTATATATTCTCAGAATTGTTACATATATAATTAAGAATTGCAAGGAAAAATATCAGAATTTTGAGAGAATACATGAATACTGGAATTACATTTTTAACTAGTCATAATGGTCAATTTTTTGATATTGTGAAAGCTGAAACCTGAATAAAAAAGCTTTCCATTGATGTACGGTTTGTTATGATAGTACAATATTTCGCCAAGAAACTGTTTGAAATTGTGGAATCTGAGGGAGCAAAAAAAAAAGTATTTATGACTTTTTATCTCACAGTTATGACTTATCTCAGAATTCAGATTTTGTTTTTTGGAATTCTTGACTTTTTTTTTTTTTCTCAGAATTCTGAGTTAAAAAACAGAATTCCGTGATATAAACTCTGAATCTGAATTATGCAATTAATGCAATATAAATTCCGAATTTTTGCAATTATATATAACAAATATTTGGGAATTCTGAATGAATTCAGAATGTAAATATATCTGAATGTTGAGATAATACATTATTTTTTCTTTATCTCATGGTGAAAACAAGCTTCCATACTATATTGTTTAGACAAATGAATATAAAATTCATAATGTCCACAGTGTCTTACAAAAATGTATTACAAAGAAAAAAGAATGTCTTACAGTTGTCTCATAGTGTCTTACAAAAAAAAAAAAAAGCTCAAAGGGTCTTTTTACTATGCGGCTCACTAGAATGCTCAATTCTGATTGGTTAATCATGGGATCCAGTCCCAACATTCGGCATCGTTTATTGCAATTTTGTATATCAGTCTGCTCTTTATGTAAACTGGCACTACTTTCATGTTCTCGCAGACTGGCTCATTTTATACTAAATAATAAAAGAAATAACTCTAATCAATATTTGGTGCATTTATTTGGCAAGTAGCAATCTAATAAGTGGGTTAATACTCAGTCGGGACAGCGATAAATGCTCTTGTAGATATAATATACTGTAGCAGAATGGAATATTTTCAACACATTCCCATCATGGAAAGTTTATTATGGGAAGCACAAAACACTCTTAGTCAAATTACTTATTTTGCATGTAATTTCATCCAGAATTTTCAACGGCCACATAAAAATGCAACAAAATATGGCTGAGGACAGGGATGAATGATGATTGGAATAATTTAATTCTAATATGGGATCCAATAAATTTCAATTGTCATTCATAATTTTTAATATTTTATTTTTATTGTGACCGAGATTTGAGTGTTGTGTTAAAACAGAGCTTTGGTGGAGAAGAACCCAATCTGATCAGTCTTTCTCATTCTTTTTTCAGGGGCATCCATGCAGCAGCGATAACGAATGCTCGGTGGGAACGTACTGCCACAGTCCTCAACACGCGCCGTCCCGCTGCCTCACCTGCCGCAGGAGAAAGAAGCGCTGCCACAGAGACAGCATGTGCTGCCCTGGCAATCGCTGCAGCAACTGTACGTTCCTGGATTGATTGCTGATAGACACTGTTTCCCAATGTCTTTACACTAACACTGAGAAAGTTACAAAGGATCATTTCTGTCTTTCTTTAGATATCTGCATCCCCATCTCAGAGCGTGTCCTGTCCTCACACAAGTCGCCTATGGAGGAGGACAACAAGCTTTCCCTCAAAGACAAAGGCTGGAGGAGGAACGGCAAAGCTCATCCCAAGGTCTCTCTCAAAGGTGAGAAACTGACTAAATGGAGAACCACAATTCGTGAAAAGTTGTTTAGGACTTGAAGATCTGCAGGGTTAGAGAGAGCATAGACTCGACTAGTCGGGTTTGCAGCAGAAGAACCGTCAGCCAGTAATAAAGTAAAAAAAACCAGAGAAATTGAAGAAAATTGCACCCTTTGGACCCTTTTCACAGACTGTGATTATGTGTTTCAACAGTTCTTAACATCTTAATATTTTAATTTTCAAACAGTTTGTGACCCTGGACCACAAAACCAGTCATAAGGGTAAATTTTGAAACTGAGAAAGCTGAATAAATAGGCTTTCCATTGATGTATTGTTTGTTATGATAGGACAATATTTGGCTGAGATACAACTATTTGATTCCAAATATTGAGAAAATCACCTTTAAAGTTGTCCAAATGAAGTTGAAATTTACAAAATATCTTCATGGAACATGACCTTTATTTAATATCCTAATGATTTTTGGCATAAAAGAAAAATCGATCATTTTGACCCATACAATGTATTGTTAGCTATTGCTACAAATATACCCGTCATTGAGTGAGTGTTTCTAACACAATGGCAGATGGCAAATTTGACTTCTTTCTCTCTTCTGACCAATGTAACCAATCTCTTGATATTTTTTTTCTTCATTTGGAAAGCCATAGAAACACAATAATGTTTTTTTAAAATGGGTGCAAAATTATATTTGTATAAGTTTACCCAACTATGATGACTTTTTGAGAACTCAAACTGTAAAAAAAATTGTCCATTAGTAAATGTTTAAATTAATATTAACTAACCAATGTTAACAAATGGAACCTTACTATAAAGTGTTACTGAAATGCGTTTAGACTTTTTGCAATAAACTCTGAATACTTTTTTTTGGCATAATGAGACCTCTAACCTATAGAAGCCCGTTTCTGCCACTGAATGAAAAAAAACCAACAACTTTGCAACATTTTACCTTTGCAACATTGCAAACTCAGATTTGCGAGTTTAAATCTCAATTCTGACTTTATAACTTGCAATTATGAGTTTATATCTCACAATTCTTGCAATTAAACTTGCAATTTTGACTTTTTCCTCAGAATTACAAGTTCATATCTCGCAATTCTGACTTTAGAACTCGCAATTGCGGGTGTATATCTCAATTTTGAGGGGAAAAAAGTCCTCATATCTCAAGTTTATATAGTTTATATATCAATTCTGACTATAACTTGCCATTTGTGAGTTTGCTTACAATTCTGAGAAAAAAGTTTATTTTTCATAATTATGCATTTATATCTTGCAATTCTGACTTTATAACTCACAAATGCGAGTTTATATTTCAATTTTGAGGAAAAAAAAAGTAAAAATTGTGATTTTTGTATCACATAATTCTGAAGAAGTCTTAAATTGCAAATTTATTTCTCAGAATTGCGAGTTTATATCTCAGTTCTGACTTTATAACTCGCAGTTCTGAGAAAAAAAGTCAGAATTGCGAGTTTATATCTCGCGATTCTGACTTTATTTCTCAGAATTACAACTTTATTTCTCAGAATTGTGAGTTTATAACTCAATTCTAAAGGAAAGAAGTCCATATTGTAAGTTTATATCTCCCAATTCCGAGAAAAAAAAGTCAGAATTGCGAGTTTATATCTCAATTTTGACTTTATAACTCAATTCAGAGTTTATATCTCGCAATTCTGACTTTATTTCTCAGAATTGTGAGTTTATATCTCGTAATTCTGACTTTAGAACTCGCAATTGAGAGTTTATGTCTCAGTTCTGAAGAAAAAAAGTCAAAATTGTGATTTTGTATCACATAATTCTGAGAAAAGTCTTAAATTGCAAATTTCTCAGAATTGCGAGTTTATATCTCAATTCTGACTTTATGACTCGCAATTCTGACTTTATTTCTCAGAATTACAGCTTTATTTCACAGAATTCTGAGTTTATATCTATCTCGCAATTCTGAGAAATAAAATCATATTAAACTTGCAATTTTTACTATTTCTCAGAATTACAAGTTTATATCTCACAAATCTGACTTTATAACTCGCAATTGAGAGTATATATCGTGAGATCGGCAATTACCTTTTATTTTTTATTGAGTGGCAGAAACGGGCTTCCATACCTAACACACTTTCCATTGACTCATTTTTTCCTCGAAGGTGCTCACTGTGTACCGTGAGTTCAGGAAATGACATACAATCTCCAGCAATGTGATTGTAGCATGTGATTTTCGAGTTTTGTGTGCCTTACGTTTGAGGCAGTCAGTGAATGTACTATGGGCGTTCTGAGACTGATTGTGTTTCACATTCGTACTCACTTATGAACTATGTCCGCAATGGGTTGATTCACTGGATGTGGTTACGTGCATGTGTTGAGGGGGACGGCGGGTCACAAATTTGGCTGTAACTACACGCAGCTCGTATATCTTGAAGATTTAACCACAGCGGGAGGCCTGTGAAGGAAGGATCACAATGCAGTGCTGTTCCCACACCTCCGTATTCTCGCCTCAGTAACATGCATGCTGACGGCAGAGTCACGCTCAAATATAAACTAAACCACACGACATTTAGACAAAGCCATCTGAGGGACACTAAATATTGTACAGACTGTGAAAAATCTGGTCAAAGCTGATGTCCTTCTCTATCATGGACACTGCTGTTCATGGCTTGCATTGGGAAAACCAGACAGGAAACTGTGGTTTTGTTACAGGAAGCCTACTTTCTGTGTTAAAAGGCCTTTGGCAGGAAAAGCTTTCATGGTGATTTGTTTAAAAAAAAAGTAAAACTTGCGTGATTAAGTAATATTTATATGCATAATAAATATTTGCTTCACTAATTGTCCCTTTGAAGTATATAAGCAGGTCATTAGCCAAGCATATCAGGTTCTCTTCAAATGGGCCAAATTTCTTAATATATCAGGAAATGATTTGCTCAAATTAGGGTCCCCAACACTGTTTCTATATACAGGCCTCATAATGCAGTTGAAATTGGTATAATGCTGTACAGACAATGCTTATAACACTTTAATAAAATACCTCAGCAAACAGCATACAGTGCCATGTTGTGTCTTGAAGACATTTGTCAAAAATATCCACTCTGAAGTGCAGCTCACAACACCAAACTTACTTTGTAGTTTAATACAAAATTACCCTACAACACCATTCCCTTTGGGAGAAAACAAACAAACAAAACAAAAACATAAAAATAACCCATGCTATTTTCAGCCTATATTAAAGACCAACCACTGGAAAACTGTTTTGCATTTGTTTGTAAGTAGATGTATATCACTAACAGTGACGTATTTGGTGGCACTTTATTTTCTGATTTCATTTGAACGCTGTGGAGAATATTTGCATGAGAGATAGAAAGATGTAGCGTGCGTAAGAGTTGCACACATTGCCGCCATATGTCATCTTTGACCGGGTCGTTCTATAGACTGATGGAGGGATGATACTTATATTTATAAACTTATGGAAGCAGCAACAAATCATTTCTTCTGTAGGTTGACATACACAAAAGAAAAAAAATGTAGGTTGTTGATTAGATAGAGGCACATCTTGCAGTCAGTTGTAAGAAAGGAGTGGGGTTTACACAGACTCAATTATTGGAGAAGTCTGCATACTGTACTTCATCAGATAGAAGTCTGACATTTCATTGGAAGGTAGAGTTATGATATTTTAATGAACTATTACAAGGTCTACGTTTTTAGTGAATATTTCACAGATAATTTTTTCCCCATATTTTATATTGAGTTGCACGAACTTATAAAACTTTAAAGATGAGTTTGCGGACACTTTTTGAAATATATCACATTTCTTTAAAACAAGGAAATAATGCCGAAATTCTTTAAAAAAAATCTGTATATATACCTACAATATTAACTCAAAGTAACCTCTGAGATTTTATGGTAATATTTATAATTAATAATTTTTTTTTTTTAATAATTTTTTTTATTGAATTTGTATTATAAGTAATGTAATGATATTGGCTAATGGTTGCATAACATGCATGTAAATAAATAGAAATAAATAAACGTTTTTTAGTATTTTTTTCAAGTTTTTTCTTTTAATTTTACATTTTTAAAAAATAAATATATAGACCTAAAATATTTCCTCAAAGTAGCCTCTGAGATTTTCTGCTAATATTTAAATAATTTAATGATGTTGATTAATGGTTGCATAACATGCAGGTAAAAAATAAATAAATAAAATAAAATAGAACGTAATTTTATTTTCAAATAATTTATTTTAATTTTACATTTTTATGATTTAAATAATAGCCTGAAATATTTACTTAAAGTAGCCCTTGAGATTTTATGCTAATATTTAAATAATTTAATGAGATCAGTTAATGGGCTTGCAACATGCAGGTTAAAAAAAAATTTTTTTAGCAAGTATTTTTATTTTCATATGTATTTTTTCTTTTACATTTTTATGGTTTAAATAAATATATAGCCCTAAAATATTTACTCAAAGTAGCCCCGGAGATTTTATGCTAATATTTCAACTATTTAATGTTATTGGTTAATGGTCACATAACATGCAGAAAAATATTTTTAGCAAGTATTTTTATTTTCAAATGATTTCTTTTAATTTGACATTTTTATTATTTAAATAAATTATATAGACCTCAAATATTTACTCAAAGTAGCCTCTGAGATTTTATGCTAATATTAAAAATAATTTAATGATATCGGTTAATGGTTGCATAACATGCAGGTAAAGAAAAATAACTTTTTTAGTAAGTATTTTTAGTTTCAAATTATTTCTTTTAATTTTACATTTTTATGACTTAAATAAAAATATAGATTAAAATAGATTTTATGCTAATGTTTCAATAATTTAATGATATCGGGTAATGGTCATAACATGCAGGTAAAAAGAAAAAAAAGCATTTTTTAGTAAGTATTTTTATTTTCAAATAATTTCTTTTAATGTTTCATTTTTTTATAATTTAAATAATTATTTATTTTAATGAACTCAATCAACCTTGCAGTAGTTTACCAAAAAATGAAAAGTAATTTTCATGCAACTCTGCATAATTCTTCAAAATTCCCCTTTTGTGTTCTATTGGAATGCTATGAGAGTGAATCAATGAGATTTTCTTATTTTTGGGGCTCTTAAAAAGAGCTATTACATTTCATCCAAATGAGAAAATGATGATGAAATCTTTCCAGAGCAACTGTATGTGAAATAAAGGGAACATTTGACCACAAATATTGTTTTACAAAGTAACTTGCCTTAAGTTCTATGAATTCTATGAATTTATGCATCTGCCAGATGCTTTTATCCAAAGTGATTTACACTGCATGCCTTCCCAGGGCATTCTGCTGTTCTGTTTGAGTTACAGAAATGCCTTCATGGCTTTCTTTCACCCGCAGGTCACGAGGGCGACCCTTGCCTGCGATCGTCCGACTGCTCGGAGGGCTACTGCTGCGCTCGCCACTTCTGGACGAAAATCTGCAAGCCTGTGCTGCGGCAGGGCGAAGTCTGCACCAAACAGCGCAAGAAAGGCTCCCACAGCCTGGAGATCTTCCAGCGCTGTGACTGCGCCAAAGGACTCGTCTGCAAGGTGTGGAAAGACGCCACCTCCTTCTCCAGGTCCAGGCTGCACGTGTGCCAGAGGATCTGAGACGGGAGGCCTCTGCAAAACAAGCCGCACCTTGGGGCCCCTGCGTCCCGCCGGGGGAGGAGTGGACGAGGACTCGTTTCTCCAGGACTTACTCAGCTGTGATAAAGAGAGAAAGGGTGAGATACAGATGAATGTGTGTGGGTTTGGGATGGGAACGAACCAATATGGTGGGACGCTCAGCCGTAGCTGTTGAGGAAGCACTCCGGGCCTCTTTTCAAGACTATTTGGTGGAGTTTTATTGATTTACAAGCCATATTTATCACTGATTTCGCAGGCATTATTTCAGTATGTCCGTGCTGTCGGTTTAGTATCTCGTGATGCTGAATGCTCTGATTTGGTTTCTGTTTTTCACAACATTGTGACCCTGGACCACAAAACCAGTCATAAGGGTCAATTTTTTGGAAAGTAAGATTTATACATCATCTGAAAGCTGAATAAATAAGCTTTCCACTGATGTGTGGTTAGTTAGGATAGAACAATATTTGGCCAAGACACAACAATTAGAAAATCTAAAATCTGAGGGTGCAAAAAAATCGAAATATTGAGAAAATCGCCTTTAAAGTTGTCCAAATGAAGTTTGTAGCAATGCATATTACTAATCAAAAATTAAGTTTTGATATATGGTAGGAAATTTACTAAATATCTTCATGGAACATGATCTTTACTTAACATCCTAATGATTTTTGGCATAAAAGAAAATGTGATAATTTCAACACATACAATGTATTTTTGCCTATTGCTACAAATATACCCGTGCTACTTAAGACTGGTTTTGTGATCCAGGGTCACATATGAGTTTTTCATCGCATAACCACTAAAATATTACCTAGGTTGTTTTTTGGTTACATTATCACAGGGTTTCGTTCACTAATAATTCTATGAAAACAAACAACAGTTTTCATTTTTAGTTGACCTTTTCCTAAATTTCTGATATCTGCTCTTCTGAAAGTGCACTTTGAGTTTGCTTGTATAAAAATAAAATGATGTGTACATAACACCAAACAGAAGAACAGTAGTATGTTTTCAAGGTAGTCACACACTAGTAATGCATTTGCTTGAGAAATATGATCATTAGTTCATATTTACAATTACTATTATTTCAGAAATGCTATATAAGTTCTGATTTTCAAGGGAAGTTGTTTACAGTGCTGTTCAGTGAATGTGCAGATGCTTTATGACATTATGAACCATAGTCCGTACTTTCGTTCCACACCATCTTTTAGCTAGAATAAAAATAATAATAATAATAATAATAATAAATAAATAAATAAGCTCTTATATTGTAAATAAAATGCTAAATTTTCAAAATGTATTTAAGAAGCAGTTGTATATCATGTATATATTGGTAAAAAGGAGCAGACGGGGACATGAATAAAGTAGCATAAAGACGTTAAACACTTTTTTTTTTTTTTTTTTTTACCCTCAGCTAACTGTGTCATAGCAAGGTGTTTCCATTTTTCTCAATCTCTTGCTTTTACACCACAGATATGAAAATCCCCATGCAGAACTATTTCTATTAAATTATTTTCAAAACACATTTTGTCTTTACAGAGCTCACGTTGTGTATTTGTTTAATGTCTGATTTCCTGGGTTACTTTGTTCCTGTTGTAACAGTGCTGTTATGTCTCATTGTGTATTTACAGTGATTTAAACAGATTAAAGAATGTATTTTGTATTACAAGCATTTGCCTGCTCTCGTATTTTCAGCTTCAGTGTTTGACCTTCTAAAACACAATTTATGAAGCTGTCAGCGTACACTGAATGAGTCTCAGTGGTTTTATACGTTCTGTATTTCTTTGGCTCTATCTGTGATGACATTTATTAGCTACTACATTGAACGTAAGCAACTAACATGCATTTTCCCTTTTTTCTCAATGGCCGTTTCATGTTTAGCCTAATGGACGTAAGTGTAACATGTCAATAAAACGTAGAGACTGGGCCCTGTGTTTCTGGCAGACGGGTTATGAGTAGACGAAAGAATATAAAACGTCTAATGCCGTTAACATGACAAACCCTAGAGTGGCCCATAAAATATTCTTGGACCATGGAAATAGCTTAGTATTGTCTATCTTTGCTCTTCAGGAGCAAAGAAAAATGAACTAAAGGCACATTTGTTTGGTTTATTAAAGGATTAGTTGAGAAATTTTGTAATAATTTACTATTCCAGTCGAAAAGAAATTAAGGTTTTTGAAAAAAAAACATTCCAGGATTTTTCTCCATATAATGAATTTCAATGGGACCCAGTGGGTTGAAGGTCCAAATTGCAGTTTCAATGCAGCTTTAAAGGGCTCTACACGATCCCAGCTGAGTGAGAAGAGTCATATCTAGTGAAACAATTGGTCATTTTCCTAAAAAAAAAAAAAAAAAACAATTCTGTACTTTTTAACCACTTTTTAACAAAAGCTCAACTTCATGCGTTACATAATCACATTGGAAAGGTCAAGCAAGAGAGGCAGAAGTACCAACCCAGTGTTTACAAAGCGAAGGTGCAAAGGATATCAAACGGCCTTTACAAAAAAAGCAAAACAACGATTTTGGACGATTTTGAGGTTGGAGGAGAAAAAGAGATGGAGTTTTTCACCCTACCCGACCTTTTTGAACCGAAGTACACGTTGTGAATTCATGCACATTGCAGATCTAGTGCAAGATCAGCATTTTTAGTCATTTATTTTTCATAGAAAATGACTGATCGTTTTATTACATAAGACCCTTATTCCTTGGCTGGGATTGTGTTGAGCCCTTTGAAGCTGCATTGAAACTGCAGTTTGGACTCACATTGATCCCCATTGAAGTCCACTATATGGAGAAAAGTCCTGGAATGTTTTCCTTAAAAACCTTAATTTATTTTCGCTGAAGAAAGACATAAACATTTTGGATGACATGGGGGCGAGTAAGTTTTTATTCTGGAAGTGAACTAATCCTTTAATTAGTCTTACATGATCAGAACCAATGTTGGGGAAAGTTACTTTTAAAAGTAATGCATTACAATACTGTGCTACTCCATAAAAAGTAACTAATTGTGTTGCTTACTTGCTTTTTATGGAAAGTAATGCGTTACATTACATTTGTGTTACTTTTTGTCACCTGAGCTAGGCTTGCTTATTTGTTTTTTAGTTACAAAACCCCCAAAAGTGATATTTTTGTCAGTTACTTTATTAGTTACCTGAAAAAAAGTAATCTGATTACGTTACTTGTAATGCGTTACTACCTCCAACGCTGATTAGAACCGTAAATCACAGGCTTCATAAAGTAAACGGCATGGCATTAATCATGCTATTGTATTTATGAAGGTTCATTTCACATAATCAAAAATTTCACATACACTACCAGTCAAAAGTTTTTGAACAGTAGGATTATTAATGTTTTTTTTTTTTTTTTTTTTTAAGTATCTTCTGCTCACCAAGCCTGCATTTATTTGATCCAAAATACAGCAAAAACATTTTACCATTTAAAATAACTGCTATCTCTTCTGTGATTTCAAAGCTGAATTTTTAGCATCATTACTCCAGTCTTCAGAGTCACATGATCCTTCAGAAATCATGCTAATATGCTTATTTACTGTTCAAGGAACATTATTATATAACATAATTATTATTATTATTATCAGTATTTAAAACAGTTGAATACATTTTTTTTGGATGAATAGAAAGATCCAAAGATCAGCATTTTATTCATTTATTTATTTTATTATTATTTATATTATATTTATAAATTATTTATATTATATATTTGATAATCTAATTTTTTTTAAATAATATAATTTAATAATAATAAATATAAATTATAGAAATTAATACTTTTATTTAGCAAGTGAAGTAAAAAAGTGAAGTAAAAATTAATGATAAAGACATTTATAATGTTACAAAAGATTTTGTATTTCAGATAAATGCTGTTCTTCTGAACTTTATATTCATCAAAGAAACCTGAAAAATTCTACTCAGCTGTTTTCAACATAATAATAATAATAAATGTTTTTTTGGGTTTTTTTTTTTGAGCAGCAAATCATAATATTCGAATGATTTCTGAAGGATCATGTGACTGGAGTAAGGATGCTAAAAATTCAGCTTTGAAATTACAGAAATAAATTACATTTTAAAATATATTTAAATATTTAAAACTTTTTTTTTTTTTTTTACTGTACTTTGGATCAAATAAATGCAGGTTTGGTGAGCAGAACAGAACATTATTAAATCTTACTGCTCAAAAACTTTTGACTGGTAGTGTTTATTTTGTCTTAAATTCCTACTATTTTGCAATGTTTTACCCCAAAACATTCAGTAACAGCTTTCTTTGCTTCAGAAGCGTGTGTGTGTGCAACCATGTCATTGGGTAAAATCGGAGGGTCAGGAATTTCTTGTAAATTATAGCGAAATGATTTTTATGGACAAAAAGGATATGAATATGATAAAAAGGAAAACTGGAAGGAACGCTAGTCATGTGGCAGCTCTACAAACATTGTGCTTTACTTCTTTCATCAGCACAACGATTTGATTGCTTTGATTGGAAGTGTTGAAATCGCAGGGACTTTCCACATTCATTCCTTAAAACACCTTGAGATTGCTTGTATTTTCTTTTTTAGATGTTCTATTTAAGATCAGAACAGATCAAATATAGCGTCATAAAAAACTATTGGTCATGGTGATCTAGGTCTAGTGAAAATCATTCTGAGCGGTTTATTTTTACGGACCGTTAAAGGAACCAGCGTCTGATGTTGCAGCCCATAATAAATCATTTTCTCAATTTTTTTGGACCGTCTACAGGCACAACCTGCAATAATTATGGAATACTATAGCCTTTCAGCTCATGGTCAAGCAAGTCATTCTGTCCAGGCATTTGGATTATGTTTCACATGTGTTTTTCATTCTAAATAATGACTTGTGTCTTCAGCATTGGGTGGGCTTTTGGGACCAAGGTAAGCATTGTTCTTTGCTGCGGCGATCTATCAGTTCGGATTCGTAAAAAGACAAGCGAGGCAGAAATTCTCTGAAAAGTCCCTTGACGGTCATTGAACCTCAAATCCGAGTTGAAATACAACGCTGACCCAAGCTCTTCTCAAAACACCAAAGCTGAGGAGAAGAAGAAGTTCGTAACAGTCGGCCACCCACTAGCACAGAGCAGCAACCGTAATCTGCTAATTGGTTCAAAGTGATGTCTGTGGCCCAAAGCGTCTCTCTCTCTCTCCTCCGAGACAAATGTGTCATCGTAATCCAACACAGTTGTTAGCGTTGGCCCTCCGTGTGACTGTGCATGTGCCAACAGGCTTTGGTGTCGTGTTGATAGATGGAGGGCCCTGGTGGTGTGCCCGAAGTAGCATGTGGCACACTTTCCTGGACATCAGATGTGGAAGAATGAAAGTCAAGGCCACACAGACGCTGGGGTGACAGATGAGGCCCCACCTAGTACTGAGATAATTCACTTCTTTCTATGTCAGCTGAGCCTTTTTTGCCCTCTGATATATTACAAGAAATTCCTTCTTTGGGCTCTTTGGGAAATTTTGCAAGCTGGGTTTGAACATCGTAGGCATCAGAGTTGCAGCTCAATGTGTTGTAGCATATACATTCATCTTCAAAAAATGAAAAGTATTGGATTTTCAGTTTCTACACTGAGCCGACTAACATCTGTGGCTGAAAAGTCGTGGTACACGGGCGATGGCTGACAAGGGATAATATAAATTGATAGAAGTTGTTATTTTTGTTTTCTTTGCGCACAGTAATGTATTCTCGTAGCTTCATTAAATTAAGGTCGAACCACTGATATCACATGGACTATTTTATTGATATCCTTACAACCTTTTTGCGCCTTGAACGTGTCAGTTGCGTTGCTGTCTAAGCAGGGTCTGAAAGCTCTCGGATTTCATCAGAAATATGTTAATTTGTGTTGTGAAGATGAATGAAGGTCTTACGTGTTTGGAATGACATGACGAAGACTAATTAATGACAGAATTTTCATTTTTGGGTGAATTGTCACTTTACGTGACTTTGGCAAAGAAATTATGCTTACGAAATATTTGTATGGCCAAAATAAAATGAAAACATATGCTAAATATATCTTGCGCGCAGCACAGCTAAATGAAACATATTGGTTTAATCCTTCAAATTGTGAAATATTTGTTGGTGCCGGTGGCTTTGTGGTTAGCATGCCGACGTGTGGCGTCGTTGCGCTGCGGGCGTCCCGAGTTTGGGTCCCGGCTTGTGGACCTTGCTTCCTGTCAAACTACACTGTCCTATCTAAAAAAAAAAAAAAAAAGTGAAATATGTAACAATGTGTAAAATATTTTTCCAATCTTAAAAACATGGCAAACTGCATTTTAACATCTAAGCAATATATTTATGGCCATTTTTGTATATTAGATAGATTGATTGATAAATATATACACTACCAGTCAAAAGTTTTTGAACAGTAAGATTTTTCTTTTATTTTTTTGCTCACCAAGCCTGCATTTATTTGATCAAAAATACAGCAAAAGCAGTAATATTGTGAAATATTTTTACTATTTAATATAACTGCTTTCCATGTGAATATCTGTTAAAATGTAATTTATTCCTGTGATCAAAGCTACATTTTCAGCATCATTACTCCAGTCTTCAGTGTCACATGATCCTTCAGAAATCATCCTAATATGCGGAATTGCTGTTCAGTAAACATTTTTATTATCATTATTATCAATATTTAAAACAGTTAAGTACATTTTTCAGGACTTTTGATGAATAGAAAGTTCCAAAGATCGGCATTTATCTGAAATAAAAAGCTTTTGTAACATGATACACTGTACCATTCACATTCAAAACCTTGAAGTCAGTATAATTTTTTAAATCTTTTTATTTAACAAGGATGCTTTAAATTGATCAAAAGTGATAATAAAGACATTTATAATGTTACAAAAGATTTCTATTAAATGCTGTTCTTTTGAACGTTCTATTCATCAAAGAACCTGAAAAAATTCTACTCAGCTGTTTTTAACATAATAATAAATGTTTTTTGAGCTGCAAATCAGAATATTAGAATGATTTCTGAATGATCATGTGACTGGAGTAATGATGCTAAAAATTCAGCTTTGAAATCAAAGGACTAAATTACATTTTAAAATATATTCACATTGAAAACAGTTATTTTAAATACTAAAAATATTTCAAAATTGTACTGTTTTCGCTGTACTTTGGATTAAGTAAATGCAGGCTTGGTGAGCAGAAGAGACTTCTTTTAAAAAATCTTACAGTTCAAAAACTTTTGACTGGTAGTGTAGATAGACTGATTTGTCGCAGGTGAAATACACAATGACCTTGTTAAAACTGGAATTCTTTTTGCCTGAGTTTCAGCTAAGACTCAAAGTTTCCATTACTCTTTTCTCGTTCTACATCTTGACATAAGCCATTTTTCTTAAGATTTTTAAATCATTTCAATCAGGCCAAACCTACCACATACACCAAGGCCAAGAAACGGGTCATAATTGTTTTAGAGTTTATCCAAACACACTGGCTGCAATATGCCAGTCCCTTATTTCTGGAGCTTTTCCTGGTGAAACAATCACTCCGGCTCGCTCATTACTCCACCACGCTGAGCAAAAACTGTCATACTGCCAGACAGGAATTCCAATTATTCATGTACCTGTCATAACCTAGGGCCAGCTGTGTATTTTTTTAATTAGAAGACAAAAATGTTACAATTGGGAGGAATTAAGAGACAATCTGTCATCAGTGGATTAACCAAATCAACAGTTTGTTGTATCCAGACCAGCGCATTTCTTGCAAACAGAGTAGACGTTCAAAGCTCTGACTGCATGCTTTTAAAGGATTCTCAACAAACAAGATTAAATGTGAGCGATATGATCTCAATATGATTCAATGTCAGCGATGCTATCTCAATTTACGTTTGCAAAAGATCACAGTGAAAAGGAAACATTGTATATGTGGCTTGGATATGTCTAAACACAGCTGATTCATTCTGACAGATCATGTTGTAAACAGCTAAAGAATGTCATGTGTATCACAGAGAAATATATTTACTTTGAACTGGACGCTTCAAGTTTGGTCAGCGGGTCACTGCATGCATTGCTTGTGCAATCTTGCATTATCTGTTCCAGTTTATTCCTACACATTCTCATTATTATTCCTACACATTCTCATTGTGAAATATTACTCGAATCACATTTATGCATTGCACAGATTGCTGTTGAGTAATTTAGGGGGTAAAAATATTGATATATGTATAATATAAATCATTAGTTTAAATGTGAAGCTTTTAACACACTTAAATGAACTGTTCAGTATAATTTCGTTTGTTTATAGATATTTGAAGTTCATTGATATTAGTGCCCTACAGGAAGTTGTGTGTCTGTCTTGACCCACTTGTGTATTTTCATAATTAGGAAACAAAATGTCACAAGTGGGAGGATTTCTGAGATCTGTCTTCATCAGATGAAATTAAATTAAATGTGATCCGACCGATATTATCTCAATTTATGTTTGTGAGGCATCAGCGTAAAAAGATATCACCACATATGTCTTTGACATATCCAAACACAGTTGATTGAATTTGACAGACCGTAAACAGCAGAATAAAGTCATGTGCGTCACAGAAATGGCTTTATTTGTTTCATTTGCTTTTAACGTTTTGCTCCAGGTTTGCTTTAGCGGGTCAGACCGCACTCCAAGCTCAGCCTTGCATAATCCATTATTTATTTATTCAATATTTCTTTATTTATTGAATGTGGCTCCATTAGTTTGCAGTACGCTTGCTTTGTTTTCTTGCTTCGTTTGGGACAACTTAATAACTTTGGTGGCCTTATGTACTTTAGGATGAGTGCTGATCATTGTTCTTAGTAGTTGCTTTGATGAATTGCACTATACATAATTGTTAGCCACAGTAAAATCGTTTTATGCATCTGGGAACAGAGTTCAGAGAACTGTGTTTTATCTAAAATCTACAAATCAAAGGATCTGGTTTGGTCTTATTCTAATAGGCCAAAATCTTTTTTTTTAGAGATTACACAACCGTAATCAATTTTCAGTTATTTAATCACGATCATATTTTACTCGAGAGAAACTAACATTATTCATTAAATACCTCACTGAAATTGCTTGGTGAGCCCAAAGCTTTAGACATTGACCTAAAAACCACAAAACTCCAATTTATTTAAACTACGTTATGAATTTTTCTCTATTTTAATTAACAATATGCCGCAGACGCTGTCCATAGACGTTACACTGAAAATAACCCAGGATATTCATTTAAATTCTTGGTCCATCAGCTCTCATACTTCAAATTCACTTAAAATTTGAATTTTCCAGGTTTGCATTTTCCACCCTGTCCATACTGTAATTCAGAAAACACTGGAAAGCAAAGACCAGTTTTGGCTCCAAGTGTGTGTTCTGTCAGCTCTGATACGGGATTGACTAAACTCAGAAAGGGAGTCAACTTCTTTTGACAGTTTGAACAGCAGCATGAAGTAGCATGAAGTAAAGTGAATGCAAAATTACACGAAAATAGTTCAACAAAACCACAGCATAATACAAAAGTCAAAAGAGCAGGAATATCTATTATGTAAAACATAATTTTTAGGGGCTCTGTCTTACAGCATTTGTTTACAATATGTTTTATGACGTGAAAAATGAAAAAAAAAAAAAAATGCTCCTTATTTTTGCAATATGACATAGGGTATACATAGGCTATCCAGCAGGATGTTTGACAGAACAAAATCTATGATTGAAATTGATTTTATCCCATGGGAACCGATTCTCACACAAACAGCGTCTGAAACTAACCATATTTCATAACTTCATTGTTCTGGTGCTATATGTGAATGTCACCTAAAGTAAATATCAAATATAAAGACAGCGACGTGACATCCATAACACTGTCTTACCTGACACGACACGAGTCTGGCGCGAAAGCGGAGAGTGACATGCGCAGAACACATGGCGGGAACAGCTCCGTGGAAGCCGCTGACTGGATCTAAAACCTTCATTTGCCATACTTTTCACCGTATCTGTGAGTTACCGAAACCAGACATTAAAACACGTAAAACACTACATACACATTTGATACGGCGCTGAATGGCGTGACAGACAAGTTGTCGAATAACGTTACGGTTCCGTTCACACAGCGGAGGTCGGTTATAAAATGCGGTTCTTACGTAAATACCCGAACTCTGAACGTAACCGTATTAAGCACTCAGATAGGACTGACCTATTCTGCTCCCTTGTTTACTTACCTCGTGAATGGAGGAGTTTATGAATTTGACGGACGGTTTTCGTACAGTTGTAATCACACAACATATTTATTACAATATTTGTGACCCTGGACCACAAAATTAAATTTGTAGCAATAGCCAAAAAATACATTGTATGGGTCAAAATGATTATTTTTCTTTTATGCCAAAAATCATTAGGATATTAAGTAAAGATCATGTTCCATGAAGATATTTTGTAAATTTCTTACCATATATATTTTAAAAATTAATTTCTGGTTTTTATGCATTGTTAAGAACTTCATTTGGACAACTTCAAAGGCGTTTTTTTTTTCAATATTTGGATTTTTTTTGCACCCCCAGGTTCCAGATTTTCAAATAGTTGTATCTCGGCCAAATATTGTCCTATCCTAACAAACCATACATCAATGGAAAGCTTATTTATTCAGCTTTTACTACTTCGAAATTAATGAACAAGTTTTGATAAGAGGAATAACGAACCAACACCAACATCATGTGATATTCTTAGCTTGCAAGGTATCTTGTGTTTTATGCCTATATCATATTGCTGACACAACACACCACATGGCAGTGTCCGAAATTGTTCCATACCCTTATATAGTGAACAATTTGAGGGGACAGCTTTAGGTGTCCTAAACCATTATCGAGTGTGCTTATTCAGTTCCACAATGCACCACAAACATGTGGTTATAACCACTGTACACTCGACGGCTAGCCGCTACACTCTAAAAAATAATGGGTTAGAAACATATGCTGGGTTACAGTATTTTGACCCAGCTGGTTGGGTTAAATTTTTTTGCCCAGCCTGCTGGGTTGTTTAAGTCAACTGTCATTTAAAATTATTATATTGCTGACTTAAAATGGGCTGGAAATTAAAAATCACACACAGAGTTATAGAGGCAACATAAATAATGAAAAGATGAACATTTATTAAGAACACCCTTGGACAAAAAAAAAAAAAATATATATAAGACAAATTGAATTTATTTGGGTGAATACAGCATAGTTTACAATACTACATACATTTAAACTCGTTTAACAAGCATTTAAGAAATAAAAAATAGAACATTTAAAAGTAGCAATTTTAATTAAAGTGTACTCAGCCGTTCTCTGTAATCACAAATCTAAGCAGGTGATGGGATGTTGTTTGCCTGGGAAACTGCGAACTTCAGACCGTTGCCTCACGTTTCACTCGTAGCTGAAAGATGCCGAAACTGAATCCATAACCTGCCCATAAATAAACAGTACTGAGATTAGAAAACATATTTTAACATCAAATTAAATAAAATTCTGTATTATAACGAATAAAATCAATTTGTTATGCAAGGCAAAAGGCGTTTCTATCATGCAAAATGACCACTGCCAACGCATTTAGCCTTCTCCATTTAGCTGACTGACATCTCATCCCTGTATGTTGCGTCATGTAAAAGAATTCATAAATTAAATAATTAAATAAAATATATACAAACCTTTATTTCACTGAAGAAGTGCACCAAATTGGCGGTGCTGAGAACTGCTCTCTCTTGGAGAGGACACATCTCGCTAGAAGATATTGTCTACATCACTTCCTGCACACTCAGTATCTGAATTTGCTGGTTTTCATTTGCTCATTCATTGGTGGCCAATTTTGGGTACAGCTTCGTGAGCTGGAGCTCTGCTACATGCTCCATGACAGTTATTGGGATGAGATGAGAATGTGTTTCCTGTTTGTTTTTGTCTGGAGCACATTTGGGGTCAAGTGTGTCTGTCTACAAACAAACTCTGGTCGTGTTTGTTTGCAAAGCATTTGAGGTCCTCAGGAGTGGGCATCCATCTTGTTCTTTCCTCCTTGTGGTTGCCAGTGTTAAAAGCCTTGATCAACAGCCCAGGAGAAGCAACATTTGAGGGGTGTTTATGTACACTAGGATCTCACAAATCATGTTGTGAAAGTGTAAGATCTGTCAGCAACAGTCCAATAAAAACCTCTGCCAGCCATTGCTCAGCTCTTTATACAGTCACATTTCACGTCAAGGGCTTTGTTAGAGAACTAATTTCCATGGTGCATCTCTTGAAAGACTACAAACCATAGCCACTACAAAGAACATCTATTGTCAGTGAATCACAGCAAGTTTACATCTACAGCATAAAGTGAAACACATGATCAGTTATATATTGTGGCAGTGCTGGTTAGCCAGCACACTTTGTGGCTGGCTTGAAATCAGACTGTGTTTGATCTGATTACTCACTAGGACTATAACAGTGTGTGATGCGGGTTTAGGGAGTTATTCACAGTTGATTGTACGTTTATATTTCATTGTAACATTGCATGTTGTGTGTATGTATGTGTACCGCTGTATAGCTGTATACTAGTCTATAAAGTCTAGTGCCAACTTGCATACATTTTTGTCATTGGTTTACTTGTTTTGCAACTTGTCTGTGCCCGTAGTGTGACTCTGTAGCAGGACGATGATTAAAAATGAGAAGAAATTACATAAACTGTATTAGATGCTATAATACTCATAAAAATATGCTTATTATGTAATATTTTGAAGTCACTAAACTGAATCCTAAACCACATTCTGCCCCAGAAATCTTTACAGTAGAAAAATAATTTATTTGTGTTTTTATTAAAAAAAAAGCTTGTTTGGAAAGACATTGTTTATACAATAAGGTTCATTACTTAACATTAGTTAACTACATTAGTTAACATGAACTAACAATGAACAATACTTCTACAGCATTTATTAATCTTAATGTTAATTTTAGCATTTACTAATGCATTATTAAAATCGCAAGTTGTATTTGTTAACATTAGTTAATGCACTTTGACATAACATGAACAAAAAATGAACAACTGTATTTCTGACTTTTCTAACATTAACAAAGATTAATAAATAGTGTAATAAATGTATTGTTCATGTTAGTTAATACATTAATTAATATTAACAAATGACACCATATTGTAAAGTGTTACTAAAAAAACAATTCTTTTTGTATACAAGTTTTGTAGTTTTTGGTTGTTTAGGGCCCTATAAATTTGTTTTGTTTGTTACCAAATTCCATTTTATTTTTTTCCAAATTCCATTTAAATTTTTGAATTGTATTTTTTTTTTAGTTAATCTTTTGTTAAAATTTTTTCTAGACTGCGTTGGCGCTGATAGCCTTGTGGGCAGTGCGCCGACATATGGTGCAGTTGCACCTTGGGTGTCCTGAGATTGAATCCAGCCTTGTGGACCTTTCCCGATCCCTCTCCCACTCACTTCCTGTCGTATCTCCACTATCCGGTTGAAGAAGAATGAAAAAAAAAGTCTTTTTCTTTTTCAGACATTTAAATTTGATTAATCAAAAGGCATGTTTTATTAATTTCAATTATGAAACTTTTGAAAACACAATTTAACAGCAATTTATTAAAAGTTCAACAGAAATGTTTTTATGGCCATATGAAATATGTTTTCAAATTCTGATCTACCTTTGGTTTAGTTGTCCAGAATTCAGCAAATTCTGTAACATTCCGCGTCATACAGTAAATTACGTTTTTATGACTGAATTCCACAATTTTGACCACGTTTTTTGCATCGCAGAAATCATAGGGCCCTGGCTGGTTTAGTGTTACAATACATGGAAAGTACAAGGAGAACAAAAATGACAGAGTTGATAAAACTAATATCCCGCTGCTGAAAAAGAGCAAAGAAATCTTCTCCTATACTAAGAAACAGTTAGCATGGCTTATTGTGACTGAGTTGCATTCATTGAGTTTTTATTTAGTAAATTTGCATTATGTGATTTATTTTATTGTAGTTGTGTTATTGTGCGCATGCCACATTTGTATTTTTTAGGTTTGTAAGCCTCTAAAAGATTGTTTCCACAAAGTGATCTGATTACCATTCTAGGGAAGTAATTAAGAACACTGTAGTGGTTATTGAGTTGAACTTCCTCGACACCGCTGTTGCTCCAGTCACCACTGAGAATCCATTTGTCAAACAGGACAATATGATATCCTGTCGTATTGTGCACCTTTCAACGGCTTAGAGCGACGACACTGCCACTCCTACTCCCAGGAGGACGGCTCCAATCGCCTCATCCCGTCCACATCCAGTGTTATTCCACATCTCCAAAAAGAGCTCTTTGTCCAGATGTCTCACTTTGGCAGTTTAACTGGATAGGGCCTTATTGAGTGCTTGTGGGTGGCAAAGGGTACAATTTCTCCCCCTGTCCAAATACAGAAAGAGGCCAAACAATTACCAGGGCCCTTGGTGAATCAGCACATCCATCGGTTGTCTCAACGTTCTCCCGGCGCTTCCAGAAGACAATGGAGCCAGAGACCGACTAGAGGTGGAATGTCACGGACAGCATTCGGTACAAAGTCGGAGCCAGCTGTTTCTGCTTGTAATCAACTCGAAGGCAGAACCACATGCTGCGCTCGGGTTAGGAGACATGCAAGCTCATACTTGGGTTTCATTTATGGGCCGAGTTGAACTGCGTTTGCCAGGGGCCACTTCAGCACATGTAGCCCTAAATGAGACGCAATCACTGTTTTACACATTAGCTCGCTGCCATTTTGCTGACGGTCACACTGGAAGCAGGGTTGGAGTCCTGCAGTGGCATCTACTGAGCCGGTTTATAGGCGAGCGCCAGGGGCCATGACTTCATCTGGCACGCCGCGTATTGCTGAAAGACAGTGAATGGGCGGCTGCGAGGGTGGCAGGCACTTCTTTTGCTGTCAGCAGGCTTGTTCGGCAGTGGCGATTACATGGAAAAGTCACATCGACAGTATATTAGTGGGTTGTGCCTGATCATACATTACATGCAGAGGTGTTTAGCACACTGCTGTTTTCCAAGTTCCTCTCACAAATCAATTTCTGACCACCCCGGCGATGACCACCTTTAAGAACGTATGGCTAATTGGACGGATAATGCCTGCCGGATTATTCACAAAGCATTCCAAAGTAATGGAAAAAAGTCTTGTGTGAGGTCTTAATTATGGCAGTTATCAACTTGCGTTGCGAACTTTATACGCGAGTGTGCTTCTGGTTTGTTGTGCTTTTGATTGCATTGCTGAGGGTGCTCTGTTAACTCTGTTGTGGTGGAGACTGATTACACAAAAACAAACTATACTATATTACATAAGCTACTGTTCAAAAGTTTGAGGTCAGTAAGTTTTTTTTTTTTTTTTGGATAGAAATAATATTTTTATTCAGCAAATATGCAATACTTTTACAAAAAAATTCCACTTCAGTTGAAAAGAAATTAAGGTTTTTGAGAAAAACATTCCAGGATTGTTCTCCATATAATGGACTTCAATGGGGATCGACGAGTTGAAGGTTTAAAAATGTATATACTTTTTAACAACAAATACTCGTCGCACTAACTTAACTTCACACATTGTAATCACTTTGGAAAAGTCACACATGACATAGGTGGAAGTGCCGACCCGGTGTTTACAAAGCGAACATGCTAAGAAAGTCAAACAACATTTAAAAAAAAGGTAATGCCCTGTACAATGTTGGATGTGACTGCGTTTTAGTGCCACGAAAATTTTTGTAAAACATCTAAAGATTACAAGATTATTTATACGCGAATATTTTTCGAGAATAAAGCCGAAATTACGAGAATAAAGTCGAAATACTACTAGAATAAAATCTAAATATTTTGAGAATAAAGTCGGAATGTTTCGAGAATAAAGTTGAACTGTTTTGAGAATAAAGTCGAAATTACGAGAATAAAGTCAAAATATTTTGAGAATCAAGTCGAAATGTTTTGAGAATAAAGTTGAAATGTTTCGAGAATAAAGTTGAAATGTTTCGAGAATAAAGTTGAAATATTTCAAGAATAAAGTCAAAATTACGAGATTAAAGTCGAAATACTACGAGAATAAAGTCAAAATGTTTCGAGAACAAAGTTGAAATGTTTTGAGAATAAAGTTGAAATGTTTCGAGAATAAAGTTGAAATATTTCAAGAATAAAGTCAAAATTACGAGATTAAAGTCGAAATACTACGAGAATAAAGTCAAAATGTTTCGAGAATAAAGTCGAAATGTTTTGAGAATAAAGTTGATATGTTTCGAGAATAAAGTCGAAATTATGAGAATAAAGTCGAAATACTACGAGAATAAAATCAAAATGTTTCGAGAGTAAAGTCGAAATGTTTTGAGAATAAATTTTATTTATTCGAGACTTTATTCTCGAAACATTTCGACTTTATTCTCAAAACATTTCAACTTTATTCTCAAAATATTATGTTTTGAACTTGTAATCTTCAGTTTTTTTTTTTTTTAAGCGTGATACTAAAACGCCATCGTAGTCAGATGATTTTAAAGTTGGAGGAGAAAATTAGATGTTTTTCGCCCTACCCTACCTTTTTGAATCTGGAGTACACCAACGAAGAACTAACCGCATGTGACCTTTCCAACATAATTACGTAATGTGTGAAGTTGTAGATGCGCATTGCAGAGCTAATGCAAAGTGAGCATTTGTGGTTAAAAGTATTTTAAAAAAAAAATTTTTTTTTTTTTTTAGAAAATGACCAATTGTTTTGCACAAGACCCTTATTCCTCGGCTGGGTTCGTGTAGAGCCCTTTGAAGCTACATTGAAACTGCAATTTGGACCTTCAACCCGTTGATCCCCAAGTCCACTTTATGGAGAAAAATCCTGGAATGTTCTCCTCAAAAACCTTAATTAACCGTAAAAGTCTTCTAAAGAAAGAAAGAAAGAAAGAAAGACATGAACTTGACAATGATTTCTGAAGGATCATATGACATTGAAGACATAATGGCTGGTTAAAATGTAGCTTTGTCATCAAATAAATAAATTAAGCTTTTGAACGTTATGAATTATTTACGTAAGTGCTAACAGTTTTGAGTTGTTAAGCAGCTCCACGAATCACAATCACGATGATAAGCCATATTTTCCTCTCAGGTGGCACACGGCCTCCTCATGGGAGCGATCCTTTGACAGTCTTCAGCAGGCTCGGCCGTGCTCATCGGGGACCGCTGTGAATGAATGACCTGGAAATGGACGTTTCATATGACCACTCTTCGGAAGTGGAGCTGTGAGGAGTCCTATTATGTGCTCAACAGCTCCCACGTCCATACACACACACACACACACATAGACAGACCGACAGACAGGAAAGAGAAAGATGAAGGGAAAAAGACAGAGAAGGAGAGCGAGAGAAAGGGGCAGAGGCAAATTGGAGGGAGGGAAGAACGTACCCCACCCAGTTTGCTCCACACTAGGGATTCCGGTGCCCTGGTGACATCATGTCTCTTCAAGCGAGCAGACTGCATTGTTATCACTGACTGGCTCAAACCTTTCGGTCTGTTTTTCTCCCCCCTTGCTTCTTTTTCACTCACTGCCCTTTTTTGTTTTGTTTTTACAAACAACAAAAGGGACGCCAGAGTTTCATCAAGGCAGGAGACATCCTTCCTCTGGCGGTTAAAAAGAGCAGCCTCCCCACCTCCCCACACCCCACCATATGAATGGGCAGATCACACAAATTGGGCGGCTCCCACCGGATAACTTTACCTGGTCTTTCCTCTCCCGCACCACCGCAACGCCCTCCCTCCCTCCACAATCCCATCATTCATGAAAAGTTGGGAAAGATCTTTTGAACATCCAAGTCGACGCTTATACGAGCTTTATCTGTGATAGCGTACAGATTGATATCACAGAGATGAGCTCATCGGATGTAAACACCCTTTGTTTGATTTTATCTGAGATGCTTTTTTGTGTTCTATATAATGCGGTCGTGATTGTGAGAGGAAAATATTAAGCAGCATAACAGCTTGAAACACTGATAGCAACAGAAATATTTCTTGAGCAGGAAATCAGCATATTAGAATGATTTCTGAAGGATCATGTGACACTTAAGACTGGAGAAATTATGCTGAAAATTCACGGTATTACTGGTGAGCATAGAAAACTTCTTTAAAAGTTGTTAAAAAATCTTACTGATCCCAAACTTTTGTGTATTATTTAATATTATATTACATTTTGCAGTGTTTCTTCTCAAGCAACTTTATTACACATATAATTACGCATTACGGGGTCATGATCGTGGGAGGAAAATCCCGGAAAAAATCTCGAAGCAGGTTGTTTTCCTACATCAGAAGAAAGAGAATTGGTGCTGACTGAAAACACAGCTGTATACTCTTTCTTCGCGAGTGGAGTGTGTGGCCGAGCAGATCATAAATTGTATAGCGCTCAGTTTTGGCTTGTCAGCTCTATTCATCATAACATAAAAGTCCTGAAAGAGCTCCGCTCTTTTGTTAACCCCGATTCAGCTTAGTGTAGGTCACTTGTGCTTCTGTTACCAATCACTCAGCCCACACAAAGGGAAATTCAAAATATTGAGTGTGCATTGTGAGAACTCTGCCAGTGCCAAGGAAGTACGTCACGATCTCGATGTTCCTGTTCCAAATGAGCAGATTTTCTGTCTGCTCCCTACATGGACAGCATTCTAACTAGGGATTGATCAGGAACGCTCTACACAGCATGTGAAGTGCATGTGACTTACAATTGTCTGGCAGTTTGCCATTAGCATGTTGCTAACAACATGATATTCTAATAAGCGTAAAAATATGTAAATTCTATACCACTTTTTTTATTAGATATTATTAAATATTGTAATGTACATTCTTCTCAGTTTGCTAAACAGTTTTTTCACTGAGCTTGTTGCTGTATCTAACATTACTGGCATGAAACCGACGAGGAAAATGGCATGGCGAACCCAAGTGCAGTTTTATTTACAACGGATGACCCAGAAACATAAACTATGAACTTAATCCTCGAAGTAAAACAAAACATTAACATGAACTATGAGCTTAGCTAGACAATAAACAGTGACCTGGCACCTGGAACAATGAACATCTTAAACTGCTAAACAAGCTAACAAAACAAATGAACAGAGCCAAGAACCAGGGCAGGGTTGATGGAACAAGAGTATAGAAGTAGGGTAGAGACTGTGGGACAAGGAGAGTTAAACCCAGAAAGTTAAAAGACGGCTTTGTGGTCATGGCAGTAAAAAAAAAAATCATATTTATTTTTATACGGTATATATAGTAAGTGCAAATAGCAATAGATTCTATTTACACTAAGTGAAAATAGCTGTATTTTCTTAGCGATATGCTATTTACACTAAGTGCAAATAGCAAGAGATGCTATTTACACTATGTTAAAATTAGGGCTGCCACCTAATACACTCTTAAAAATTCACAATGCCATAGAAGAACCTTTTTGTCTAAATGGTTCCATAAAGAACCTTTAACATCTGAAGAACCTTTCTGTCCTTTGTGGCAAATAAGGTTCTTCAGATTATAAAAAGGTAAGCAAGAAATGGTTCTTTAAAAGAACCTTTGACTGAATGGTTCTTTGTGCAACCAAAAATGGTTCTTCTAAGGCATTGCTTGAAGAACATTTTAAAGCACCTTTATTTTTAGGAGAGTAGTCAACTAACTGTTAGTTGACGAGAAGAGGCATGGTCGACTAAAATTTCAGCTCAGTCTAATGTTAACCTAAAAAAATGTGTGCTATTCAAGTGTCTGTGTGGAGTGTGGAAGCAGAATAGTAGCACACTCTGCATGACAGATGGAGGTGCTGGTGCGGTCACTTAAAATACTCTGTCATTTTTGGTCATACAGATAAGAGTAATACATCTTTCGAATCTGTAAAAACTCTACATTTATTTGTGTGCACTCACAATAACAATGAGATGTTGTGCTTTTGTAAAATAATGAAAGCAAACAGGATGCGCTTTCCAGCTTCTCGGTCTCTGTGAACTTAGAAACATGTATACTTGCCTTACTGAGATTAAAAATATAGTCTACCTATAGAGAGTGAAATGTCTACTTTTAAATGAACCAACTCAAATATAAAATAAATATTCTCATATTATGTAATCTGTATGAAACATGCAGACAGGCGCATCACTACTGTGGAGATGACGAATCAGACTTCAAAAAAAAAAGAAAGAGCTACGCCCCATTCACACCGGGCGTCAGCATTAATGCTTCACGGAGGCCGTGTCTGAAGCTTCACATTGATTGGCCAGGGTCTGCACCGAACGGGATTGGCTAGCGCCTGCACTAGTATATTTGCATAAGGCAATCTGATTGGCTGACGCTTGTGTTGGCACTTGAAAAGTTTACATTTTTTCAACTTCTGTCGCGAGCAACGCCAGTGACGCGACGCAGCGGACCCATAATTCAGTTCAGCAATGCTTGACGTCACTCCATCCAAAGTAAATGAGAAGCGTTAACACTGACGCTCTGTGTGAATGGGGCGCTAGTTTATCAATAAATTATTAAAACGTTAATGCATGAATTTTTCCTGACACATTCATAATTATTATATCTGCCTGTATGTGGGCTTGAGCGCTTATTAGGCTATACAGGCAGTTAAAGGCACATTGTTATGACTTATATATTAACAAACATGTGACTAATAGTCGATTAATGCTAAAAATGAACGACTACTAGTTGATCAGAAAAATCTTTTGTCAAGGGCAGCCCTAGTTAAAATAGCCGGATTTTCTGCTATTTATACTATTTTTTGCAAATATCTGCACCTCAGTATTGTAGTACGTTATAAAACAGTATGCAATAATAACATATTGAGTGTAAATGATCATTTTTGGTGTAAATTTAAATAGTCTCTGCCAACAAGGCAGGCTGTTTGCGCCTAGTTTGCATTTTTCTATTTGGATTTTTTTTATTTATTTTAAAAATTGTTTTTTTACATCCTGCCCAATGTTGTCCAATGAAACAATGTTTATATTAAAGGCTATGAAAACAAAAATGCCACTCACCCGCTAAAATGCCACTCTCTCGTGAAGGTGTGTACGACAGTAAGCGGAAACTAGAGATTACGGTTTATTATTTTTTAAATATGGATATTTTTCCCACTCAAACGCCTCGATTCTTTTCAGGAGGCCTTTATTAACCTCCCAGAGCTTTGTGGAGTACTTTTTATGATCGATTGATGCACCTTATTGGACTTCAAAATCTCAACAGCCATTCACTGCCATTATAAAGCTGGAGGAGCCAGGACATTTTTTAATATAACTCCGATTTTATTCCGATTATAAGTCATATACATCTATAGGATGGCTTGAGGGTGAGTAAATCATGGGGTCACTTTTATTTTTCGGTGAACTATCCCTTTAAACCATCCCTCTGGATAGCACAGTCCACAAAACTCTTCCATATTATCCTCAATGGGATGATTCCCCTGGCATAGATGCAGCAAAGCAACTGCTGGGTTCATAATAGGTCATGTATTCTGTAATGTGGCTAACATGAAGCAGACAAGGGCGATGCCGTACCAAACCAAAGTGCAGTTTTATTTACAATGGTAATGACCCCAAAACCTAAATGTAAACTCAAGCCTAATCCTAGATGTAAAACAAAACATCAACACGAATTATGAGCTTAACTAAACAAGCAATGACCTAAAAAAATGAGCTGCTTTACATACTTCAATGCAGATCCAAAATTCCGTACTGTCTTGAGTAAGTACTTACTTTGCAACAGCTAAACAAGTATGTTTTATTTAGTTTGAAAGTGTGTAGTATGATTGTAATTTGGACACACTATAGGTGCGTTCACGCCATATCGGAATTCCCATAATTACGAGATTCCAACTTCTCGTTCGCGTCCTCTTAGAACTCGTAATTACAACTTGTGAACTGGGAGTCTTCTGAGAGCTATGACTTGTACCACATGGCCGCTGTACCACCTGACCAACGTAGGCTCTGTTTAGGCGTTGATAGTGTGGCCATAGTCTGAGGACGTGAACAGCTCCGAGTAGAACGTCACATGTTGTCATCTCGAAATTATGGTAATTACGATATGACATGAACGCAGCATATTTTTACCATGTTGTCATTATCATGTGACCTTCCAAAGTCAGTTATGTCGCTTCAGTGCCATTCACAAATTCATGGCCTCATGGGACATGCTCACTTCATAATCTCGCAGGAAGAGGTCATCCGGGTACTTTTATACTCTTTTTGAGTCTGTGAATTTGGATATACTAATCTTGTCACATACTGTTTTAGTAGATAAGCATGCAATTACAGCTGCAGAGTTGTACCTTTTCTCCACATTTTCACAGTTCATTACCCTGCAACTGGCTTTGTTCTGTAATCGACTCTGACTCCTGGTGTTGAAAGAATCTCTCTCTGTCTGCCCTTTAACCTGTCTTTAACTCTTTTTAATTGTCTACTCCACCTCTCGGGAGAATGATGTTACAAGTCTGACCACCTCCGTCTGCGGGAGACCAGAGTCTCCAATGTGTTGTCACCTTCTTAGCACTACAGCAGCTCTGGAAATATAATGCTGTTTATTGCCATCAGCCAAGACGTAGAGTTGGGTCCCACCGTGGGAGGAATGATGTATTCTTTGGCAAGTAAATTGATACTTTTCTATCAAAAAACCAAACTCTGCACTGTCATGAGAAATTAACAGTAGAGATCCCCTGAGAGACTTTTTTCTGTGGGGATATGGCAAAACACTTGCTTCTATATAACTAATGGTGCCTCACTATGCTAAGTATCCATGGAAATTGGAACAACAGCTTTAAAAATAAACTGCACACTAAGGACATTTCATGGGTAGTGTCTGGAGGAGAGGTGGCAGTGTGTGTGTGTGCTTATGTAAGGGAGGGTTAGCTTAAAACATGTGCTAAGAAAATACCATAAGCACTTCTTGGAAATTAGTAGTTTATCTTCGTCAAAACATATACAGTTGTCAAAGTCAAAGTCAAAAGTTTGCATACACCTTACAGAATCTGCAGAATGTTAATTATTTTACCAAAATAAGTGGGATCCTACAATATGCATGTTATTTTTTTTATTTAGTACTGACCTGAAATAGATATTTCACATAAAAGAGAAAATAATAGTTGAATTTATAAAAACCCCGATTCTTAATACTGTGTTGTTAGCTAAACGATCCCCAGCTGTGTTTTTTTGTTTAGTGATAGTTGTTCATAAGTCCCTTGTTTGCCCTGAACAGTTAAACTGCCTGCTGTTCTTCAGAAAAATCCTTCATGTCCCACAAATTCTTTGTTTTTTTTCAACATTTTTGTGTATTTGATCCCTTTCCAACAATGACTGTATGATTATGGGATTCATCTTTTCACACTGAGGACAACTGAGGGACTCATATGCAACTATTACAGAAGGTTCAAACGCTCACTGATGCTCCAGAATGAAAAACCATGCATTAAGGAACAGAGGGTGAAAACTTTTGAACAGAATGAAGATGTGTACACTTTTCTTATTTTGCCTACATACTATATTTTTTTCATGTAGTACTGCCCTTCAGAAGCTACAGAAGATACTTACATGTTTCCCAGAAGACAAAATAAGGTAAATTTACCCTGATATTTAAATTCCAAAAGTTTTCACCCCCCGGCTCTTAATGCATTGTGTTTCCTTCTGAAGCATCAGTGAGCATTTGAACCTTCTGTAATAGTTGCATGTGAGTCCCTCAGTTGTCCTCAGCAATAAAAGATGGATCTCAAAATCATACAGTCATTGTTGGTTCAAATATACAAAAATGCTGAAAAAAAAAAACAAATTTGTGTGACCTGAATAATTTTTCTGAAGAACAGCAGGCAGTTTAACTGTTCAGGACAAACAAGAGACTCATAAACAACTATAATTAAAAAATAAAAATAAAAAAAAAAACACAGCTGTGGATCATTCAGGTAACAAAGTGTATGTAAACAGTTTATGTAAAAAGTAATTTTTATAAATTCAGCTATTATTTTCTCTTGTGAACTATATGTAAACATCTTTTATGCGAAATATCTGATTCAGGTCAGTACATGCATTTTGTATGAGCCCTCTTATTTTGGTAAAATAATTAACATTTTGCAGATTCTACAAGGTGTATGTAAACTTTTGACTTTGACGGTATGTTTATAAATTTCATTGTTTAGTGCACATCGAAATTAAAATGATAAAATAACAAAATATTATAATATATAAACACACAAAATAAAACCCTGAAATTAAAACTTTAAATAAAAATAAATATTAAAAATGCAACACAATTTTAAATGTATTCAAAATTAAATAAGTAAATAAAAAATTTAAATAATGCACATAATTGGCTAAATAATTAAATAAAAATTAATTATTATTCGGAAAAATCAGAACAATCTGTGTAACAATTGTTTAATGAAAAGTGCATGCAAAACATTTTTCACACATGCACTTCAGAAACTCATTAAAATGGACAGAAAAATGAAAGCCAGAAGAGTCTGTTACTGTAACAAAATAGCACCAACATGTATTTTCTGCCTTTTTTGTGGCCAAGCCTGAGAATGTTTTTCTTATAGAACATATGGGGCTTTTAATCATAACAAAGCATCATTTTATTGGGGTTAAGGGGAAAACTAAAATAAAAAATAAGATCAACAATAAAAATAAAACTGAGCAAAGATCATCTCGTTTTCTATTTCTTTCACACGGTGCATGAAAAGTCACACATTTAATGAACAAAACATCCCCGCATGGCACTTATGAAGGCTTCGTGTATATTTCCATCCTGTTCAGCAGTGCAGCACATTGACTGGCACTTTTAATATGCTTTCCAGAACTCGGTGGGTGGCTCCGAAAGCAGCGCACTTGAAATCTCTCGTGTTTTAATGTTTCATCTTCACTAATATACTCAAGGTCGCTGAGAAAGTTCCTTTCAAAGCCAATTGTCTTCATCTGTTCTGAAAAAAGACAAGAATACATGTCATCAACGTAACATCAAATGGTTTGTCGAATGCCACGGCTGTGGCTCATCCAGGCCACACACTGTTCGGATTTCAAACTACTTGTGGAAAGAAGCTGAAGTCTGCTCATCTCTCCGATTTTCTCTGTTAAGGGTTCTTGCCGTTCCTCGTGAGGTTTGGAGGGTTTGGGTGATGACAGTGCTCGTAAAGGACCTTTCACCTTTACTTTCATGCCAATTCATCCTCCCCTTTCATGTCGAGGAATCTTGCCCTGTCTGTTTATGTAGACAGTGAGCAGGCGCTACACTTCCTCCTGCTTTTCCTTACCATGTCCCCAGGCTACTATTGGACCCTGGGATAAAAACTCTCTGTGTGGGTCATTGTTAAATGAGACTCACAGACTTTTGTTTTGATGCTTATAGAACCATTTTCTGTGTTTGCATGAGAAATGACGTGGCGTCCGATCTATAAAAATCGCCCGGAACCAAATGAGAAAGGCGGGTAGAGAAAGAGATAACAAAACATAGAAACTACAATGCTATTCCCAATGCTCTCATGTCTTTTCTTCGCTCCTGTCCCTTGTGGTAACAGGACACCTGGACCATTGGTGTGCTGTGTTTACCTAAATGTCTCTAAGGGACAGTTAAGTGTGGTTCCTTAATGGGACTCTTTTCACTGGTCACAGAAAAAGTGCACCTCTCCCATGTGATCCATTCTCAGTCCTGACTTTAAGGCTAAAACGTACAGCCACGACATGTTGGACTGTATTCCCACCGTTACTGACACCATCACTCTTAAGAAACTCATTGTTTGTAAAATACATAAAATGCTTTAACTTTAAAACTTTTGCACAGCTAGTGTAATCCTTCCCAAGATTTGCTATAAAACTGCACACTTATCAGACGAAACGGAAGAAGTGCATACTTTAGTTCCTTATCGGGCTGTATGTCCCTTATCAGGCTAGATGTTTAATGCTGTAACCTGATCTCTGGCTTCAGGCAAAGCAGATAGCATTTCTCCTATAGTTGGTTCTTACATTTGGCCAAGTGTCCGTGTGCCATGATGATGGTTCGAAGAGTGATGGACGTGCTTGAAATAGAAGGTCACTAAATGGCAGCTAAGGTTCATGGAGGGCTAATGGGGGCCAGATGTAATGCAAGGGTCAAAGGTTATTTCCCATCTCTCTTCCTCTGTCAGTATGAATGCAGTGCATTGACACCCAAATCCAAAGAAGCTTAATTTCTGTTCTGATGAGCTAAGCTGGCTATTGTGTTGTGGCATATCGTGTGACAAATTTCGAGAGGAAGACAAGCAAACTGCAATCAAAATCCTGACTACTCAAATGTCAGCATGGATGGTAAGAAATATATAATATATATGGGACATGCTACAGAATTGGTTCAAAGTCAGAGTTGGAAACGTCTCGAAAAAAAGAAGAAAATCCCCACGGATGTTGTATGTATGCAAATTCGCACATTGTAATTGTGCAGTTAATTCTCGTATTGTATTTTCAGAAGGTTTTGGAATATTTGTCCTCTTCCCAAATTTGTCACTACCGAAACAGAGTAATATATCATTTAATAAGAAGGGTTATATTGACTTGTTATAAGATTTTGCTTACATATTCCTTGTAAATATATATTTTTTCTATTTTATTAAAATGTTTTCAGAGGTAAACTGATAACAGTTACAATTTTAACAATATTTCAAGTGTGACTTATGAGAATTGTTGTGTTTTGAATCCAATTTTTCTTTGTAAAAGGCAAAAAGTTGATCATACTGATTTAAAATTTAGGGATTCTTTAGTCTGAATATACTTTGAACCAAACACTATCATAACATCTTAGTTGATTATACTATATTTTTGACAAAACATCCCATGTTTTGGTCGTGACAGCACATTTTCAGTAGTAACAGTAATGCTTTGGTAACGACCACATCACATTACAGAATTTTAACTCACTTACTAAAACTACTAAAACATACTAAAAAAATTGCATAACTGTACTAAAATTATGTTTATTTCTTCCAAATAAAGGATTATGTGTTCCCTTTTGTCACTCTGGTCGTGACTGTTATGGTAGTGACAATTTTAGGGAATAACACCCCAAAAAACAAAGATGTCACTACTGAAATTCCACCAAATGTTTCGGTAGTGACAATTTTGGATACTTTTTTTGGATGCTAATCAGTACAAGTGTGTTAATTATAGAAAAATGGTGTTCAGTGACATACTTTAAAATTACACACAGATTTTTCATACTTTTAAATGCATTTACGATTTTTAAATGTACCAAATGTTGGGGCCTGTTTACTCACCATGTAGCTATGAGAGAGAGTGACACAAGTATTTCCTGATCATACATGCAGGGGTGTAGTTTAAATCAGTCTCAGTCAATAGACTAAACCATACACTGTTTAGGTAGTGACAAAATGCGGGACATATATATATTTATTTATTTATTTTTTTTTTTTACATAGTTTCATAATTTACAAAAAAAAAAAATATATATATATATTAGGCTACTAGTATTTTCATCAGCTAAAAAATGGTTTAAAGTCAGTTAAAGTCGGTCTTTTGCTGTAGTGTGTCAGTAGGAAATATCAGTTTACATTTCTAAACATTCATTTTGCCATTAATTATAATAATCCAGTGAGATTTTTGCATGAAGCACAGGCTGTTGTCAGACTCCTTGTGCAAACAGAGATCTGATCTCTGTTGTGCACTTGTGCATAGTTTTTCAGGTAGCTTTGCAGGTAGGTTACTTAAAACATCTTGGAGATGTTGCCACAGTTCTTCTGGATTTAGTCTGTCTCAGTTTGTTCTGTTTCTTTATGTCATTTCAGACAGACTGGATGATGGTCAGATCAGATCTCTGTGTGGAGCACTGGCTGTTCAGACTCCTTGTGCAAACAAAAATCTCACTAGATTATTACAATTAATGGCAAACAGAATGTTCGGAAATGTAAACCGATATTTTTTACTGACACACTACAGCAAAAGATACAAATAACTGACTTTAAACCATTTTTTAGCTGCTGAAAATACTAGTGGCTGGCCTAAAACTTTTGCACAGTACTGTATATATATATATAATATATAAATATATATATTTAAACAACATTGGAAAGAATTGCAAAAATTATTTGAATATTATTTTTTTATAAGTTCAAATTTAGGCAACCTCCCAATATATATTAAGCTTACTGATATTTTAAATTATATTGTTGGTTTCAACAGATAATAAAAGGATCTTAGTAAGATTTGAATACTTAATGTGTTTTTTGGTTGTGGGACAGCAGTTTGCACCAATTCTGTAGAATGGCCCATATATATATATATGCTGGTGTAATTCATGGAAATATCAAAAACTGTACAGAAACAAAATGTACAAAATTGCTAAATAAAAGCAGAGAAATAAAAGTAGAGAATCAATAACACTTGAAATGTGTTAGAAGAATGCAGCAATGGCGTAGCATAAAGTTGTGCGTGACATGGCTGCAGATCTCCACAGATGTTTTCTGCTGGTTCCAAAAGCTTTATTATGACAAATTGTCTTTAGTCTGTAGAGAGTTGCATTGGTCTTGTGGAATAGATCATTCTTTAGATTTCAACAATTTTCAGCATTGAAAATTATGGTGGAAGCATTGGCAGCCCCTTGAGGCTGATGTTGGTAAACCCTTAAACTCCATCATGTGGTCATGTCTGTCATCACAAGCTTTGATAAAAAATAACTACTACACATCAGGAGTAGATGAACTAGACAAATTAGTTTCAAAGTGGGAGAAAGATTATAGAAAAGGACTACCATTAGTGCTGGAGACTAATATAAGTAATGCTATATTATTGCACTACTCTTTAATAATAATAATAATAATAAGCAATGCCGTTAATTGTTACATACTTATTAAAGGGATAGTTCACCCAAAAATGAAAATTGAAAACTCACCCTCATGTCGTTCCAAACCTTCGTCCTTCGTTCATCTTCAGACCACAAATTAAGATATTTTTGATGAAATGCAAGAGCTTTCTGACCCTGTAAAGACAGCAACGTAACTGACACTTTCAAGACATAGAAAAGAAGTAAGGACCTTGTTAAAATAGTCCATGTGACATCAGTAGCTCAACCTTAATTTTATGAAGCTACGAGAATACATTTTGTGCACAAAGAAAACAAAAATAACAACTTTATTCTGCAGTTTCTTCTCTTCCGTGTCATGAAGGCAGAATTCAAACAGCATACATCTTTTCATCCTTCTCTGCCATTGAGATGAACAGAAATGCTAACAGTTGGGTTTCTCCAGGTATTAGAGCTCTTTGCTCCCGTTGCTCCCAGAAAGGATCTGTTTGGGTTGAGATCACACTTTGACAGTTAAAAAGCAAAGAACCTTGAAATGCACAAGCTGTAGTTGATTTTGTATAGTGTTTGGCTGTGAGACCAGTAGGTCTCTTCTTTTAGATGATTTACCAATACATCTGCCATCAGCATGTGGTCTTGATTTGCCTGTACTGTTTGAGGAAGATAAACTGCTAAAAAACATTCTGAAACGGGTTCTGGACAGTGTCATAAGATGTGTGCTTGGTTGAATTTTTTGCATTGCGTAATTATAATTATAGTGCCAGTGTTGGATGAGTGCTGGAAAAGTACTCAATGTACAAATCCCTCAAAAAGCGTACTAACACTTTAACTGAACACTTTAAAATCAGTTACTACACTGTTGTAACAAAACAATCTTATTATACATCCTAAAAAAAAAATATAATGGCTCTGTTCTAAAACCTGTTCTAAAGCTGTTTGATGTCTACTACCTACATAGGCAATGAAATGAAACCACAAATCGACTGATTTAGAATGTTCTAAATAAGCAGCGACTCTTAAAGGAATAGTTCACCCCAAATAATTAAAATTCTGACATTAATTATGCACTGTAATGTCGTTCCGAAACCATAAGACTTTTGTTCATCTTTGGAACACGCAAAGATATTTTTGATAAAATCCAAGAGCTTTCTGACCCTGCATAGACAGGAACACAAATACCACGTTAAAGGCCTAGAAAGGTAGTAAGAACATCGTTAAAATAGTCCATGTGACATCAGTGCTTTAGCTGTAATTTTATAAAGCTACGAGAATACATTTTGTGCGCAAAGAAAACTAAAATAACGACTTCATTCAATAATTTCTTCTCTTTTGTGTCAGTCTTCGATGCTCGTTCATGATACTTTTTGACATTTATTCAACATTTCCCTCACTTTTTCCGCCGTCTTGGATGTTTTTTTTTTTTTTTGAGGATTGAGGATTATGGGATTGTCTTCTCCTCAGGAACTTAGCCAAACTAAAAGTGTTTTAAAATCTACCTGATCTCATGACGAAAACATACTTGTGGGAACTTTTTCACAAGTTGTGAAATACGTACTAATAAGTACATATCACTGCAGTTTTCAACAGAAATGAGCACTAGAGGTGGTAAAACAGTGAGCACTTGTAATTGTTTCATACACAGTTATGATTACATCTCTGTGTTTCGCTTTCTGGTAACAAGCTTGCACAGATTTGGACTTAGGATACAGAATTGGGTACGAATCCTGTGAAAAACATGACTCACAATGAAAGTGTTGAAAGATGAGAGATCAAATTGCGTTTTTATGTCACATTCGCTTTTGTTCATACTATCGGGTAGGTTTAGGTGTAGCGCAGATGGTACGTTATTTTAAAACGTCACAGAGCATTAGAGTTATAGCGCCACTAAGTGGACATTTCAAGTCAGAACTGCGGTGACATGTACAAAACCAATGTCACATAAAACGTACCATATTTACGTTCATCTGTTCCAGGGGGAAAAAAATTAACGCTCTTTTAGCGCCATTCAGTGGACATTTCACGTTTAATATGTGAGCCTGGACCACAAAACATACATATGAACGTGCTGTTGCACCTCTAATAACTTTTAAGGCTTATTTTGCGGCATTTATAATCCTTTTGATGGGTTGCATTAAGGAGTTGTAAAAAAAAAAACGCTATTACGTTTGTGCCGAACTCTACTACAAAAACAATCAGTCTCCTTTGATCCATTAAGGTTTCTCTCAGTTATTGTATGCAATCTCACAGTTTAAAGTGTCTGTAATAGCAAATCAACAAGCGCTGTCGTGAATAATTAGGCGAAGCGTATTCTCATAGGATAAGAACGCGCAGTCTCATGAATAATTATGAGACACCGATGCTTATCAATGTACTATAGTCCATTGCCATGTCACAAATTGTGACGTCAGCACAATGTAGATTTTAAACCCACAATATGAAAATAGAGCAAAAAAGCTCAAAATGAACCAGTTTTCTCCAACAATTAAAATTAATGGATGCTAACATTGTCATATATGATGTGCAACACAAACACCTCTGCTCAAGTCTCAGAAAAAGTAGTCTTGGGTTTCATAAACCTTTAAGTAGCACGGGTATTTTTGCAGCAGTAGTCAAAAATACATTGCATGGGTCAAAATGATCAATTTTTCTTTTATGCCAAAAATCATTAGGATATTAAATAAAGATCATGTTCCATGAAGATATTTTGTACAAATATATCAAAACTTAATTTTTAATTAGTAATATGCATTGCTAAGAACTTTTTCTCCATATTTAGATTTTTTTTGCACCCTCAGATTCCAGATTTTCAAATAGTTGTATCTCGGCCAAATATTGTCCTATCCTAACAAACCATACATCAATGGAAAGCTTATTATAACTTTCAATTGAAAAAAAATGGACCCTTATGACTGGTTTTGTGGTCCACATGTCACGAAACGCACATGGCGGTACGTATTCTGCGTCTTGCCCACAGGTACGATCAGGTTAAAATGCAATACAATCTTAAAACAGCTCACTAGTTTTGTCAGAACAGAGCTGGTCATACAACATTGTCTTTTCTATGCCGAAACAGTTAAAAAGACACACCGATGGCAATTCTGGCCATGATTTGGTGAGCATGCTGAAAAGGGCAGTTGCATTCACCCACGTTTTGTACTTTTCATCAGGGAGGTTCACAGTGAACAGTGACGTGGATTTTCCAATTTTCTTTTAATCATCAGAACTTAATGTACTACAGCAACAGGAACCATAACGGGTCACGACATCTATGACTGTCTGCTTCCTTTCAAACTATCGTCACTCACCGCTACGGAAAGATCAGGAAAAGGACACAGTCTTTAACAGCGAGGATGACTGCTTTCTATTGCTTTGATCATGACTTTCCACAGTCTGTATTCCAGATTCATCACTCCCTTTATCAGGGAGATACAATCAAATCTCAGCTGCAATTTTAAACCCGTTACGAGATTCACGTTGAAATTACTGACTTTTGTTCAGAGAATAAATCTTCAGTGACATTTTTCAGCACAAAAAAAGTGAGGTTTATGCTTAAAAAAAAGAAAAAATCCTCAAAGTCAGCTCTAATATATATGCATTTAACTTGCTTAGGGGTTTCCCCAAATCACAACAGACAAATTGAGGCAAACAAAGCCATCACTTATGATTTAGCAGTGCAGTATTGTGGGCATCTACAACTCTGTCTTTGTTTATAGTCAAACCAGCTGGGCATAGCAAGTGTAATGTAACACAAAGCTGGATTTACAAGGCAAACTGTACTAATATCACTTACACTTGCCCGCATTATGATAATTGGCCGCAAGCGCGTTTGGAAAATGTATTTCATATGTGAAGTATATCTTTGGAAAATCCCCGTAAGAGGCTTCAAACAGCCCTGTAAGAACATAAGACTTTAGGCCATTAGTATGCTCGAATGTGTCTCAGAATGCTTTGAGTGATGTACTGAGGTTGTGTGGGTAATATTCAGCAAACCAAAGAATATATCAGGCTAACCAACAGTGTGGTAATTGGCAACCGCACTAAGTGTTGACACAAAAAGCCTCTTTAGACGTCTGGAACTTAAAACTACGGATCAGTACTGGGTGCTGAAACAACACTTGTCCAAAGGTGGCTAATATCTAGCCTGAAATTTGCTCGATTTCACCTGCGGGACAGTGGAGTCCTTGTCTTCGACTAATTATGCTCCTCACCTCAAATCTTTCCCCACTGGCATTCCCCCTATTCCCGCTCTTCTGAAGCAGTTCAGTAGCTTCTTGTAAGCGGCAGACTGAAATTTAAGATGTTATTTTCTGCAAATCTGCCCTTCCGCTGTAGTTCTCATGCACACCGCAATCAATCATGACACTATCTATCAATCTTGGGGGTGTTTCCGCTGAGGAGGCAAGGGAGGCAGTGTCTCCTCAAAATATTGGGAAAGAAGAAAATGTGTAGGAAAAAAAATAAAACAACAGCGATATTACAAAATATAAGATTAAAAAGTCTGTAATGACTTGTTTTTCTAAAGAAACATTGTTCAACAGCAACACCAGCAGGTAAAGTTACAGCGGGAATCCGCATCTCTCTCGCCTCCCTTGAGGACATTGAGTTTTAACAGACTGCCAGGGCTCTATAGTGCGGTCATTATAAAAATATTTAGGAGCACCAGTGCGACTGACCCGATCAGCATTTTTGTGTTTGCGCTGAGGGGAGCTTTAAAGGTTTCTAAGTGTTTGTGAAGCATTGAGTAATGTATCACAGACACATCTGATGAATCCTTTCATAAACGAAGTGTAGACAAGGTAACTTATAAATGAGATGTTGATTGTGCAGTGTAGAGAGCTTCTTTGATTATAATGGAACTTTGTGAGATCGCGATAGACTAAGATGAGTGACAGCTTTTAATGATTATTGAGGGAGTTTGTAAATGTAATTGATTTAAGATATCGGTTTAATAAACAGGAAGTAAATATTATGTGATTTAGATTGTCTGACTAAAACAGTATTACCTGATTTTGCTCCATTTTGTTGACAAAAATAGTTTGTTACCAAGTCACAGCTGAGCTGCGCATCTCTATTCAAAACGAAAACAGCCGTTCGAACGAATCAAATGAATGAGTCCACTGAATTCAGTACTAAAATCAGCGACCTACTGCCACCTACTGGCAGTTTTAGTTTCATTTTTAAAGTATGATTTAATTTTCAGTTATTTAAATCATTTAATATTTCTATATTCAAATGTTTATATTTTAAACATTAATGTCAACATGAATATATGAATTTAACTGCACTCATGCCAGCTCTGAGCCTCATTAAACGTCTGAAAATACACTTATAGTCACTTTTGAGTTCTTCTGTTCCACCTCTGTAGTACAAATTAATTGTTAATGCTGATTTAATTGGTAACTTATTCTTCTTATTCTCATTGTTCTTATTCTATTGCTTTAATTAGACATTTTAAAAAGCTTATAAACATTTTTTTTTATTTGACAAAAGATGGCATGCTTTTAATAAAGTTAGAAAAATGCCATTACAAAGGCAAAAACAAAATTCCTCTGTAAATTACTTTAAGGAGTCAAATATCACCTTGTAAGGGGAAAGCTAATTATTGATCAGATATTTTGATTACTGATTTGAAGGTGCTCCAGAAATTTTTGACTGTGCTTTATTTTTTTTTTTATTTAAATTTTTATTTAAGTTTTTATTTAAATAAAAGTAAGTGCAGAGCCCTGAAAGCGTGCAGTGGGTTTGGTGGGGGGGTAATTGAGAATGAATGGAGGAAAGTCACATGAGAGGAGGAAACGCCTTCATCACGAAATGATTGGATACGACTGGTTATGTTCGGCTGTGATTGGTTCATGCGATAAATCCTGCCTCTTGTGTTTGGGTGTGTTCCACTTTCGCGAATCAGTCTGAATGAACAATACAATGGTGTTAACGAAAGACTAATTTTAAAAAGCAAGCAAACAACTCACACACTTAGATATAACCACTTTGTTATGTCAAAATAAGACTTGTAATGGCATGAAAACATGATCTGTGGGTGTTTTTAGTGAGTAATCAGCTTGGAGAAATTTAAATCTCCGCATCTGTGACCAGTATTTACAGAGCTTTGATGACTGATGATTTGAAAAATTCAAAAATAGTTCAGTTAACTATTAAAAAGAATAGCTGAACTTAAGTTCACAAATACAGATATACTGTTTAAATGGTTACTGATTTGAGTTATTAATTTGGAATAAATGTAAAATGCTTAAAACGCTAACTTGATAAAATTCATACTTGGCTTTAATAAATAGAATATTGATTACGTTGTTAATGTAAAAATATAAAATATTATATATTATATTATATATTTTTATTAATATACATTTTTTTCCTTCTGACTGTGTAATTAATGTTTATTCAACCAAGAAAATGTGACTGGGACATTAATTTACATTTGATTAAAAAAAAAAAAAAGGCATTACAGCATACATTAATGCCTTTAATGCACTGTACGTAAAGGCTTTAAATGTTACCAATCTTTAAAAAAAAAAAAAAAAAAAAAAAAAAAAAAAACATACAGAATTTCTGCATTTTTATTATTTTATTATTAATCAGATTTTTTGATATATACATTTTATTTACAACACTGTATAATAAAAGCATCCCTTGAACAAGATTTAAATTTAGCAGAAAGGCCAATTTGTGTAAGATTTGTGCTTAATTCATTTTTAATAGGCATTTTTTTTATAATGTCCAGTAAAAACACCTTTTAAAAAATATTAATTTATTTGAAAAGAAAAATGAATAAAGATTATAGGATTTATTTCTCTCACCCCTTAAAAAAATATATATTTTTAAAACAACACTGTAAAAAAATAAATCCTTAAAATAACACAAAAACTCTATATACAATGCAATAAAGTGTGAATTTAAAATACTGGTGAAGCACCTGTAAAAAATAGCCTAAATACGGAAAAATTTCTTCAAATATACACTATATTGTGCCCTATTTTTGCAGATTTTTAGAGCAAAGCTTCACTTATTTTTTTTAGATTTATGCCTATGTTTTAAGAAAAATAAACTTTATAGAAGATATATTTTCAGACATCCTAATATCTGATGCAGTTAATTCACCTTTGTTTAAAGATGCTTCAGTATTTTTATTATAATCCACTGCCAATTAAGAAGTGCGCTGCTTTTATTAATTTACCCTGTCTGCGTAGACTCTATTGCTGTAGACTTTATTAATGGTTAGGTTCTGCCCTCCTGTGGTCGTCATGGCAACTCTTCATCATCACTTTCACAGGGAAGGTGAAGCATCAGTGGCACGACGTGAGAAAGATCACTGCTTTACACACTCATGAGCACAAAGCCCACAAAACCCTTTGCCCTTGTCATGTGCATAGCAACAGCGATGAGTGTTGACCAATTGATAAACACTTCCTGATTTGTGGTTGTGTGCAGGGCAAGGAAATGAATTCAGTTACACAATTGGTCAAACCCCTCTGCTTTCCAGCTGCACGACTGGAGCCAAACGCCTCTAAAAAGGGTCACCGCGGCACATTCTGTGCTATAGGGCCGGCCGGCGATTCTTTGATTTGCGTTATTCTAAACAGAGATGAATTCAAAAGAGTTATTTAGTGTTTGGATTAGTGGACCGCAGCAATTTCAAGTCTTTTGTTTCAAGGCATCCCTCTGTTCTCTTGTTTGTTGAGTCTGTCGTTGCAGATCTCTTGCAGAGATGATTTAAAGCCTCTGTTTAACTTGTCGTGGTGGCCCACGTTAGACAGGAACACATATCCCGCTGTGAACATGGATCTGGAATTAAACAAAGAATTAATGAAAACTAATTTAATTAAAAACAGACTGACAGCAGACTTCAACATGTAGGTATATAAGAAACCTGCCAGGGTTTAACTTGTTTACTGAGTACTTCCAGAGCTGTTCCTGGTATCTTGGTGGTCTCCCTCATCGATCTCCTTCTTGGACGATCTCTCAGTTTGTGAAGATGACCTGCTTAGATTTAGAGCACTCATCAGCACTCCATCATCAGCAATGTTGGGAAAGTTACTTTGGAAATGTAACAGGTTACAGATTACGAGTACTTGAAATGTAATAAGTAGTATAACTATTTCAGTTACTTTATTACTAATGTAACTGATTACATTTGATTACTTTTGGATTACTTTTTTTAAAAAATTCCTAACAAATGTTTTCAACAGTTAATCATTTTGAAATATTTAAACCAGGCAGAGTTAACCTTACAGTAGTATTCAATGCTCATTACTGTCAGGCTTTCAAAATCCTTTATCACTTTAATTAAGATTGTAATTTAATTTTAAAGCACAGCCACACCAAAATCAGTCTTTAGTGCCTCTTTTTACTTTGAGATCGTTCTGAGGTTAAATACTGGTTTAAAAAATAATAGTTTAATAGCTATGATACTGTTTTTGAAATCAAATCTTTGCTGTGACAGGAAACACTGGCATCTAACAATGCCTTGGAAAAAAATTGTTAATCTTAAAAAATAAAGCATATGCATAAACCCAAATAGGAAATAAAAGACTTATCAAATAAGCATGTGTACTATTCTGTTTTCTAAACTCCTGAAACATTGGTGTCTCATATTTTAGAGCAGTCAATGCAATTTATGAAAGAAATCAATAAAATCTGTGTTTTTGTGAAAATATTCAGATGTAAACCCCTTTGTAATTGTTAAAATTTTCATAACTAATTTAATTACACATTTTTTCTTAGTAACTGTGACAGATTACAGTTACATTTATTTTGAAATTAAATTATGTAGTTGGTTACATGCAACTATAGTGTTACTCCCCAACACTGCATAATGGTAGCATTAAACATACAGTTTCAGCTTGTCCCTCTTGTTTACATTGGAAATTAATGGGGCCGATACCAAAAATGCTAAAAAAAAAAAAAAAAAACACTAAAAAAAATCTTTCTTTTAGTGGCATAACAACGAATGTCCTAAATATAATGAGAACAACTGTAAAGCTGAAATAAAAGAAGAAAAAAGAGCCACATTGTATGAGAATACAATGAAAGTCAGTGGGGTCCAAAATATTACTCGCACATCTGAAGCATTGTTCAAAATATCAAATTATTTTGTTTTACTCAAAATAACTTTTCTTTTTAAAGGAAGAGTTCACCCAAATGTGAAAATTTGTTTAAAATGTACTCATCCCATTGGCGCCGATAGCCTCTTGGGCAGTGCGTCGACATGCAGCGCCTATATGGGCTTTGGGCATCCCGTGTACCTCGTACAGTGGCTCGTGGACTTTTCCCAATCCCGTAGCCCCCTCTCTCCCACTTCATTTTCTGTCTCGTTACTGTCCTATTAATAAAAACGGCAAAAAAAATCTTTTAAAAAAAAAAAAAATGTATCGGATGTATCGGATCGGATTGGATCAATCTTGAAAATGGGTTGTTCAAAAGAAAAAAAAGGATTCTGGATTCGGATTAGATCTAAAAATCCAGTATTGGTTTTGATCTGGATTAAATCATTAATTTGTGTAGTTCAAAACATTTTAGTAAGATTGGGATACTTTTGATCCAAAAAAACTGGATTATTCTGATCCCAGCAGAATTAGATTTCAGGAACAAAAATGTAATACAAATTTAAAACAGGTCCAAAACATACAACATTTTAACATGTAATACATCCCCAAATCCACAACCTGCTGTCAATATCAAACAAAAATATTATATTTTATTATATTATATATTATTATTTAATTTAAAGTTGTTGTTTTTTTTTTTAATCACTGATTGTAAACTACACTGGCACAATCATCAGAGATGGACCAGTCAGAAGCAGTTATTTGTGTAAACGCAATGCAAAATTAGAATGCAAAACATGCATTTTTTCTCCCCATCTCATTTTTTGGGGGGGATGAGTTACCTGATCCTGGCTAGCAAAACATGGAATTTCCAAATCCAGATCATTCACACTTTTTGAAGTTAGATTACTTTGTTGTAGTCTGTTACTGATTCCAAATTACATGACAAAAATTGTAGTTAGTAATGTAATTACATTTAGATAATATAATCAGACTACTTTTAGATTACTTGTACCATATTGTACCATACTGATATAACAAAAGAGAATGAAATTATAGTTTCAAAATATAGTTTTGAAAATATAGTTAAATATAGTAACATTCATTGTTATTAGCAACATGAAGTTCTTTAAAACATCAAATTATGTTAAGATTTCCCAAACTGGGCTTTGTGAGGGAACTGCAGGGGCTTTGTGAGTTTAATAAAAAGCTAATGATGAAATCATAAAAATTAAAATAATTATAATAGTAATAAAACATTTAAACCAAAAACAATCAAAATACCGAGAACATGCAAATGTGTACAAGTACTAAATTTTTGTAATCTGATTAAGTAATCCAGATTACTTTTAATCAGTTACTACCTCAATGCACTGCCCTCAGGCCATCCAAGATGTATATGAGTTTGTTTCTTCATCAAAACAGATTTGGAGAAATTTAGCATTACAGCACTTGCTCACCAGTGGATCCTTTGCAGTGAATGGGTGCCGTCAGAATGAGAGTCCAAACAGCTGATAAAAACATCACCATAGTTCACAAGTAATCCACACCACTCCATTCCATCAGTTAACACCTTGTGAAGGAGAAAAAACCTTCCAAAGACAAAGACTTGTGTGAATAACACATAATCAATAAAGAAGTCAAGTATTTTAAAATGTAATGTAATTACAAGTACTTAATGTTTTGGAGTCTGATTATGTAATCCAGATTACTTGTAATCAGTTACTACCCAGCACTGCCCTCAGGTCATCCAAGATCTAAACGAGTTTGTTTCTTCATCAGAACAGATTTGGAGAAATTTAGAATTAAAACGCTTGATCACCTCTGCAGTGAATGGGTACCGTCAGAATGAGAGTCCAAACAGCTGATAAAAACATCACCATAGTTCACAAGTAATCCACACCACTCCATTCCATCAGTTAACACCTTGTGAAGGAGAAAAAACCTTCCAAAGACAAAGACTTGTGTGAATAACACATAATCAATAAAGAAGTCAAGTATTTTAAAATGTAATGTAATTACAAGTACTTAATGTTTTGGAGTCTGATTATGTAATCCAGATTACTTGTAATCAGTTACTACCCAGCACTGCCCTCAGGTCATCCAAGATCTAAACGAGTTTGTTTCTTCATCAGAACAGATTTGGAGAAATTTAGAATTAAAACGCTTGATCACCTCTGCAGTGAATGGGTACCGTCAGAATGAGAATCCAAACAGCTGATAATAACATCACCATAGTTCACAAGTAATCCACACCACTCCAGTCCATCAGTTAACATCTTGTGAAGCAAAAAACTGCATGTTTGTACAAAACAAATCAATCTTTAAAGACGTTTAATATCTCATTCCTGAGGGTTAGTACATTTTTAGCAAATGGGCTTAAAAATGGACTGTAAAACATCTGTTTAGTCAAGAGGAATAATTTGCATATCCTGCACAGGAAACACATCTCACTGGAAGTGTCTTAAAAGTAACTGTTTGTGAGCAAAACTTAATAAAATGTCTCAGTTGGTTTTTCACATGGCTAATAGATTTCCTATGCTTTCATTGTGTGCTGGTGAACTATGAAACCACACACATAACAGGCTTCAAACTTCCCTTTTAACGGCAGCCAAACACCCAGAGACCGCTCGCCCTGCGTTTTTTCTGTTCTTCGATAAAGATTAATACTTACAAAGATAATTCCCATGAATAATTTTTTACAGACCCTTCCAAGCCCTTTACAGAGTTTTTATGCGGCCGTATAGTCAATTTCAAGTCAAGTGTGTAGGTTTTCATTACTATACGCACATGTAGGCCATTAAACTTTGTTTCGGCCTCGAGTTGTTAAATCGCTTTGAAGCGCTGCCTGAAACATCTTTGCGTTTTCACATACATGTTCATCAGTCCGTATGTATGTCCCTGCGATGCTTTGATGGACGGATGGAGTCGGACACTCGCAACGTTTTCAGTTTTGTGGCTAATTAATTCAATGTCATTTTGGGAGAAGAATTCCAAACAATGGATTTTGTTTGCTGTTGTTTGTATTGGGTTTTAAAAGCGATATGGAAAATTCTACGTAATTCTAGGATATAGCCTTATTCTGACTGGGTGTTGTCACAACAGTCAACCGCAAAAAGGCACACAAATGTGCAACAAATCTGTGATCAGAGAGCACTTCATGCTGAGTAACAGCATCAGAATCTTTGACACACTTGACAAGCATCCTGAATGTCTGAAAGCCATTTGATGAAACAAAATGCATCCCTTTACAATTCAAAAAGTACATGTCGTGAAATGCGCTCACAAATAAATCAGCTTCTATAATTATGCATCTACAGGTTCAAATAACATAACAGGCAACACATTACATTATTAAATGCATAGATCATCTAGGAAAAAAGCCAATAAAGCAGCAATTTCAGGGTCCAAAATGGGACCTAAATCACTTGAAAAATAATAAAACATTGAGATTTCCATTAAATTTAAAGTTTGCATTGTTTGCAACCATCTTACTAAATCTTTCCAGTGTTATTTTAATTTAATTGAGATACTTGATTTCTTCTGCCCAGTTTGTTTGTTTGTTTATTTAATTATTTTAGTTTAGTGTTAATTATATTGCAAGTAACTTTTTTTTTTTTTTTTTTTTTTAACTATTAACCCTGATTTTGGCACATGCCAAATATATTACATATGTGACCCTGAACCACAAAACCAGTCATAAGTAGCACGGTTATATTTGCAGCAATAGCCAACAATACATCGTATGCAATTTTTCTTTTATATCAAAAATCATTAGGATAAATAAAGATCATGTTCCATGAAGATATTTTGTAAATTTCCTACCGTACATCAAAACTTAATTTTTGAATAGTACTATGCATTGCTAAAAACTTCATTTGGACAACTTTAAAGGCGAATTTTGTTTCCAGGACATTCAATTCAGTTGTCATACACGGTAAACAGAAGTGCACCTTTGAACTGTCAGTGGTAAAATTGGTCGATTTGATGTGGAGATCCTCTTTTATCTGTGCAAATCTTCTTAAACTTTCAGCCTTTGTTTCTGCGTGCTGTCACAGACTCGCGTCTTGAAACGGCAAATGCAGATCAACTAGCAGACACGTTCAGTATTCATCGCTCAGTCGTTTCAATTTTCCCCTCATCACAGGGCGTGTTCAGTGTCAGAAACACAAACAATCATGAAACCCGCACTCACTTGCCCCATTACATCTCATGCGATATAACTGCCACATGAAAGTGTGGCATAAAATCTTTCCTCCTGTTGCCTCAAGACACTTCTGAGAGCACCTCAGCATTCTGGCATTGAGATCCAGTCTTTAGATAACAAATCTCCTCAGAGCAGCCATCACCACCACAGATCTCCCAAACAAACTGCAAATGTTTAAAAATAAATTAAAGCACTTTGTTTAATGAACTATGTTTTCTTTACTTAGTAACGCACTTTATGGCTTACCGTCACTTCAATTAGAAATCTTTAAATCAATCAGCAATCATAACTAGTTTTAATGAGCATGTGAAAGGAGCCATGGCAGAACAAGTTTGTTTCATGCAATTACTCAATAGAGATACATAACAATGCAAAAACTGAAGAGTAAAGATTTTTTTTTCATTAGATGACAATGATTTTGAGCTCCACTCATGGAGTTAATTATTTTTGACAGAATGGGGTTGGTATGGACATATAAATCCATCAGTTTAACAGAACAGAGCAGGAACAGAGCAGAATCTGTTCAGCAGGGAGCGAAACTTCCTGTGCAAACGTCTATGATGTTCCTCTTGAGGGACCAATAAAAACAAGCAAATCAAAATGGCTTTAAGAAACAAGCTCAGATAAGATTAATTCAGAGGAAATGAACATGATTCACTAACGTATAAAAAATAATTATTCCATTCTGGATCTTAACAAACAAACGCCTTATCTGAGAACAGAAAGGGAACGCCACAAGAATGTATGTTTCTGTGCTGTTGACGTCTGACTTTTCTCTGCTGCACAAGCTATACTGTATGGAAACCCATTTCCACCACTGAATAAAAAATAAAAAAGGTAATTGTGACTTTATCTCACAATTTACATCTCGTATTTACATTTTTTTTTTTCTCTGAATTGCGTGATACAATCTTGCAATTCGGACTATTTTCTCAATATTGTGATATTGCGAGTGATAAAGTCAGAGTTGTGTGATATACACTCACAATTCTGGGAAGATATGTTTTTTTTGTCTTTTCTCTCCTCATAAATTGGACTTTATACCTTGCAATTTTAAGTTTATATCTCACAATTCTGAGAAAAAAAGAATTGTGAGAAAAACAATAGAATTGCGAGTTTTTATCTTGCAATTCTGACTTTATTTCTCTCAGTTGTGAAGTTTTTTTTAATCATGCAATTGAGAAAAAAGTCAGATTTGTAAGTTTATACATCACAATTCTGAGAAAAACGTCAATTTTGAGTTTTTTTAATCATGCAGCTGAGAAAAAAACTCAGAATTGTGTTTATAACTCGCAATTGCAACATCATGCAATTCTAAGAAAAAAGTCAGATTTGTGTTTATCTCACAATGCTGAGAAAAAACATCAGATTTGCAAGTTTTTATCTCACAATTACTTTCTCTCAACTGTGAGTTTTTTTAGCACACAATTGAGAAAAAAACTCAGAATTGTGAGTTTATAACTCACAACTTTGAGTGTTTTATCATGCAATTCTGAGAAGTCAGATTTGTGAGTTTACATATAAATTCTGAGAAAAACGTTAGAATTGCAAGTTTTTTTTTCTCACAGTTCTGACTTGATTTCTCTCAATCGTGTTTTTTGTCACGCAGTTGAGAAAAAAATCGTTTCTATCTCTCAATTCTGACTTTATAGCTCACAATTGAGAGTTTTTATTTCACAATTCTGAGAAAAAAAGTCAGAATTGTGAGTTTGCATCTGGAATCTGAGCATGCTAAAAAAATCTAAATACTGAGAAAATCACCTTCAAAGTTGTCCAAATGAAGTTCTTAGCATGCATATTACTAATCAAAAATTAACTTTTGATACATTTAAAGTAGGAAATTTACAAAATATCTTAATGGAACATGATATTTACTTAATATACTAATGATTTTTGGCATAAAAGAAAAATGTATCATTTTGACCCATACAATGTATTTTTGACTACCCGAATACCTGTGCTACTTAAGATGTGGTCCGGGGTCACACATAATCTTGTTTCTTTAAAAAAAAAAAAAAGATCTATTGACAGGTCAGTGTATAATCAAATGACTAAGAACAGGCATGAAAACACAATCAAAGAGTCGCATTCAAAGACTTTATTCATCTCAAATGTGTCCCTTTATTCAGCACAGTTAGATAAGTCTAGAGAGTAGAGAAGGAAATTCTTTTAGCGGTTTTTATTTGATTCCGCTGTTACTCATTGTCTGAGCTTTGCACACTCCTTTGCCAGTAACCTCAAAGGCAGCTCCCTTGTAGGTGGCCACGCATTGGTCATCGGTGCGCAAATCTGGCTGGACCTGCTCCCACACTTTCTTCTTAGGGTTCAGTTCCTTGTCGGGCTCACCTGGAACAACAAAACAGAGAGGCAGAGAGTTTGAAGTGCTGATTCATTTTCTTCCCAACAGCTGTAAAAAGACTGAAAACAAAAGCTGGTTTTCAAATCAACTCATTATCATTAACAACCACAGACCAATTCATACTGAATCTAGAAAGAGTTTATAAATAATGCGTTCCATTTACATCAAAACGGGCCAAAATGAGATGAAGAACTCATGGAAATCAGATGAAGACAGGTGTTTTTGCTACTATCTGCAATAAGCAGCCATAAATCAAGCTGAAATGAATTCAAAAGCTTGATTTGAATGCAGACGGTGATCCTGTTATTTGCATCTATTCTGCCACTGACCTTTTCACAACCGTCATAACTGCCACAATCCAAATGAGATGAGAAATTCACAGGACTAAGAAAGGTCACAGTCTGCCTCCGTTATTTTTAATGACGAGTTACAGATGTGTGCGGTAAATACAAAATAAAAAAAAAAAAAGCAAAAATAAAAAATGTCATATAGAGACATTTACATGAGAGAATACCAAACTATTACATTGCAATCCATAAGAAACAGCAAAACAAAACAAAAAAAAAAAACAGAGTATAAAAATGAACAGGGTTTCCGCATGTTTCATGAGGATAAATTTAAGACTTTAAGATGTTTTAAAGTCCATCAAAAGAAAATTTAAAGGGAAAAAAAAAATGGTAGTTTGATATTCTCTCATGTAAATGTCTCTATATGACATTTTTTATTTTTGCATTTTTTTTATTTTGTATTTACTGCACACATCTGTAACTCAAAAAATAATGGAGACAGACTGTGACCTTTCTTAGTCCTGTGAATTTCTCATCTCATTAGCAAATTAGCAGCAATTCAGCATTTAGCAATTGTTTGTTTTTAGTTTGTTTCAGTTTTCCCTCTTTCAGCGCTTTCCTTCGGTAAAAGTTTGTAAAAGCGTCATGCGCATTTTACTTTTACTTTTAAATTAGTGGCATTAACGTACCGTAACAAACTTTTATTAACAAAATGAATAAAAATACACCATATGCCTAATATAAAATAATAACTTACACAAAGTTTAAATAGGTATACAAAACTGAAAATCAGTAAACACTGTGTAACCAAATAAATAAGAAACGTAGAACATTTATTAGCAAAACGAATAAGAAAGATTGGAAGCACGGCATACACCTTGACATAATGTATATATTCCACTATCACAAAACAGGCGCTTTTGCATTTCGTTTTGAAACTCTTCCGCCGCGGTCTTGTCTTTCTCACCTCTCTCTTCTTGTCAGTCAGCTCAACTCACTCTCTTCAGGTGAAAAATTAAAGGAGAAGTCCACTTCCAGAACAACAATTCACACATAATTTACTCACCCCCTTGTCATCCAAGATGTTCATGTCTTTCTGTCTTCAGTTGTGAAGAAATTATGGTTTTTGAGGAAAACATTTTAGGATTTTTCTCAATATAATCGCCCCGATTTTGAACTTCCAAAACGTAGTTTAAATGCAGTTTCAAAGGGCTCTAAATGATCCCAGCCGAGGAAAAAGGGTCTTATCGAAATAATCTTATTTGAAACGATCAGTCATTTTTTTTTTTTCGCCATACTCTACCGGAGTACATAGATGATGAACTTAGATGTGATTCGTAGTAATGATGGGAAGTTCGGATCATTACTCCGACTCGGACCTTTGAGTCTCGTTCAGGAAAATGAACGAATCTTTTTTCCAAGTGATTTCGTTCATTTTAGCAAAATATAATTAAAATGTTACGTTACTTCCCTAACACATCTACTGCTTACACAAACGTTGATCACACTACAAACAAGACAAAACTATAAAGCTATAAGAAACAGAAAAGATTAATTCATTGTTTACCTTTAGTCTTTAGTCTGATTAGCTCACCTCACCTCTTATCTGACAAGTTTTCGGGTTCAAGTCATTTGTTCATCACGTGACAGCCCCATAAGATGAACGAACGACTCAAAAAACCCGAAGACTCGAAACAGGTGAACTAATTCCAGTACAGAACCTAATAGGATGTTGCGCATGTGTGACAGAACGAATCACTCCCTGAGACGACTCATTCTTCCCGAGTCACATTAAAGATTCGTTCAAACGACCCATCACTAATTCGTAGTGTCGTGAACGCGCATCCCAGAGCCTGTGCTACACGTGCTTTGGTGCTTAAAAAGTTGTTTATTTTTTGAAAAAAAATGACAGATTGTTTTGCTAGATAAGACCCTTCTTCCTCGGCTGGGATCGTTTAGAGCCCTTTGAAGCTGCATTTAAACTGCATTTTGGAAGTTCAAAATCGAGGCACCAATTAAGTCCATTATATGGAGAAAAATCCTGAAATGCTTTTCTCAAAAACCATAATTTCTTTACGACTGAAGAAAGAAAGACATGAACATCTTGGATGACAAGGGGGTGAGTAAATTATTTGTAAATTGTTGTTGTGGAAGTGGACTTTTTCTTTAAATCTGATCTGTGATGCGACTGTCGTTCAGCACACGGACAATTAATGCCATGATCATATGAATTTAAGACATGCTGCTCTGATTCAAGACCTTTTCAAGGCCTTAACTCACTGAAAAGCGATTTAAGACTTTAAGACTTTTTTTTAACCCTGAGGAAGTAAAAAATAATTTAACATCAACTGATAAGACTGATTTTTTTGGGCTGTAAAGGTCATTTATGACTCCCAGCAACTGGAGGAAGTTGCCGCATTCCTGCTACATGCTTTCTATGTATTGGGAAAAACTGATTTTTTCATGTTTTTTGGCTAAATGGAAAGACATGGAAAGGTGAAAGAGACACTCTTCTCATTGTGTCCCGTGCAGATGGTCCTCCTCTGCACTCCACATTCACACAATTCCTGGGAATCTCCCTGTTAGTTGATGTGCTCACTTGACCGCAAATGCTATACTCCTCCAAATCGCTTTTGCGCCAGATCCACCATGTTATTTCACAGCACGAGGATAAAGTTTGTATTGTTTGTGAGGTTCCCTTAAGCACTGAGGAATTTGCCCTTTATTTTTAATTGGAAAAAAATATTAGCTCATATAGTGGAACACAAACAACTACGTTACCAAACAAGGAACTTCATGTTCTTCATTGAGAGATTCATCTTTATTGATCTTAGGAATTTAAACACAATTGTGGTTAAATAACAAAATCTTGAGAATCTGACCCCACAGAGTCGCATAGCAAGACGTTTGACTAACGGCATGAAGTCTGGTCTACATTACAGCTTATTTTAGCCAAAAAGTGCCTACTTAAACAGGAAGAGAGAAACATTTTCAGACGGCCAACTTATAAATCTAAGCATCCCTCACAAGATGAAGACATGTAGTGGCAGGTTTGATCAATGATGTCAACATCTTGTAACCTAATGCAGGGAATTTTACATTTAGCAATTTAGCAGACACTTTTATCCAAAGTGACTTACAAAAGAGGATAATAGAAGCAATCAAAACCAACAAAAGAGCAATAATATGTAAGTGCTGTGACAAGTCTCAGGTAATCTAATGCAATAAACGTAGCAAGTTTTTTTTATATAATAAATAAAAAGAAAACAAGTATATGGAATAGAAATAGAATAATAAATACATAAATCAGAAGAATAGAAAAAGAATAGAGAGTGCTAGTCTTAGAGAGTCAATTTTCCTAAATAAATAAAAATAAAAGGCAAATGAAAAAAAAAAAAAAAAGAATAGATTACGCTAGTGTCAAAGGGTCAATTTTTTTAAATAAATAAGAAAAGCCAAACGAATAGAGAAACAATAGAAAATGCTATTGTTAGAGGGTTAATTTTTTTTTATAAATATAAATAAAAAGTTAAAAGAATAGAGAATGCTAATGTTAGAGGGTCATTTTTTAGAATAAATAAAAAGAAAATAAGTAGATAAAATAGAAAAAATGCAGAATGCTAGTTCTAGAGGGTCAATATTTTTAAATGAATAAAAATTAAGTCAAAAGAATAGAGAAATGCTAGTGTTAGAAGGTCATTTTTTTAATAAATAAAAATAAAAAGGCGAAAGAATAGGAAAAGAATAGAGAATGGTAGTGTCGGAGGATCATTTTTTACAATAAATAAAAAGAAAATAAGTAGATAGAACAGAAAAAAAATGCTAGTGTTAGAGGGACAATTTTTACAAATAAATAAAAATAAAAAGTCTAAAGAATAAAGAACACTAGTGTTAGATGTTTTTTTTTTTTTACAATAATTAAAAGTAAAAAAATAAAAATAGAGGAAGAAACTAGTGTTAGAGGGTAAAGTAAATAAAAAATAGGAAAAGAATAGAGAATGCTAGTGATAGGGTCATTAAAAAAAAAAAAAAAAAAAAAAAAAATCAAGAAGTTAGAACAGAAATAGAACAGACAATGCAAGTGTTAGAGGATCAAGGTTTTTTTTTTTTTTTTAAATAAATAAATAAAAAGAAAACAAGTAGATAAAACAAAAAGAGAATTTTGAGAGCTGTGGCAAAAGAAAGATTTTCACAGACTACCGACAAGCTATTATATGACTTCAGAAGACTTGGAATGTAGTCCTGCATCATATGGATCAATTTTATGATATTTTCATGGAATATTCTTGTCTGTTTAGAGCATGACAGCTCCTGGTTACCATATGCTTGCTGCTTTTTTTTTTAGAAAAGAACAGCATGAATGTTCTGCTTTTGTGTCCCAAAGAAGAACTGATTTTAGAATGATGTGAAGGTCAAAGTAAATCATTGCAGAACTTTAATTTTTGGGACAGCTTTTACTTTAATAACCAACATGATGCACTGAGATGGGCTCCATGAAGCAGGCTGTGGGTGCCAGTGGACTGGTGGACAGTAACGTCACATTTCATTGCAGTACGTTCATGTATAAGTATATAACGTTACCTGGGAAGCCCTGGACGGTAACCCTGTCTCCAGCCACGGCTCCACTCGGGGGATCCAGGATTTCAACCTTGTCTGGCGAACTGGCACACATGACCATGGCCTGGGACAAAACACCTCTCATCTTAGCAGGCTTCAGGTTGCATAGGAGCACAGCCATACGATTCTGCATCTAAAGACAGAAAAAATTAACATTACCAAATGAGGGGCACAGGAATCAAGTGCAATCTTCTTAAGCGGTTAAAAAATATATTATAAATTTAATATCAAACTCATTGTATGGCAGCGTGAGAAGTTATCCAACAGTCCAGAAACATCAACAACATGTGGTATTATGAGGAACAGCTGGGCAACTTTATAATTGCTGAATTATTTGTTTTTCTAACCAGGGATGCAGAACAAAACAGACCCTTAACAAAATTAATAAACTCAATACATGTAATAATCATTCAACTTATCTACTTCCAAACCCTGCACAAAATGAACTGTAGACATTCATTATTATTTCAACTCTATAAATGCACAAACATGCTTAAAGCAACTGTGATGTAGTCATAACCAGAGGGGGGAAACCCGACATGATTAAATTAAATGAATGAAGGAAACAGATGCGTTTTATGGGGGTAATTAGAATTTCTGACGAGCTGCTAGGAATCCCCTAAACAAATCGTAAACTCAGGGTTCTGGAAAATAAAGCACAAGAGACCGAGCTGTCTGCGTGGAGCAGGTTTATGGACCTGCATGAATCGTAGTAATGCAGACTTTTTATATGAAACAGTAAAATTGAAATATCCCCCTTCCCAATATTCAGACACATAGCACCTAATCAACAAGAGCTGCATTCATTTTATTGCAAACAAAGATTGCTCTCAGGTACAGTAGCGAGACATACAGCTTTCACGTTAGTTCAGACTATTCCAAAACATTGTCTAATGGGGTGTAAATATTAGCTCAATTACAAAGAAATGTATTTTTTTACTGAATGATACATCCAGAAATCTGACATTTGGCCATGATTAATTTTGTTTAATGTATGATTCATGTGCCTTTTAATATGCTGAAGACTATGGAAGCCCCTCTGCGCCACTGAATAAAAATAAAAAGTAATTGCGACTTAAATCACAATTCCGAGTTTTTTTCTCGCAATTCTGACATTTTTTCTCAGAATTGTGAGATATAAACTGGCAATTCTGAGTAAAAAAAGTCAGATTTGCGAGTTTATATCTTGCAATTCTGACTTTTTTTACTCAGAAATGTGTGATATAAACTTGCAATTGTGAGTTATAAAGTCAGAATTGCGAGACAAACTTATTTCTGAGAAATAAAGTCACAATTCTAAGAAATAAAGTCAGAATTGCAAGATATAAACTCGCTAATCTGACTTTTTCCCTCAGAATTGTGTGATATAAACTTGCAATTGTGAGTTATAAAGTCAGAATTGCGAGACAAACTCATTTCTGAGAAATAAAGTCACAATTCTGAGAAATAAAGTCAGAATTGCAGGATATAAACTTGCAAAACTGACTTTTTTTCTCAGAATTGTGATAAACTTGCAAATCTGACTTTTTTCCTCAAAATTGTGATATAAACTCACTGTTGCAAAACTGAGAAAAATGGCACAATTCTGAGAAATAAAAAATAATTGTGACTTAAATCACAATTCCGAGTTTTTTTTCTCACAATTCTGATGTTTTTTCTCAGAATTGTGAGATATAAACTTGCAAATATGACTTTTTTACTCGGAATTATAAGATAGAAACTCAGAATTTTGACTTATAAAGTCAGAATTGCAAGATATAAACTCAAATCTGACTTTTTTTCTCAGAATTGTGAGATATAAACTCGCTTTTGCAAAACTCATTTCTAAAAAAATAAAGTCAGAATGATGAGATATAAACTAACAAAATCTGACTTTTTTCTCAGAACTGTGATAAACTCACAAATCTGACTTTTTTCTCAGAATTGTGAGGTATAAACTCACAATTGCGAGTTGTAAAGTCAGAATATAAACTATAAGCAAGATATAAACTCTTAATGACTTTTTTTCTCAGAATTGCGATCAACTCGCAAATTTTTCAGAATTGCATGATATAAGCTTGCAATTGCGAACTATAAAGTCTATAAATAAAGTCACAATAAATTCACAATTCTGACTTTTTTCTCAGAAGTGCAAGCAATTCAGAGCAAAGTCAGAATTGTGGGACAAAAGTTGGAATTGCAAAATATAAACTTGCAACTGCGACAAAAAAGTCAGAATTGCGAGTTTATATCTCACTTCTAAAAAAAAAAAAAGTTGCAGGTATGTATCACGCAACTCTGAGAAAAAAAGTCTTGAATTGTGAGATAAAAAGTTACAAACACCTTTTTTCAAATATTTTTTTAACAGTGGTGGAAACAGGCTTCCATATAAGACACAGAAAATCTGATAATAATATTAAACATTAATAATATATAATAATATATATATATATTGTTTGTAGATTTTTAAAGTAAACTAATAAATAATATGTTTGATTCAATAAAAATCAATGAGGAAAATATTTTGAAAAATTAATATTTTGGTTAAGCCAAAATGCTATAGTTTAAATGTTGTAAAATTATTAAATTCTTTAAATCAATCAAATCTGACAATAAAAATTCAATGCACCGATAATAGAATTTAATAACTGATTGTGATTATGCAATTGTATTTATTAAATGTAAATAATTTTACTGTAATTAAAATAAAAATTCATTTTAATTATAATAATTACTTAATAATATAAGACTACTAATAATAAATACTTTATAAATCACTGAATATGATGTGATTAAAATAACTGATTATAATTAATTGCAATTACAATAATTGCTTAGGGTGCTTTGTAAATTCCTAAATAAATGCCATAAATGATTTCTGTAATGCCTTTAATTGCAATTATCCTCAACACTGGACTCTGTGATAAACAGAGGGTTAAAAGGGTCAGTACCTGCTCCAGAGGGATGTGTTTGACCAGGCCACTGACGACAGTGCGTGGAGCCGCTTCGCCAACATCCACTTGCTCAACATAGAGAGCGTCGGCGTCAGGGTGCTTTTCGGCGCTGATAATGCGGCCCACTCGCAAATCCAATCGAGACACGTCTACTTTCGCCTCTTCCTGAGGAGGCGCTGCTGGCTTCTTCTCCTTCTTCTCTCCTGGAACAAAAATGCATTACAGATCATCAGATGATGTTTTTCACATATTTGTGTGTTTGCACATCAGAACACAAACAAGGCAGCAAAATTTTAACAAATAGAGCCATCAACTAACACACCATAAATATTTGTAAAAAGCACAAGCTGTGTGTGTAGAGCTGTTAGAGACATTGTAGCAACCCCGGCACACCGTGTCATTCTGGGGTTTTATTACGGTGCGCGTCCACGCTGAGGAAATGTGCCTTCGGTTTGCGAGGTGTTTTTAATGCAGCTCTTTGAATGATATTTTTAGCTTGTGCGTATGGTTCCCTGGGGAGCTATTGGGATGCTTTTAAAAGTCTACAACTGGAAATCATGTCGGCTTTTCATCTCTTTTCTGTTTCTGAACTTTTTCCAAAACAACTGTGCCAACAATGGCTTCAGTATGGTGTTTGTTTCTAATCGCTCCAATCATTTGAAAACAGCACAACTTTACCACTGTTTCCGGACTTATGGGGGAAACCGTTTTGGATCACCACTTCACCCAACAAGTCTTGAAAATCAAAACCTCTGTGTAGACTACACAAGCATCAGCACTAAACACAATGATTTCCAGGCAGAGGAAATCAAAGCGCTGAGGTCAGTAAGACTGTTTTTGAAAGAAATAATACTTTTATTCAGCAAGGGTGCATTAAAATGATCAAAAGTGAGAGTAAAAACAATTTTGCCATCACAGCAATAAACTACATTATAAAATTTCACAATATTACTATTTTACTATATTTTAGATCAAATAAAGCCAGCCTTGGTGAGCATAAGAGACATTTTTTTAATCTGACTCCAAACTTTTGAACAGTAGTTTAAGTTTTCCTGTGAGACACAGTTGATTAAATCACTTTACAGTCAAGAAGGTCAAACATCTAAAGCCAAAAAGACCATTTTTTATGCCAAGCTAATTTTATATTAGATATATTGTATCAAACGTAGAAACTTTTGCCTTTAATACTTGAAAAAGTCATAGGGCACCAAATTGCACCTTATGTGGAAAGTGCCAGCAATATTTTCTTTCCTAAATATTCATTTTTTCACGCACCACTGCAAGGTGGCCCAGTAAAACCTTCTTTATTTTCTCCGAAAATGTTCAGAGTTTCAGGTAAAGTTGTCAATCGCTGTTTAATATGCTTCTTATTAAAAAGGAAAAAATAAGTGTTGTAGATGACCTTTGACTCTAAAGCATGCAGTGCATGCAAACTTACGTGTCTAATTGATTCAATCACAGCCATTTGTGGTTTAATAATCACACATGGCTATGTTGATTTGAGTGGTGATTTTGATTAATCACGCAGCCCTAATTTGCGTCTAGCAGACGACGTGCCAAGATTCCTCAAGCCTTCTAAATGTGAGAATTCACATAGTACTGCCAAGAAATAGATACGCATGAACTACAGGTGCTACATCCACACCGAAACAGTGTTCGTCAACATTGAAGCAAAAGAGATGTAAAATTATGAAACTCACTTTTTAACATCTGGCCTACAGGAAACACACAAGTTTACTTGTTCTTCCTCAGCCCATAAATGCACAAAAACGATCTGCGATCTGTACCTCGATATGAACAGAGCGTTCCCAAGTTGAAGGGATTTAAGTAATTGGAAATGAAAATCATTTTCATAATAAATAACCATGAAAGAAATCTGATCCCTTTGAAATGCTCTATTCTGTAGGGCACGGATACTTAGAAACGTAACCCCCAGAAGACATCTGTGACGTCTTTAAATCTGGTTTGTTTTCAGATCTGGTTGTAACCCAAATGAGTTTGACCTGTATCCACAGCTTACATTCGCTCATGGTCTCCAAGAAGCTTCAAGTGCGTTCATTACACTGCATTGTTTATGAAAGTGAGATTTTTATGGCCCCATATATTATTGACACTTTCTCCTACTTGTAATTTACAGCTGCTATCCTATAATATAATTAGACATGAAAGTTTTATATGCAAACTCAATTCATTCAGTGTGTGTAGATTTAGCAACTAGTTCAAAAAGATCTGATTTGTGATTCTGACACATTTTGGATCGTGTTGCAACAGCACTGGAAACTTTGCCACTGCAGAGATTAACTGTTATAAAGGAAATGTCATACTAATAGTCTGAGAAGTATGCTTACCCTTCTTCTCGGCTTTCATCTTTTTCGTGTCATCGTTGTTCTTGGCTGGTGCAGTTTTTGTGGCTGGGGCAGGAGCAGAAGGGGCTGCTGGGGCAGGTGGCTCTGAGGCTGTGGGTTTAGAGACACGCTGGATGCTGGGCTCCGAAGAAGGCATGGCCACATCTTTTACTGCAAAGAACAAATCAAATTATTTTACTATTTCTTTTTTACCAAAAAAAAAAAAAAAAATTATATTTATATATATATATATATACAGGTCCTTCTCAAAAAATTAGCATATTGTGATAAAGTTCATTATTTTCTGTAATGTACTGATAAACATTAGACTTTCATATATTTTAGATTCATTACACACAACTGAAGTAGTTCAAGCCTTTTATTGTTTTAATATTGATGATTTTGGCATACAGCTCATGAAAACCCAAAATTCTCAAAAAATTAGCATATTTCATCCGACCAATAAAAGAAAAGTGTTTTTAATACAAAAAATGTCAACCTTCAAATAATTATGTTCAGTTATGCACTCAATACTTGGTCGGGAATCCTTTTGCAGAAATGACTGCTTCAATGCGGCGTGGCATGGAGGCAATCAGCCTGTGGCACTGCTGAGGTGTTATGGAGGCCCAGGATGCTTCGATAGCGGCCTTAAGCTCATCCAGAGTGTTGGGTCTTGCGTCTCTCAACTTTCTCTTCACAATATCCCACAGATTCTCTATGGGGTTCAGGTCAGGAGAGTTGGCAGGCCAATTGAGCACAGTAATACCATGGTCAGTAAACCATTTACCAGTGGTTTTGGCACTGTGAGCAGGTGCCAGGTCGTGCTGAAAAATGAAATCTTCATCTCCATAAAGCTTTTCAGCATATGGAAGCATGAAGTGCTCCAAAATCTCCTGATAGCTAGCTGCATTGACCGCAGCTGACATGGCACCCCAGACCATCACTGACTGTGGGTACTTGACACTGGACTTCAGGCATTTTGGCATTTCCCTCTCCCCAGTCTTCCTCCAGACTCTGGCACCTTGATTTCCGAATGACATGCAAAATTTGCTTTCATCCGAAAAAAGTACTTTGGACCACTGAGCAACAGTCCAGTGCTGCTTCTCTGTAGCCCAGGTCAGGCGCTTCTGCCGCTGTTTCTGGTTCAAAAGTGGCTTGACCTGGGAAATGCGGCACCTGTGGCCCATTTCCTGCACACGCCTGTACACGGTGGCTCTGGATGTTTCTACTCCAGACTCAGTCCACTGCTTCCGCAGGTCCCCCAAGGTCTGGAATCGGTCCTTCTCCACAATCTTCCTCAGGGTCCGGTCACCTCTTCTCGTTGTGCAGCGTTTTCTGCCACACTTTTTCCTTCCCACAGACTTCCCACTGAGGTGCCTTGATACAGCACTCTGGGAACAGCCTATTCGTTCAGAAATTTCTTTCTGTGTCTTACCCTCTTGCTTGAGGGTGTCAATGATGGCCTTCTGGACAGCAGTCAGGTCGGCAGTCTTACCCATGATTGCGGTTTTGAGTAATGAACCAGGCTGGGAGTTTTTAAAAGCCTCAGGAATCTTTTGCAGGTGTTTAGAGTTAATTAGTTGATTCAAATGATTAGGTTAATAGCTCGTTTAGAGAACCTTTTCATGATATGCTAATTTTTTGAGATAGGAATTTTGGGTTTTCATGAGCTGTATGCCAAAATCATCAATATTAAAACAATAAAAGGCTTGAACTACTTCAGTTGTGTGTAATGAATCTAAAATATATGAAAGTCTAATGTTTATCAGTACATTACAGAAAATAATGAACTTGATCACAATATGCTAATTTTTTGAGAAGGACCTGTATATATATATTATTTTTGTGAATCCTAAATGCTTATCACAACATGAAGATTTAATGGTATTAAAGGATTAGTTCACTTCCAGAATAAAAATGTCCTGATAATTTACTCAACCCCATATCATCCGAGATGTTCACATCTTACGTCTTTCTTTTCTCAGCTGAAAAGAAATGAAGGTTTTTGAGGAAAACATTCCAGGATTTCTCTCCATATAGTGGACTTTAATGGGGATCAACAGGTTGAAGGTCCAAAATGCAGTTTCATAGCAGCTTCAAAGGGCTCTACACTACCCCAGACGAGAAATAAGGGTCTTACCTAGCGAAACTATTGGTCATTTTCTAAGAAAAATAACCACAAATGCTTGTTTTGCACTAGCTCGACTTCATGCATTACGCAGTCATGTTGGAAAGGTCACGCATGACATAGACCAAAGTACCGACCCAGTGTTTAAACAAAGCAGACGTGTAAAGAAAGTCAAACGCCCTTTACACAAAAAGTAAAACAACAATGATGGACAATTTAGAAACATTGCAGAGCTAGTGCAAGACAAGCATTTGTGGTTAAAAAGCATATAAATGTTTTTTTTTTTTGTTTGTTTTTTTAGAAAATGACCAATCGTTTAGTTAGATAAGACCCTTATTTCTTGGCTGAGATCATGTAGTGCTCTTTGAAGCTGCACTGAAACTGCAATTTGAACCTTCGACCCGTTGAAGTCCATTATGGAATGGAATCCTGGAATCCATTATTTAAAATCCTGGAATGTTTTCCTTTAAAACCATAATTTATTTTCAACTGAAGAAAGAAGGACATAGGAGTGAGTAAATTATCAGGAAAGTTTTATTCTGGAAGTGAACTAATCTTTTAATCTGAAGGCACTTCTGACCACCCAGCAGGCATCAGTGATGTCTAAATGTAGGTGGTCATGTGTTGATGCGTTTAGTTTTGGACTGTAGAAATTTTGAAATCTAAAAGTTAGAATATGTTTTCAAGTACTTGAACTCAAGTACATCTTAGTATTTCATTATTTCAAAAACATCAGCAAGAAAATAGTATGTTGTGTGATATTATACCTCCTCTCCTCTTTTCCATTTCCAGAAGTTGGTTCTTCAGTTCCTCAATGTCTTTCTTGAGCTTGGCATTCTCCACCATCAGTTTCTTTTCCTCTTTCACTGTGGCCTGAACAACTACACAAAACAACACATTCATTCATTAGAACAAGACAAACACACATTTATTAAGAACTTCTCAACTGTCTACTGCTTATGTACTATCATATCAATACAGCAGTGCTTTTTTAAAATATTAATATGTGACCCAGGACCACAAAACCAGTCATAAGGGTCAAATTGTTGAAAGATAAAAACTGAAAGATGAATAAAGGAGATTTCCATTGATGTGTGGTTTGTTAAGATAGGACAATATTTGGCCGAGATACATCTATTTGAAAATCTGGAATCTGAGGGTGCAAAACAAAAAAAAAAAAAAAATTAAGAAAATCACCTTCAAAGTTGTCCAAATGAAGTTCTTTTACTAATTACTATTATTATATATTGCATATTACTAATCAAAAATTAAGTTTTGATTTATTTAGGGTAGGAAATTTACAAAATATCTTCATGGAACATGATCTTTACTAACCATGATCTTTAACTATGATCTTTACTTTACCCAGTTAATATCCTAATGATTTTTGGCATAAAAGAAAAATCGATAATTTGTGACCCATACAGGCCTGGTTTCACAGACAAGGCTTAGACTAAACCAGGATTAGGCCATAGTTCAATTAGGACATTCAAGTCATTTTTTAAACATTCTTAGGAAAAAAAAAAAACATCACTGGTTTCCATCTTAAGACAAAACAAAGGCACTGATATATTTTTAGATCAGTCAATGCAAGTTTCTTTTAGCTGAAACAGCTCAGACTTGCATATTAGTCTAGGACTAGGCTTAAGCCTAGTCTGTGAAACTGGGGGACAATGTATTTTTGGCTATTGCTACAAATATACCCATGCTACTTAAGACTGGTTTTGTGGTCCTGGGTCACATAAAAAAAATGTAAAAAAAAAATCAACTAACTCATTGTGCTTTAAACAAAGAAGTTTTATTTAAAAAAAAGTCTCTTTTGCTCACTAAGACTGCATTTAATTGACCAAAATATAGTAAAACATTAACTTTGTAAAATTTAAAAATTATTTTATTTAAAATGTAATAAAGTTAAAATTTAAAAAAATATTTAAAAATAATTAAAAACATATTTTTTTATTTGAATATATTGTAAAATGTAATTTATTCCTGATCAAAGCTGAATTTTCAGCATCATTAATCTAGTCTTCAGTGTCACATGATCCTTCAGGAAATTATTCTAATATGCTGACTTGCTGTTCAAGAAACATTTTTATTATTATCAATGTTGTGATTTATTCACGATTCTTTGATTATTATTAAGTTCAATAGAACAGCATCTATTTGAAACAGAAATCTTTTGCAACATTTACTGTCACTTTTGATCAATTTAATTCATCCTTGCTAAATGAAAGTATTAATTTCTATTAAAACTAAATAATATAATATTCTTCGTAATATTTCCTATTAAATGATTTTTTTGGGTTCAGTTTATATAAATGTTTGGAACCTCTATGAGTGCAGATATTATATTTCTAAGCACTTTGGGAAGTAGATTATTAAAAGATTCCTCTTTGTACTTCCCATCCTCTCATACATCCTTATTGGTCATTGACCCGTGATCCGCACACATGCACGACTTATGTGTCCACTTACTGGCTTTCTCCTTCAGCAGCTGGACCTGCTGCTTGAGGTATTCGATGATCTGGTCAGCCTCCGCGGCCTTCTGTTCCAGTCTCATGAGTGAGGGTGTGTGGCCTGACATCTTGAACAGGGATCGTACCAGGAACCTGAAGAACAAGCCAAAGGAAAAGATCAAACGCGGTAGGAACTCTTAGTCACTCATAAACATGTTTAAAAGAGAGGATCCGCAGAGACACCCTATCCGTGTTTGGGAACATGCGGCACTTGAGAGCACGACCTCTTTAAATGAGATCTTTTCAGATCTTTGGCGCACGTAAACATGAGGTGTTTTGGCAAACTTTACACGGTGCTTTAATTTGTAATTTATACCGATACGTGGCCAAGTTTCTGTCCTAATTCCCTTCCATGAAGGAGAATTATAATGAAACATCTGACACCAGCCAGATGCTCAACAATAGATCGGCTAGACGCCAAACAACATGCGAAAACCTCATCAAAGCGTTCGTTCTCCGTCCTAATCCCAGCAAACCCTGCTTTGGGTTCGTGCTTCAGTACCTTTATGATGGTCTGAATCAGGTTCAGGTCAACTGCGATATTCCCGAACGAGGAAGCGCACGGAATCAATGTGGCATCTAGATGTGTGTGTTCTCATGTCCACCATGAGACAAATACTGCGCAATTGCATCACTGTCCTCTAAGCTCTGTGTTTTGATTGAGGAATCCTCTTTGGCTCCACGACGGATCAAACAACAATTCTCATTCGGTCGCAAGACAGCTGGTGCAGGAACATGGACACATTACGCATTTGGCTTGAGCTCATCCACTGCAAAAAGGACTAAGGGAATTTTTACAAGGCGTAGGAAAAGAGAAGAACACATCATAACACATAGTGCAGGGTGGTGCTGGAAAACAACAGCTGGCGTGGGATGAAAACAAAGAGTTCAGATGAGGAAATTAGAAACACAAAAAAGCTGGAGTTGATAATATCATGGATCAAAGTCTCTTGTTTTTGAAGTTCTTGAACTGCTTTAAATGGGCCTGTGGTGGAAGAATTTATGAGCACCATGACAGGACTGTTTTCATTTGCATAACCCCTGAAAACCAGTCCCGGGGCCGAGCCGGAGCCCAAAACACTTCCGAGAAGGTTTCCAAAAAGCTCAGTTGTCACCGTTTTCCCATAATGCCCTGCAGCAGTGGTCATCGGCATCATATGGCAGCCTATAAACGTGAATGTTAGCCAGGCAACGGATATAAAACTTGTGAAACGCAACCAAAAAACACATTTGCATCTGCGGAAGAACCCTTGGAAACGTCAACATTCTCTTGAAGACTTTTAAGGCCGTGTGTTACATCTGACACCAGTGAAAGTAACACTTGCAGGAGCAGCTGTCACTTTCATGCAAGTCTAAATGGTGAGGAGATAATGACCACGCGCATGTACCGCACATTAGTCAGCACTTCCATTGGCCACCAGCCCCAGCCAAATCACAATAAAGACTTTATTCTCTTCTATTCATCTTTAAGAAACTGTAGATGATCTTAAATACTCGCATTCCGCAGGAATGTTTTTATGTAACCATAATTGCCCTTGAAATAACTGCACAGAGACCTAAAAGAAAAGCACATGTCCTTTTGGGACACAAAAAAGTGTGGGATATGATTTTTTATAATTAATGTATGATGATAAATTTTTTATTAGATAACAATTAAATCATTATTATAATTTATCATTTATTATTATTAATTATATATAATTAGTCTGTAACAAATGAACTAAGAATGAGCAATACTTCAACAACATTTGTTAAACTCAATGTTAATTTCAGCATTTACTAATGCATTATTAAAATCACAAGTTGTGCTTATCATTAGTTAATGCACTGTGTACTAACATGAACAAACAATGAACTGTTTTTTATTAACATCAATAAAGATTAATAAATAGTGTAATAAATGTACTGTTCATTATTCATTCATGTTAGTAAACATTAACTAATGTTAACAAATGACACCTTATTGTAAAGTGTTACCAATTATTTTAAGATATTTACTAAGTTTAAGGTCTGTAAAACAAACTATGCCCATTTCAAGGTGACAGATCTGAGGACACATTTATGACATGTATTAATATTTACAACATAGTCACTGATTTATGATTTGTAAAGTAGGTTATGTTTTAACCATAAACAAATTAAACAAGATGAAGGCTTTTCAGAGCAAACACAGTATAACTATGCAAAATGATATGAATAAAACAACACCCATACTTAAAAAAATAATAATATTAATAATAAAAAAATAATAATATTAATAATTTGAGTAATTCATGCATGGTGGCATTTTTATATTTTGACTTGCTCAGAACAAGTGAGTGAACCTGTTTGACAGACCATATATAGCAAGTGAAAGTAAAAGAAAGACAAAAAAGCAATATATTAAAGAAATATTCATTTCAAAGTAAATTACAATAAACGTTAAAATAACAATTATTAGGAGAGAAATTACACTAAATTAATTATAACTGTTGTCATACATGCACTTTTTAAAAACTTAAGCAAATGTCAACGCAAGGATGGAGATTTAACCACAATGCGCTATAATACGACGTGTGTTTTTTTTTTTTCAGTAGTGACATTCCTACAGGAGTATCATCATGACTCATGATGAAAGCATTAATGTCTTTATATAGATACAGTGCTGACTGTCACTTCACTTCGGTATTCACAGCACATCTGTACTCCAGCTCGACTTTAACTACATTCCTAACACGTTACATACACAAATAAACAATACTCATAAATTAAAACATCAATGCGGGCTAAACTACTCACATAAAACTGCAACCGTATGTTTCTGTGCTTTAAAAGCCACACGCCGCACACTCGTCTCTCTCTCCGGCGTCGTAGGATGATGACGCAACGGTCACGCGTCGTTCAGCTGTTCGCCGGCGCGGGATAAACACGCCAGCGCGCCTTCAGCTGTGTACAGTCGCCGGAAGACTAAACTGATCTCTTAAAATTACAGATATATTGCAGAATATTGTAAATGAACACGTAAATCAAATGGAGCAGTCTTTCGTTTTAGATAAACAGGTATGCCGCTGATTTCATCTTGCGTTTGTAAAGCACAAACGTCAGCATCATACAGAAATCTATGTGTGGACAGTATTTCAGTTATATATTGTAAAATATTATCGTTTTGGTTTACGCTGCAACCATGTCAGACAAAATATTGAATTATGCTGTAAGATAAAATGTACACGTTTTAGTATTATGATGATTAATCTAGGTTCTCGTGTTTTATATTTATTAACATGCCTGACACTCCTAATGAGAATGTACCACAATTTTACTGTTGTGACACTAGCTGTTTATGCTAGATTTAATGTATAGTGTACATTATATAATGTACAGAAATAATGTATAACAATATATTCTGTATAACTATGTATTCCCATGTCAGTGCGTTTGTTGAGCATCAGGTGAGTCATGCAGCCCCTCAGAGATGCGGAGCTGGGGGCCTCCACCTTCTTCGCCTCTCCTCTTCCTCATGACGTGTGTGGCAGCAATGGGCTTCCACTTACGCCAAACTCCATCAAGATCCTGGGACGCTTTCAGATCCTCAAGACCATCACCCATCCCAGACTGTGTCAATATGTGGACATCAGCAGAGGGAAGCATGGTATGATGGTTTTCTTGCACATTGTAATGCCTTTATTCACTAAATGACTGGAAAATCATCAGATGCCCAAATAAAATAAAATCCAGTTAAGTCACTTTTATTTTTATAGTGCTTTATACAATACAGATGCTTCCAGCTTCACAGTATTAAATATGAAAAAGTCAATCAGAACCAATGATGCGAACTTGGAAAAGTGAGACAAATCCAAATTCTGCTGTAAAGCAGCTGTAGAAAGATAATAGTGTGAGTGAGTTCAGTTAAGTAAATGTGATTCATTATGAAACAAGTTCAATTTGGCTGTAAGCAGCTCTGCTGAAGACAGCAGTGTTATTTAACTCGACTCGAATTCAGTGTTGATTCAATAACAGTGTCTATGTTGCAAAATTCATTCAATTCAGCTATGAAGCAGAAGACAACAGTTTCATTGTTCAGCTTAAAGCATTACTCCACTTCCAACCATTACTCCACTCCTCCAGAAGTACCGACCCAGTGTTTACAAAGTGAATGTGCAAAGAAGGTCAAACGCCCTTTACACAAAAAGGTAAAACAACGATGTATGATGATTTTGAAGTTGGAGGAGATGAGAGTTTTTTTCGACCTACCCTAACTGTCATGGACCAGAATACACAGAATATGCATGCGAATCGCAGAGCTAGACAGGACGAGCATTTGAGGTTAAAAAGTGTATAAATTGTACATTTTTTTTTAAAAAATACCCAATGATTTCACTAGATAAAACCCTTATTCCTCAGCTGGGATCGTGTAGAGCCCTTTGAAGCTGCATTGAAACTGTATTTTTAACCTTCAGTTCACTGAGCACCATTGAAGTCCACTATATGAAGAAAAATCCTTGAATGTTTTCCTCAAAAAAATTAATTTCTTTGCGACTGAAGAAACAAAGACATGAATATTGTAGATGACATGGGGTTAAGTAAATTATCAGGACATTTTTAATCTGTAAGTGGAGTAATCCTTTAAATTCAGTTCAAGTTTTGTTTTCATCCGATAGTGTCAGTGTGTTCAAATGAGTTATAGTGCTGAAAATTAAGTGTCTTTTAAAGCACAACAAAGCAAGGCAAAAGCTGAGCCCAAACTGTATAGGGTGACAGTATAAAGAAGTACCGTGCATTGATAAATGAAAGTAAATACAGTTTATTTTGTATAAATATCTCAAAAAACAATACAGCTCATGGCTAGTTAGAGGTGACATATCATGAAAATATGACTTTTTCCATGTTTAAGTGCTATAATTGGGTCCCCAGTGCATCTACCATCCCAGAAAATATGAAAAAGGACAACCCGGTAACTTTTTCTACAAGCATGTGAAAAAATTGGCGCGTAAGATTTTGCTTTGCCCGTGAAATTGGAAGGGGCCCTATTTTAGAAAAGGGTGCTGGGAGCAGCAGCTCATTTGCATTTAAAGAGACATGCACGAAAACAGCGTTTCAGTGTTTCTGCTTAAAAATGCTCAAAATGGGCATTTTCAAAATAATATAATAAATGATCTATGGGGTATTTTAAGCTGAAACTTCACCGGCACATTCTGGGGACACTTGAGACTTATATTACCTATTGTAAAAAGAGGCATAATAGGTCTCCTTTATTTTGCCACTAAATGTTTCAAAATCTTAAAAAAAACAGCTTGTTGTAGCAATGTTGTAAATAGTTTTGTTAGCTTGGTAAAGTTTCATAATTGATGAACTTTGCAGCATAGACACTGTTATTCAGCTGATTTATATCAATACTGAATTGAATTGAGCTGAATATTGACATTTACAGTGGAATTTGAACTTGCAACAATGACTGTTATTTTACTGTTAATTACTGAAGCTGCTTTGAAACAATCTAAAGTGCTATATAATTAAAGGAGAAATCCAATTCTTAAATAAAGATAAACAGATAATGTACTCACCCCCTTGTCATACAAGATGTTCATGTCTTTCTTTCTTCAGTCATAAAGAAATTATGTTTTTTGAGGAAAATATTTTAGGATTTTTCTCCATATAATGGACTGCTATGGTGCCCCAATTTTGAACTTCCAAAATGCAGTTTAAATGGGGCTTCAGACAATCCCAAAAACGGTGATCTAGGATGATTTTGAAGTTGAGGGAGAGCATGAGATCTGAGTTTTTCGACATACCCTAACTGTTATGAATCAGCAAAAAACAGAGTTCAGGGAGAGTAAGACAAGACGAGCGTTTGACATTAAAAAGTATAAAATTGTTAATTTTTATGAAAATAATCGATCGTTTCGCTAGATAGGTCCCTTCTTTCTCGGCTGGGATCATTTACAACCACATTTGGGATCATTTGAAGCCGCATTTAAACTGCATTTTGGAAGTTCAAACTTGGGGCACCATATCAGTCCATTATATGAAGAAAAATCTGAAATGTTTTCCTCAAAAAACATAATTTCTTTACGACTGAAGAAAGAAAGACATGAACATCTTATATTACAAGGGGGTGAGTACATTATCTGTACATTTTTGTTCTGGAAGTGGACTTCTCCTTTAAAATCATCCAATCATATTAGAGCTTGCCAGATCAGGAAAGTTCTCTTATAGTTATAGCTATTTATTAGACAACTTGTACTGCAGACTTTAACATCAAAAGAAATGCACACATCACCTTCATATTAATGTCACAGTTGTCAAAGCAGTTTTCTGCAAAGTCATTAAGTTGAAATGTGTGCTTTGTCCTTTTCTTTTTAATACCTCACCAAGTCTGGTTCTGTTTTCTGCTGCTCTTCAGAGTTTTATCGCCTTTTATCTTAGTGATTTTTATCTTTGTGGTTTAATGCCATTATTCATTTGTGGATTCTGCCTGTGGGAATCTTTCTTTTTATCTTTAGCTGCTTTATGACTGTTAGCTCGGTATTTATCAAGCACAACACGCTTTGTATCACGCACGCGTCCCCTATGAGAAAAGCCTCTGAGATCGATGCATGTGTATGCAAACATGTGTTTGAAGTCCTTATGACATTATGCGAATTTATTAGAGTTATAACTTTCTTTCATGTTTGAGAAATGACCTTGAATGCAGGTCATCATCTCGCTGGAGGGAATATTCATTTCGGAGGATATTGACTGGGTTATTATAGCCAGTTTTTAAGACGCTTTTCTTCACTGTGTCAAATGGGAATAGTATGAATGTTGTGCTTTTTGGAGTGGTTGCAATTATAAAACAATAGTGTTTTTTTAAGATACTGTGACTTTTTCTAAACCTTTCTCAAATATAGAATAAATAAATCACAGATAAATTGACCTGAGATGCAAAAACGTCCCCATAGCTCAAACAATAGATAATGGTGCTTGCAGCGTCAATGTTGTGGGTTTGATGAACTCTAATTTGTCCTCTTGACATTTTGCAGAACGGCTGGTTATTGTAGCTGAGCACTATGAAAAGAGCTTGAAGGACCTTCTGAAGCAAGGGAAACCAGTCAGGTAACACATGCAAGATCTTGATGATGAACTGAACATAATGCATATGGAATATAACTAATTGCATATGGTCTGTATACCTGATGTTGCTGAAAGTGAGGGATTGTTTAATGAAAAACAGCATTTGTTTGAAATAGAAATAGGTAGCTGCAGTTTTTGGTCAGTTTAGGGCAACACCAACAAATAAAAGCATCAGTTCATTTAAATGACATGAAAATAGTTATTCACCATGCTAGTGTCTTATAGTACCATTGCATAATTTCTGAATGGTGTATTTGAACAGTTCATACTCTTCAGTGTCTTTATCATTTTTAATCTGTTCTGCATCATCAGGTCAACAGGCCCATTGCTTAATATTTGTGGCAGAGCTTTTTTTCTTGTTGTTCTGAGATGCATTAGTGGTTTGTATCTTCTCATGTGGAAGCCATTGACACTGTTGTCAAATTCCTTGTTTTTAAAAGCTTTTCTTTTTTATTTTTTTAAAGCATTTGATCATTGTGTGTTATCTTTGGACCGTGCTATTAGGGCAATATGTTGTATTAATATTGACACAATTGGGATCAGGGTGTATGAAAATGATGATTGTTAATAGCAGTTGTAAATTGGCCCAGCGTGACATCAGTTCACAATCAAAGACTTTTGCCGTAGATGATGTTTTACTGACAGAATGTTACTAAAAATGACTTGTAGACAGAGGACAAAAATAACTTATTGAAACCAGTGAAGCTTCCATTTTTTTAGACAGTATATAAAGCACAGTGTCACAATTTCTAATCAAACCAGTCATGTCTAGCAAAAAAAAAAAAAAAACATGTTTTTCATCATCTAGACTTTTCTACAAGTTCCTAGTCAGAAAAGGCAGTAGTGTACTGTTTTCAAAACATTTGACTGATAAGAAAACATCATTTTCTAGTAAAAGTACATGAGGAACACCGTGATTAGAATCATTTATGTAATCGCCCTTATTTTTACATTTCCATATTTTCTATCCAGAATAAAGGAATGATTGGTTCTAAAAATTCTACCTACAAAGAGCACTCAAAGCCCTACTTTTGTTCATTAAATGACATAAACTTTTGTACCCATTGAGGGATTTGTTTTTGATGTCAGAGTGACCCAGCAGCCTGTGTTTGTATATGCACTCTGTTTGTCCTCTGTGTCTTCAATTAAAAGCAGACGAATGCAACGTTTTTTTTTTTTCTTTTTCTTTTTCATCCAGTATCATATTATTAAGCACAGAAATAGCTGTTTGACTGTAATTGTCAGTAACTGATTGATTGTAGCAGTGACTGAACAGCTCAGACTGCATATTCATGCTGCTCTTGTTCTGCCATCTACTGTCTAAACCAGACATTTTAATATGAATTAATAGCAGTTAAATTAATTATTGTTTTGGAAGGATGGGTACTATTGTATTGTGCCCTTCATTTGACCCCACAGAGCCTTATTCAATTAACTCATGTATGCATCCATATTTCTTTAAAGATTTTTAGATTTCAATAACTTACTGTATTTTGTCTTAATTTTTTAGGAGTGTTAAAATGTGATTTTTTTTTTTTTTTAATGAATTTATTTTTTGTTTGTTTCCTCAACCCAAGAATCTGTGATTGTCCGTGATCAGGTTTTTATTTCAGGAGATGTGATAGTATAGATATATGATTTAATATCATTTAATACGTTTCATTTTTTCATTTTTTTAAGATTTATTATTAAGAATTATGTTCTTGTCTCTCTTAGTCCAGAGAAAGTGCTACAGGTTGCCTATGAAGTGCTGGAAGGCTTGGAGTTCATGAATAAACATGGCATGGTGCATCGGGCCTTGTCTCCCAACAATGTTCTCTTGGACCGCGAGGTAGAAACACAGACTCACAGAGAACTTACAGACAAGCTGCATGCTGTAAAAAATGATTTGGGTTGGCCAATATTTTATTTTGGTTTAATTTAATTTATTTTATTATTTGTAACTCATAATTTATTGGGGTTGACAAGTTCCTCCAATTTAATTTAATTTTAATTTAATTTAATTTAATTTATTTTTTTATTTTATTTTATTTTATTTTACTTTATTTATATCTTGTAATTATTTGGTGTTGACCAGTCCCTCCAATTATTTTATTTTATTTTATTTTATTTTATTTCTAACTTGTAATCATTTGGGGTTGACCAGTCCCTCCAATTGTTTCTTTTTATTTTATTTTATTTTGTTTTATGTTATTTTATTTTATTATTTTATTAACTTTCTTGAGGTTGAAAAGTTCCTCCAATTTAATTTTATTTTTTAATTTAATTTAATTTAATTTTATTAACTCAGAATTTCTTGGGGTTGACAGGTTCCTTTAATTTAATTTAATTTAATTTAATTATTTTATTTTATTTTATTAACATAATTTCTTGATGTTGACAGGTTCCTCCTATTTTATTTTATTTTATTTTATTAACTCAGAATTTCTTGGGCTTGACAATTTCCCCCTATTTTATTATTTTATTTTATTTTATAACTTGCAATTATTATTAGTATTATTTTTTTTTTATTATTATTATTATTTTATGTAAACCTATAATTATTGTTGCTCAAACATTTAATAATGATTCATAGCTTTAATATAAAAGCTTTATACTAAATAAACTGATCATTCTGACAAACTGTGTGTCACTGTAACATTTGTTGGGTTTATTTAAAACATTAAACACGATAAAACTGTCAGAACGGTCTCTGAGTTGATATTGTGCTGTGACGTGCTTTCAGCTCACTGTTGAAATAAAATGTTCTTTTACAAATCAACAGGGTAAAGTGAAGCTGGCCAAATTCGGCCTGTATCATATGACCGACCACGGAGCAGATGTTGACTTTCCTATTGGGTACGTCATTCAACCATAATGTTTTCCATTCGTTTCGTGATCTAACGTATTCCTCAAAATGAAACTCACGTGCTTTGGAGTCTATATAAGGGTACAGATAACATCTCGGCGTCATTATAGCTGAGCAGAAAGTCAGGGCGAGCTTTAAATCTTGTGCGCTGTCTTTTTAAGATGCATCGCGGCTCCGAACCGAAGCGTCAGCTTTTCATGGAGAAAAAAAAAGATCAATGGGTCACGCTGTGCTCTGGTAATAAAGAAAGATGAACTAACATTAGATGTGCATCACTGTGGCCCATCTTTGTTTTGATCAAAAGCAGATCCTGGATATCAAAGCGGCTTCCTTATGCGGTATCATAAATAACATAGCTGAGTGGCACAACTAGGAGCCCTCATGTTCTCAGAGTGCCTGTCTTATAATATCCGGTTGTGATTTGGGTTTTGTGGGACACGTCTTTCGTTATCTGTCATCACACATCTGCACTCTGCGAGACCTTTCCAACACCCGTGTCTTCTGCTCCTCTGTGTTTCCGTAGGTATCCGTCTTACCTGCCTCCAGAGGTTATTGCTCAAGGCTGTTTCTATTCCAGCGACCCCTCCATCATTGAGGCCCCGCTTCCTTCAGGGCCCAAAACAGACGTTTGGTCTCTCGGGGTGCTTCTGTTTGAACTCTGTGTGGTACGCTCTCTGAGATTTCCTTGATTCTGCTCAACAAGGACTGGACTGTTTAACAAAGTTTATATTAAAGCAAATTATTTCTTTCTTTTTTTCTTTTTTTTTACAAGGTATGAATAATGTATGATATTGCTGTACATATATTGTGTGTGTTTTAACAAAACATGCCCTCAAGGTTTTACTTAAAGGTTACATTTCATGCATATTTATCAGTCGAAGACAGTAAAGTTTATAAATTCCTTTTCTCTCCAAATAATCCATTGGTTGTAAATGTGGTCAAATTTGCTTGAAATACACTGAATACTTTTGTAGCTTGAAATGCACTGAATACTAAATCACTTTTTTAAATAATACATGTGTCTAAATATAATATAATTATAATTCTTATAATATTTAATAATAAGTCTATTATAAACAGACAATAAACAACATGACATCATCAAATCCATTCATTTTTTTTTAAAATTCCATTTTCAAGCCAGTGTTATTTTAGTGTTCTTCTAATAGTTTTAATTAACATTTTGAATTAGATTTATTTTATACTCTTAATTATTGTTTTTAAGTTTTTTTAATGCGTTTTTTTTTTAATTATTACTGTTTAGGATTTATTTATTTTCAGTTTTAGTATTAGTTTCAGTTTTTATTAATTTTATTTTAGATATTTTAGATTATTTTAAATTTAAACTAAACTAGAAGTGGAAATGAATAAAAAATGTAAACACTAATAACATTAGAAATATGTTTAGTTTTTTAATCTAATATTTCTATTAGATTTTAGTTTTTATTTTTAATCTAATATGTTTATAGTGGAGATCAGTGGTTCAATTTAATTTCAATTAGCAAAAATGTTTTAATATGAATTTGAAAACAATTGGAAAAAAGTTAAATTTGAAATTACACTAATAACATGACAAATATGTTTTAAATCTAATATTTTTGTTAGATTTTATTTTTATTTTTAATAATGTTGTTATTTTTATCTAATGTTATAGTTGAAATGAATAGTTAAACTTAATTGCAATTATTAAAAAAATGTTTTAATATGAATTTAAATAAAAAATGTAAATAAATTTGAGGAAAAAAATTGAAACACTAATAACATTAGAAATATGTTTGGTTTTTTTATTCTAATATTTTATTAGATTTTACTTTTATTTATAATCTAATATTTTTTATCAGTAGTTCAACTTAATTTCAGTGAACAAAAATGTTTTAATATGAATTTGAAAAAAAAATGTAAATGAATTTGAAAAGAATTGAAAAAATATTAAATTTGAAGTAACACTAACAGAAGTACGTTTAGGTTTTTAATTTAATATTTGTATTGGATTTTATTTTTATTTTTAATCTAATAGTTTTATAGTTGAAATCAATAGTTCAGCTTAATTTCAGTTAACAAAAATGTTTTAATATGAATTTGAAAAAAAGAATTGAAAAAAAAAATACATTTGAATTAACACTAATAATAACATTTTAATAATAACAGGTTTTTAATCTAATATTTTTATTAGATTTTATTTTTATTTTTAATCTAATATTTTTAGAGTTGCAATAAATAGTTTTATTTCAGCTTCATTTCAATTAACAAAACATGTTTTAAACGTTTTAGTTTTAGTGAATGATAATAATTCCAGGCCAAAAGAAATGTTAACTAGATAGTAAAAAAAATTGTAAAGAAACATTAATGTTGGCTTAGTCTCTTTAAAAAGAGGAATACAAGGTAAAATGAAGCACACTGCATTGTGGGATACAGCATTGCATTTAGTATGCTCTGTTGTGTTCTGCACTTTTGGCAAATGTAGTAGGGCATAGAAAATTGCAAACTGCAAAAACTGTGACCAGAGTGATTCTAACATTTACTATTTGATGTCATGTGACTTGTGTTGTCCAATAGGGAAGGCAGATTCTACAGAACATTGATATTAGTGAGAGAATGAAGTTCATTATCACCTTAGGTAAGTTTATGTTTATGTGATACTCTTTTTGTATCGACAGCACATTTTCTGTCGTAATGCTTTTTTACCTTATTGTCTCTCCAGGATGCATGGACGACATCATCACCGTTCTTGCCGAGGAACACGGGTGCTTAGATACAATTAAGGTAAGTTTGCTCATCCTAATGGAGAGTCTTTTATCTTTGTGGCTTACATTCCTTGTAAAGATATTTGATTAAGTTTTCTTTTTTTTCTAAACCTTTTACTGCCGGACAGAAAAATACACAATCAGTGTCATGGTAGGAAGTGCTTTATCTCAGCGGTTTCATCTCAAAGGAATTTTACTTTAAAAGGTTTACTTTGAAACCTCTCTGATAAACTCTTCTTAGCTTGACGCTGAGCGCTCGCTGGTCGTACGGCTAATGTTTTCCAAATGTCCTCATAAAACTTCACTTTTCAGTGGGGTTTATGGCATGAATGACAGATAGTGCTGATTTATCAGCGTTTGGCTGGGTTTGATGCTTTTGCTAATATTCTCGTCTCCGTCTTTTTCCCAGGAGCTGCCTGAAAATGTGCAGGCTTTATTGAGGAAATGCCTGACGTTTCTCCCTTCAAAAAGGTTACCTACAGTATTTAGCCTTTTATCATTTCTTCATAAAAAGAAACTCTCTTTCAGCTTTCAAAGTGGGACAGTTTGGCATTATGTCATTATGCCATTGAAGGCTTTTCAGTATGGACTTATTTTACCAATAATTTTATTATTTAAATTCTTTGTAGGAATGGGTGAGATAGTATTTTATATGTATTTTATTTTTACATTTTCAGTTCATTTAGTTTTAGCAGTATTCTGAAAAATTAAATAAATAAAAAAATTAAATAACAATAAAAAAAAGAAGACTGAACTAAATCTAAAACTCAAATAAAACTAAATTAAAACTCAATATTAAAAAACAAAACAAAATTATAAATTTAAATGTATACAAAATGTATAAATAAAAATAAAATTAAAATTAAAGACATAAACAAAATTGTCTTTAATTTTATTTTTATTTTTAGCTATTATAGTACAATTTTAGTCAGATTTTGAATTAATTTTGTTTTTTTGTTTCATTATTACTATTTAGATTTAATTTAGTTTTGAGTTTTAGTTTTAGTTTAGCCTTAGTTTTTTTTTTTTTTTTTTTTAGTTTTTATTTGTTTAATTTCCAAAATAAGTCTTCAGAATCAAGTTAAACGATAACTCTTTGCAACAAGGCCTTATTTGTTAATATTAGTTAATGGATTAGCGTATGAATTAACAATGAACCATGTATTTTTACCGCATTTAGTAGTCTTTTTTTAATGTTAGTAAATAAAAATGTTCATATTCATGTTAATTTACAGTTCATTAACTAATGTTTACAGTTACAACTTTAAATTTTAATAATGTATTAGTAGGTTTTGAAGTTAATATTAACAAACAATAATGAATACTTTGTGTTTATGTTAATTAATATAGTTAATTAGTGTTAACAAATGAAACCTTATTGTAATGTGTTACCAGTTAAACTAAACTTATCAAGTTAAACTAAATTAAAATGGCAACTCATTTTTTTATGTTTTATTTTATTTTAGTTAACAATTATTTTTATTTCAAATAAGCTTGCTTTTGTCTAATTGAATTATCACATAATTAGAATTGATTTACTAATTATTATTAATACTAATAATAATTATTAATACATACAGTATATTAGTGAACATTTTATTTCAGTTAATGTTTATTTTATTTAAAGTACCAACTTTAGTTTTAGTTTACATTTTCACACAGGGACTTGTAAAAGTTTTTTTAGGATGAAAGCCCTAGTTGTTTTATTTTATTTTATTTTATTTTATTTTTCAGTTAATATTTATTTTATTTCAAGCAAGCTTGGTTTTGCATCGAAAAGCACATTATTGGAATTAATTTGCTAATTATTAATACTAATTATTAATACATACAGTAAACATTTTATTTCAGTTAATGTTTATTTTATTTAAAGTACCAACTTTTTATGTTTTACTTTTAGTTTTAGTTAACTGTAATAATTCATTAATTTATCTCTAAAGCATTTTAATAAATGAAAATTTTCACACAGGGACTTTTGTAAAAGTATTTTTTTTTTTGGATGAAAGCCCTAGTTTGGCCTAATTAAGTAACTAAGGTTTATTTTATTTTATTTTATTTTATTTTATTTCAAGCAACCTTGCTTTTGCATTGAAAAGCACATTAATGGAATTAATTTGCTAATTAATATTAATACTGAGAATAATTATTAATGCATACAGTATGTGAGTAAACAAAGAGGACCAAACTTATGCTGAATTCAAGGAACACTCCACTTTTTTTGCTAATAGCTTAGCATAGATCATTGAATCAGATTAGACCGTTAGCATCGAGTGAGATGCTAACGGTCTAATCTGATTCAATGATCTATGCTAAGCTATTAGCAAAAAAAGTGGAGTGTTCCTTTAATAATAGGTGTCTAATTGTTCTTGTCTTTCAGAGCCACCCCGGCCGAGCTTCTGGGAGACTCAGTGTTTGAGAGCGTTTCCTGTAGGTACACTCCCTATCAGAGCCCTGTGCGTCTGTTTGCCGCCTCCCCGCGCTGTGCTCATTTGCAGCTTCCTGAGGACATCAGTGAACTCTGTAAAGGTTGGGGTGCTCAGATCTCACACTATGAAAAAGTCTTGAAAATCATTTTAATGACTGTAAAAAAGTAACTTCTAAAAATACTGTTAATGACTACGCCACCGTGTTGTGCAGATGATGGAGAGAACTACCTGTCAGAGAGAGGCATAGATGAGGTGTATCACCTGTGGTGTCTGGCTGGAGGAGACCTGGAGAAAGAGCTGACCAATCAAGAGATCATCCAGTCCAAACCTCCCATCTGCACCCTTCCCAAGTACTCACACATCTCTGATCCCCACATATCGCCAGCATTAGAATCAGCTTAACAATTGTTTCCATGTGCAGAATAAGTCATCTGTTATAAATAGCTGTTTGCATTCTTATAGCTGATTACCATTGCCAAATGTGTTTGCTCTCCAGGTTTATTTTGGAGGATGGCGAGTCTTTCGGTCAAGGCCGCGACAGAAGTTTCCTCCTTGATGACACAACTGTGACTCTTTCTCTTAATCAGCTAAAAAATGTAAGGGTGTTTGTTCATATAGGGCATCAAATGTGACATTTGAAAAATAATTTAAAAAATAAAGTAAAAAAAAAAAAAACACAGTACAAAAATAAATAAGTGTGTATATATACAATATATCTAGTTATATAGGATTTTTTTAGAATTTTAGGAAAAGTTTGTTTGATCATATTGTGAATATTGTAGATAATATTTCAACTTTTTATTGTGCATTTACAATTATCTTCAATATCTACTCAAATCAAGATTTGGCTTTATATTGAATATTGTAGGCAATATTTAATTTTTTTTTTATTGTACATTCAAAATTATCTTCAGTATTTAGATGTGTTATAAAGATTTAGGTAATATTGAATATTGTAGACAAAATTTTTTTTTTTTATTGTTCATTTACAACTAGCTTAAATATTTAGATGCATAATAAAGATTTGGGTTTATATTGAATATTATAGGCAATATTTAATTTTTTTTTATGTTGTACATTTACGATTATCTTCAACACTTTGGGATTATATTGATTTATATTGATTATTGTAGACAATATATACATTTTTTTTATAGTACATTTATGATTATCTAACACTTAGATGTATAATTAAGATTTGGGTTTATATTATAATATTTTTTTATAATTAATATTGCTAATTATTATCAATATTTACATTTTTTAAATTGTACATTTACAATTATCTTAATATTGTAGACTTTTTTTTTTTCTTTTTTTTTGTACAGTTCTTTTTTTTTTTTTTAACATTTTGTACAGTTTTTTGTATTGTACATTTATGATTATCTTCAACACTTAGCTGTATAATTGAGATTTGGGTTTATATTAAATATTATTAATATTTTTGATAATTAATATTGATAACTGAATATTATCAATATTTTATTTTTTTATTGTACATTTACAATTATGTTAATACTGTACACAATATTTTCATTTTTTTATTGTACATTTACCGTTGTCTTCAACATTTAGATATATAATTAAGATTTGGGTTTATGTTGAATTATTAAAAAATGGATAAAAATGTGACATTTTTAAAAATGTAAATTTGCATCATCTACATATTTATCACAAAAGGTTATTTAAAAAAAATGCTAAATTTATGTTTATATTTAATAATTAATTGAAAAGAAAAGAACAAAAATGAAACATCTGGAACATGCCTATTATCTGTTTACAAATTTAGTTGAAGTTGTGAAAAGTTTTAGAGCTAAATTTGGACAATATTAGCCAGTTTTTTTGTTTTTTTTGTTTTTTTTTCTTCTTCAGAAATCCTAAAAAACATGTGAGTTGAGACACTAAAACACTGCTAATCTCTCATTCTAGAGGCTGAAGGATGTTGCAGGAGAGACGTACTATCCGTTATTAGAAGATGAGTAAGGAATCATCTCTTATTCATTAGCTCTCATTTTGTGTTCAGTATTCTGGTGTGTTTGGCAGCAGTCAGTGTCTGTCTGATGCTATAGAAATGTCCCGTGTGTCCCGCAGGCAATCCAGCCTGCCTCAGTCTAACAGCAGTAATGAACTGTCTGCCACCGTCACACTGCCCCTCATTATCCGAGAGAGAGACACCGAGTACCAGCTCACCCGCATTGTCCTCTTCGACAGACTGCTCAAGGTCCTTTACACACACTCACACACCGTTTCTGAAAATGACCATAAGAATAGCTGATGAAATCACCTCATGATGGATGCCCACCCACAGAAAAAAAATAACTCATAAAGAGTCAAAATGAAGTGCTGATTTTTATCTAAAAAGCCAAAAGTTCTAGAATTTATTTGATTAATATTTTTAAAAACTGTCATAAATATTTATTTATCAGTCTTTTTTTTTGTTGATGGCTGATGGAGTAATAATTCATAGTATATCAGTTTAATAACTTCATCAGTTCATAAAATGCGTTTTAACATCACTGTAAATAATTCCATAAATGTGTTGTACATTAATTTTTAGGCGTACCCCTACAAGAAGAACCAGATCTGGAAAGAGGCGAGGGTTGATATTCCTCCTCTTTTGAGGGGTCTGGCCTGGGCAGCTTTATTAGGAGTTGAGGTACACACAAATACTGCATTTACGCCTTGGAAAATACTGTAGTTGTTCAGAAATTTTATGACCTTTTTTTTATAGGAAACCGTGGAGCGATTTTCTTTAGAGTCACATCAAAATGTCGATGCATTTGCCAACTAAAAAGCACGCAGGTCGTTAATGGACTATTGAATTGCTGTATTTGCACGACGTGTGCAATCAATCAAATTCTGACATAAATTCAATGCACATTTCACTTTAAAGCAATACCGTTATTCCGTTATAATATTAAACATGTCTTTTAGTGCACCGTTTTATCCCCAGATTTAAATCAGTACTCAAATCATACTCCCACAGGGCGATATCCAATCAAAATATGACGGCATCGATAAGGACACGCCCATCCCCACTGATAGACAGGTGAGAATCTTTTCCATCTGTTTAATAGTCTTCGCACTGATTGAGGTTATTGAAAAGCTGAATAATTCATCAGCCTGTTGAATAATTCACTTTGTTTGTGAAGTGCCTGTCTTCACCTTTAAGCCTTGTTAAGATTTGACTATCCACTACTGAATATTTCAAACCATCCCGGAGCGAACAGCGCTGACGGAGACCTCCTCACCACTCATCTGAGTTCGTTTAAGGCTGCAGATTTTATGCATTAGATGCTTCATTCAGCCTTTGTTATTTTTTGTCACGCAGATCGAAGTGGACATCCCTCGCTGCCACCAGTACGACGAGCTGCTGTCGTCTCCTCAGGGTCACATCAAGTTTCGGCGGGTGCTCAAAGCTTGGGTGGTTTCTCATCCGGATCTGGTTTACTGGCAAGGTGATGGAGCAATGCTTGGGTGGGGTCGTATGCACGGTTTGCTCTTTCTGCCACTAGATGGCACCAAAGACTCAGTGTTTCTTTAGGATGCACTTTTTGAAAAAGGTAACGGAGGAAATCAAGTGCGTGTGCTGATGTGATTTATTCATGTCTGTGTGGGTGAGTCTCATGAAACCTGTTAAGAACACACCTGGGTCATATTTGACCCTTGAATATAAAGAAAACTAAGCTTATTTTTAGGAATATCAAAGTGTTTTTCATTATGTCATTTGTTAGCATTACAGTTAAACACATTTTCCACCAAAATTATAATTCTAATGACATGTAATTGCACATTATATTCTCATTACTTGATATAACAACAACAATAAATTAATTAATTAATTACAGCCATTTAATTCATTGCCATAGTGTGCAAATTAATTACAGTTTAAACAACTAATTTTGTTTTGCATGAAGTAAAATTTTTAATGTATTTCAAAGAAGTCTCTTCTGCTCACCAAGCCTGCATTTGTTTATAAAAACAGTAAAATTTAGAAATATTTGTACTTAAAATTTGTTATTTAAAATAATTGTTTTCTATTTGAATATATTTTAAAATGCAATTTATCCCTGTGATTTCAAAGCTGATTTTTTTTTAGCATTTAGTCACATGATCCTTCAGAAATCATTCTGATTTTCTTAAATATTATTTTTATATTATTTTTTTTATTTTGAAAACAGCTGAGTAGAATTTTTTTTTCAGGTTTCTTTAATGAATAGAAAGTTCAGAAGAACAGCATTTATCTGAAATAGTAATCTTTTGTAATATTATAAATGTCTTTATCATCAACTTAAATCATCCTTGCTTAATAAAAGTATTAATTTCTATAATTTTTTTGCCCCCCCCCAAAAGAAAAGAAAGAAAATACCGACTTCAAGATTTTGAATGGTATAATGTTACAAAAGCTCTTTATTTTAGGTAAATGTTGATCTTTGAATCTTTCGATTCATCAAAGAATCCTGAAAAAAAAGTACCAAATATTTAAATATTGATAATAATAATAATAATAATAATAATGATAATAAATGTTTCTTGAACAGCAAATCAGCATATTAGAATGATTTCTGAAGGATCATGTGACACTGAAGACTGGAGTAATGATGCTGAAAATTCAGCTTTAATCACAGGAATAAATTACATTTTAAAAAGTATTCAAATATGAAGCAGTTATTTTAAATATTACAAATATTTCACAATATTACTGCTTGTGCTGTGTTTTAGATCAAATAAATGCAGGCTTGGTGAGCAGAAGAGACTTATTTAAAAAACATTAAAAATCTTACTGTTCAAAAACTTTTGACTGGTAGTTTATAATTAAAATTGTTTCTTTGTTTCTCACTTTTTATTTCATGTTTCTTTCTTTCTTACTAATTTGAAAATAATGTCACAATGCAAAAAATCTCAGTCCTCCTAAAAATAGGTGAGATTGTCCTGTGTATGTGTTCATTTGATGTTTTTGCTCTAGGCTTGGATTCGCTTTGCGCACCTTTCCTCTATCTAAATTTCAACAACGAAGGTAAGATGTTTGGCTATTTTTGATGTATTAAGTTATTTATTTTTTGACATTCTTCCTGATGTTAGTGCCTCTAGCTGAACTAACTCAGTCTTGTTATTTTTTTTTTTTCCTCTCAGCTCTTGCATATGCATGCATGTCAGCCTTCATTCCCAAATATCTGTACAATTTCTTTCTGAAGGACAACTCGCATGTCATACAAGGTGAGTTGATCTTTTTGTGAGTTGATCTTCGTACAGAACTATAGTACTGGATTGGGAGCGTGCAATTTTCAGTGCAGGCTTAAAAAAAATTAATTAAAAAAAAGTACCCACATTTTATCAATTTACAACATGCCCGATTTGTGTGGCAGCTTGCACATTCTTCCTTGCATTGCAGCTGTTTCATAAAAATCCTTTAAGTGATTATGGCTGTTACACTGCAGTGATTAGAGCCATAAACACTTAAAGGATTTCTGTAGCTTGACATTTGGGCATGTTTGTTGTTGCGTTTGCTAGCTCAGCTGTCAGCACTTCAGGAGCAGAAATGCTTTGTTTTGCTCTCCTACTGAGCTTGGAGCAAAGTGTTTGTCCTGCCACGGGTGTAACGTGTTAAAAGTGTTTTTGGCCCGAGTACAAACGCCTGAATGCTCTTATTCTTCACTTCTCCAGAATATCTGACCGTCTTCTCACAGATGATTGCGTTCCACGACCCCGAGCTCAGCAACCACCTGAACGAGATTGGATTCATACCTGATGTAAGTGTCTTCCTGAGATATAAAATCAAAATCAAATCAAAACTGACACTACATTTACTTTTTTACATGCCCCATGAAATCAATATTTTATTTTTGTGGCTTTTAGTCCTGTTAGCTTTGAGAGTCATCTATGTGCTAGTATACTCCTGAAAGTGTTCCTAAAAGTAGGAACAGGAAATATTGTGTCTAAAATGTAAGAAAGCAATTATTCAGTATTGACTTCTTGTTGTATTTAAGTGGTTAGAAATTTGTTCATGTCCACAACACTAAATATGAGCTGTAATAACAGTGACTCTTGCCTTAGAAAACACCAGTGAGGTTATTCATTTTATTTATATAATATATGTAATTATATATAATTTTTAAATTATAGTTAGTGTTATAATAGTACTAATATTCTATTATAACTAAATTTCTACTTAAATTATTGCTGCTAAATTATTGCTACTTAAACATAATAAAATGCACTAATTTCAGGGTTTCTGCAGATCTTACAAAGGTCTTTAAAAGTCACAATTTGCCGTTCCACTAATTAACTCCTTAAGAGGTATTAAATTGGATTAAAAAGTCTTACATTTATAAAGTCATGGCATTTAATGTTGCATGCACTGCAAAAATAAATATCTTTGTCAGCATTTTTATTTTGCATAAAGTAAATTATTCATCTCATTATTCTTATGTATATATCCTTTTATTCTGAATAATAATTTTCATTACATGTTCATTACTGTAATACAGTGTTGATTTTCATAACTATAATTAGAGGCAATACAACACATATTACCATATAAATATAATTTAAATAGTTTCTTAAATTTAAATAAAATTTCTTTTTTTTTCCTTCTTTCTTTGCCAGTATTTTTGTATTTTGTATTTTACTAAATGCTATATCTAACATTTTTAAATCAAGATAGATTTACTTGCAAAATGAAGAAGTCTTTATATATATATATATATATATATATATATATATATATATATATATATATATATATATATATATATATATATATATATATATATTTAATAAATTCACTTTATTTAGATTCACGTTTTATGTCATTTTGCATTTATCTTGATTTAAGAATTTTTAGACATTTGCAGTGGAAAACAAGACAAACATACTTAGGAAGAACATCACTTTTTTGCTATGTAACCAGAAGGTACGTTAAAAGTTATTTTCATATGTAAGTTTTTACATTTTTGTGTGTAAAATAAAAAGTAAAGGAGAATGCTCGGAAATCATATTTTCAAACTATGAAGTGCTGCTAATACAACTCAACTCATTTACATTTAGAGAACATATTGACGTATTCTGCTCCCTTTCATTTATTCCTTAAGGGGTCCTATTATGCTCTTTTACAAAGTCCTGATTTTGTTTTGGGTGTGTACTAGAACATACTCTCATGCTTGGTGGTTCGAAAAATGCATTGTTTTCCACGTAATTTACATTATTACAATACCTTTCTCCCCAGCCTGGCACAAATGGCTTAATTAGTTTCAGGTTTGATGAAGGCCTGCCTTCCGAAAAAAAACAAACTGTGTTGTGATTGGTTAGCTGTCCCACTGCGTTGTGATTGGTGAAAAGCTTAGACAGTGTTTCAGTACTGCCACGCCCCTTGCCAAAGCAGAAAGTTTGTCTGCTCCATTATAGTTATGGATATATTAAGGTATAGTATAGTAGTAGTAGGTAAGGTATAGTAGTAGTGTTGGATCCTATCATCAGCCTGTGAGATCACCGATACATGATATTATCCTGCTAATTTACTTAATAATTTACATACTTAGTTTCATTGCCCGAAACCAGCTCCAGCATAAGACTAAAAACAACCTAATGTTTTTATGATGACTTAATTTGTATTTAACATGACAACAATTAAATAAAAACATTGTAAGTTACTAATTATAATGCTTACATTTTCTTAGTTATTCAAAAAGCAGCTACAGAAAACGAGCAAAGAACATTAACATTTTCAAAGAACATAATCACTGATTAGCCTAGCCTAGTACGAGTTTATGCACTTTAAAAAAAACACTTGTGTTATAAGTGACTGCACACATCTGTGGCATGTTACGGCTCTGACGCAGCCACCGGAGCAGATCGCGGCCAGTCTAATCAATGTTTGTGTTTATACCAGCGGCGCCTCGGCAAGTGTTTTGACTGCATTGCGGTTTCGACACGGCCACCGGAGCAGATTGTGGCCACTATAGTAGTCAATGCTTGTGTTTAACCCAGCCGTGTCTTGGCATGTTTTGACCCTCTATACTGCACAGATCTGTGGTGCATTAGTGGAGCAGATCACGGCCACTCTAGTCAATGCTTGACTATCATCAGTACACAATTCTATCGTCTGTCTGCACAACCGTACGCTACAGCAGCACTTCTTCTTTGTCATCGTCTTGTCTGATGCACTAAACCAAGCATTCTAATCCCCCACCTCGTCCCTCCCCACTCCCCAATCAATCGACTTTGCATATACGGGATTTATTTTAATGATATTCTAATGGGATTTGTGACATCACAGATCCCGGAAAACAATGCTGTAGTCCAAATGAGCTGTTCGTTGTAGTTCTTGACAAGGGATTTTTAAAAAAACAAAATAGTCCTCTTTGGAGTGGACTTTGAGATTTGTAATTCTGTAGATCTTTTTTTTTATTGCCAGACATAGACACTACACATTGACTAAAATTCAATAGTATTATCTGTTATTGGCCTAGTTCATCCAAAAATGAAAATGCGTTGTGGTACTCCTGTGCAGTGTTAGTGAAAGTTACTTCTAAAAGTAATGCTTTACAATATTGTGTTACTTCTTAAAAAAAGTAACTAATTACATTAGTTACTTTTTATGGAAAGTAATGCATAATGTTACTTTTGCGTTATCTAAAGTAATTTTTGCTTATTAGTATGGTTGTATGGTTGAACTGGATCATCAAAGTTCAGCAGCAAAGACACTGGTTAATAAAAGGGGATTAAATACATAAAGGATATTTGTGTTATTTTACATATTTAATAAGTTTGCCTTTCACTGTTTTAATTCATTTTGATTAATACTGAATCTGTTTTTTTGCAAGTGAGATGAATTAATGCATGTTCAAATTTAGATTACCATTTGTGCTTCATTTTTCTCATTGATGAAGAGTGTTAAACTTCTCCTACATTTCTACTGTACAGACATGAATTTACTTTATTAATTTCACTTTTTGTGTGAAAGGGCTTTTACATTTGCTAAAAATCTAACTTTTTATATTAAAAACAAACAAGCAAGCCCTGCCCAGATTTAAAAAGTAACTCAAAGTAATGTAACGCATTACTTTCCTTAAATAGTAACTAAGTAATGTAAGTAGTTAGTTTTTTAGGTTAGTAACGCAATATTGTAATGCATTACTTTAAAAGTAACTTTCCCAACACTGGTCTAGAACTACAGTAACATCATGTTTACACAGCGCCCACAATGCCTTTGTACTTCCGGTTTCTCTCAACATGGCATCATGAGAGCTGCCAGTCAATACATGGGAAAACAAAGTAACTTATTTGAAAAAGTAACTCAGATATTTTGTTGTAAATTATAAAGTAATGCGTTACTTTACTAGTTACTTGAAAAAGTAATCTGATTACGTAACTTGCGTTACTTGTAATGCGTTACTTGTAATGCGTTACCCCCAACACTGCTCCTGTGAACGCACATTTATTTTATTATTTTTGCTTTCCTTGCATACAAAAATATTCTCATAGCTTCATAACATTATGGTTGAACCACTGACGTCACATGGACTATTTTAACGACGTCCTTACTACCTTTCTTTGAACGTGGTAGTTGTGTTGCTGTCTGTGCAGGGTCAGAAAGCTCTCGGATTTAATCAAAAATATCTTCATTTGTGTTCCTGATGAACAAAGGTTTTACCTTTTCATTTTTGGGTGAACTGTCCCTTTAAATGGTCTTGTCATAGACCAATCCCTGGTCATTCAATTTCAAGTTGATATTCAATTATATTGTTGTCTCATACTTCAATTTTTTAAAAGATAAAACACTTTTAATTACGTATATAATGATTTGTTACTGACGGCAGATGCTCTATAGAGTGATTGAGCACATCTATGCATTCATGTCCTGTCACACATCAGATCTGCAGTGGCTTGTGTCATTGATAAGGCGCTCACACACGCAGCTGACCCTGAGATTTGATCGCTGGCCAAGTTTTCTTTAAACACACACCCACCCACCGGAACATTCTGGGATTCTTTATTTTTTAAAATGCCAAGATGATGTCTCTCTACACTGATGGATAGGTGACCTCCGCAGACAGATCCACCCACAGCCCTGCGATTGAGGGTCCAAATAAATGATGAGTTGTGGGAATCAACACGGAAATGGGTTTTGATGCAAGAGGAGTGAACTGGTGTTCAGTTCAGCCTCTGCACAGCTGCTGTTATGGTTCGACAGCAAGAATCAAAAGAAGACTCATGAGAGGATGTAACCGCTGCTGAACTGGAGTCTCTGAGAAGACCATTATATACGCTTTACCCTGCCGCGATTCCCAATGCATTTGATCTGGAAGTGTTTGTTTTCTTGTCAGCACAATCCCAAAGTCACCTTGCGCTCTTTTAAAGCAGCCGTGTTAGTATGCTTTTCACTGGTAGACGTTGTTAACGTAGGCCAGAAAACAACCACCCACAATACCCTAGCAACCATGTGGTCATGCCTTAGCAACCGCCCAAAACGCCCCATTTCTTCAGAAAATCTAGGTTCTTTTCGTATGATGCAATCAAGTGCAACGTTTTGTTAAATTACCGTCTTTAGATGGACACTAATGGCAGTTTGTAGTCAGTAAGGTTTTTTTTTTTTTTTTTAATGAATTAATATTTTTATTCAGCAAGGATGCATTATAATTAAAGTCAAGTGACATTAAAGACATTTTTATTGTCTTTGAGACAAAAGATTAAAATAAATGGTGTTCTTACTTACACAATTTAACAGCAATTTAAAAGTTGAACAAAAATTACATATTTAAGGCCCTATGCATGATTCCGTTTTTTTTTTTTTTATTTCTTTAGACTTTTTTTCCATTTTAAGTTTTCTGGAGTCAGTTTTTTCCATTTTAATTTCTCTAGACTCTGTTTTAATAATTAAATTATATTTTATTAATCAAAAAGCATGTCTCATTAATTAAAAGCATGAAACTTACACAGTTTAACAGCAGTTTATTAAAAGTTTAACAAAAATGAAATTTTTAAAGCCCTATGCAATCTGTTTTATTTTATTTTTGTTATTTTTTCTCAAATTCCATTTGTTTTAAAAATTCCGATTTCTTCCTGTTTTAATTTTTCTGGATTCCGTTTTTTATTTTTATTTTTTTTTTTTTTATTTAAATTTTTCTAGACTCTGTTTTAATAATTAAATTATGTTTTATTAATCAAAAAGCATGTCTAATTAATTAAAATCATGAAACTTACATGATTTAACAGCAATTTATTACAAGTTTAACAAAAATTCAAGGCCCTATGAAATACGTTTTACTTTTTTTCTCAAATTCAGTTTTATTTATGCTAAATTCTATGTTTTCCATTAATTTTCTGGATTTAATTTTAACGGTTTCATTAAATTTAATAATCAAAACCATCTCTAATTAATAGATTGTATTAAAAAATACTATGTTATTATTTATTTATTTATTTATTTTTTAATAATGTAACAGTAGAACTGCTAATAATAAAATTAAGTCATATTTCTGCCACAGTTTCTTCAAGTTATACCAAACGTTTATTTTGACGGGTTGCTGTAAAGACCTTTACGTTTCTGTTTGTATATAATATGACGATAGTTTTTTTCAAAAGAAACAGTAAAATGCTCATAAAGTGACTCTCAGAGCAGTTCTGGAGACTATGTTTATGCGTTCGTGTGCTCCTATATTGAGGCAGCAGAGGCTGAAAACACAGCAAGGGTCACACACGCTTCAGTATATCTGTAGTAAACGAAACTGCGCATCTGCGCCCTTCATTCACACAGAGACACGCAGAACATGCAGGATTCATATTTAAACACAGACACCAGTCCATATCGAATTTTGGTTTGAGGGTACTGACCTACTTTTGATTTATTCATCCAAAATTTGTTAAATGGCGTGACATTCCGTGTTATACAGTAAATTCCGAACTCCAAACTTTTGAGCGTTCGTGTATTGTTTCCGACACCATATATGCTGGGTGTCAGGATATCATTGGACCTGGTCTCGTCGCCTCTTATTTCGACTCCTCCGCGGCCGTGCTGTCATGTTTAGCAGCGGTCAGTCTGTCTCAGTCAGCGATGGAGCTCTTCCCAGCAGGGAGCTGATTTGGCTAGACCGAAGCCTGTCTCGCGCTCGTCCTCTCATTTCTCCCTAAACCCCTCTGAGGCCGAGCCACCAATCAACTGCTGAATTGGATTATACATCCTACCCAACCGCAACCGAGCAGAACCATGGGAAAAGAAGCAGTGTTGGAACAGGTGCTGGAGGGAGACGGCAGAGAGACGTGGGGATGTTGGCTGTTCATTACACTCCCACACACGTCCTCTCGTTTCACAGTGGGCTGTGAAGCAAAGGCCTGAATTACAAATACAGGTTTCCTCTGATGAATTTAACAATCGCTGAGGTGTTTTATTGGGAATTATAAAAGGGCCCGTGCTGTTTATTCATATTAATCACATTGTTGCTCATGTAAAAATAGCTTTTGTACAAGAATGAATGTCCTTTCTTTCTCTTACTTTCAGCTGTATGCGATCCCGTGGTTCCTTACAATGTTCACACGTAAGTATCAGCCACTCATTGGCAAGATTGAGCATATGCTAATTTTATAACTATTTTCTCGATAGATTATCCCTAATGCACTACATCATAATAACAAATAGGATCTTATAATGAAGTGTTACCGTTCCCTTTCCTCCTAAAGTTGGCTGGTTCCTAATGTTCAGCTTTGTGGAATTAGCCCTCTTGAAATTAAGCCGTTAAGATGAACCATTCGCTAAAATTATAGAAGGACACACAACCTTGGTTGTAATTATAGTGATTTGCACTGTAATAATTTATGGCACATAATTTGGTGTGGTGAATTGTTCTGATTACATCTTTGATGATGATAAATGTGTCAGAATTGTTCTTTTCAGAGACTTGACTTTCTAAAACAATAAGCACTGATAGACTAATTGTGCACTGTTTAATCAAGCATACTGTAATGTCCAGTATCATCTTATGGTAACAACATAAAATAATAGTAATTTGTATATTATTATTAGTAATAATAATTTAAAACTACACCAGTCAAAAGTTTTTGAACAGTAAGATTTTAATGTTGTTTTAAAGAAGCCTCTTCTGCTCGCCAAGCCTGCATTTATTTAATCCAAAGTATAGCAGAAACAGTAAAATTGTTATTATTTAAAATAACATTTTTCTATTTGAGTATATTTTAAAATGTAATTCATTCATGTGATTTCAAAGCTTTTTCAGGTTTCAGATAAACACCATTTATCTGAAATATAAATCTTTTGTAATATTATAAATATCTTAAGCATCACTTTTTATCAATTTGAAGCATCCTTGCTAAATAAAAGTTTTAATTTCTAAAAAAAAATTATACTGACTCCAAACTCATCAAAGAATCCTGAAAAAACATTTACTCAACTTTTTTTAAATATTGATAACTGATGCTGAAAATTTAGCTTAGATCACGGGAATGAATTACACTTTAAAATATATTTGAATAGAAAACATTTATTTTAAATAGTAAAAATATTTCAAAATGTTACTGTTTTTGCTGTACTTTGAATCAAATAAATGCAGGCTTGGTGAGCAGAAGAGACTAATTAAAAAAAAAACACTAAAAATCTTACTGTTCAAAAACTTTTGACTGGTAGTGTATACTTGTAAAACTAAAAAAAAAAAAAATTAAGATGCTTTGTTGTCCTTTGATGGTCACACGACAATAAACAATAAGTTACAGATTTTTTTATGAGTACATTTTTCTTTAAATGCACAACAAATTAAATATTTTTGGTTTATTTTTCTGGAATTGGAAATTACACAATATAGCAACAGCCATGATCCAGAAGGCCTGTTGGCCATATTAATGCGCAGCTGTTAAAGTGCAAAGGCAGCAAAATACACTCGCAATAAGTCATTTCTTGTCCCATTTCCTCCGCAGATGTGTTTCCCCTGCACAAGATCTTCCACCTGTGGGACACTCTGCTTTTAGGAAACTCCTCTTTCCCCTTCTGCATTGGTGTAGCTATTCTACAGCAGCTGAGAGACCGTCTGCTGGCCAACGGCTTCAACGAGTGCATACTGCTTTTCTCAGACTTGCCCGGTAAGAGTCACCAGTACAAAACTTTTTTTCATAAACATATTCTTGTGCAGCATTTTATTATTTTATCCCCCCATAAAGTCCATCTATATAGCGTCTCAGGGTTTCTTGTAGCAAAAACAGTGATTTAGTTTCTCATGTCCATTTCTGACCTGACAAGCTGTTGCTGCTGTACCTTTAAGACTTCTGTATGTAAATGACGTCTGTTATGTTTAGCTAACCTCTGCATGTCAATGTAGTTCAGACTCTCATTCGACAGGCCAAGTTGTTGAATATTGAATAGGCATTGATATGTACTCATGGGTGGTTGTATGCTAATGACAATTTCTAAATTACTCGTTTTGCAGTTCAGTTAGCATAAATTTGCATTGTGGATGAATATTTCTGCATAGCACATTGAGCTTTTATTGTAAAAGCTTCATAGTGCATTGAACTCTTATTGTATTTGAAAAATCCCATAGTGAAGTATGAAGCACATCTCACTCAGAAATCACTTTCAAAGGAAGCAGCTTTCTGCCATCAGTACAGTGAATACCTATGATCAACGTGAACATGAACAAAATCTGAGTGGGGAATTTTTTCGCATTTGCTTGAAACTGCTGATCATGTGGATTCCTGCTGAAATCACTGGATTTCGCCCACAAAAATTCACAGTGATTAATAGAAAATGAAATATAATTTGCTCCTCTCATGTCATTCCAAAATATAAATTCTTTAGCAATTTAAGTTATTAAACTGTATACTATATAAACTGCATACTATATAAACGCTGAGTAAAGTGATAATGAAATTTTTTAGAGTTAAAATAAAGCAAAAATAATATGTTAAAATGACCAATTACTAAAACTGGAGAAAAAAAAATAGAAAGAAAAAACAGAAGCTTAATAGAAATATATAAAAACAATTAATACAAACTTTTAAAAAAGCATGTAACAGAACTGATCACAATAAGTTGAAGTACTAAAATTAATAAAACTGAAATAAAAAAAATATATAGAAGCTAAATAGAAATATTACACACACACAAAAAAAAATAAAATAAAAAAGCATGTAACAGGTCCAATCATGTGGATTCCTATTAAAATTACTGGATTTCACCCACAAAATGATAAATGGGACTACAGTTATGTAGAGCAGGTGCATTGTGGGTAAATCCACTCTACTCTACAGAAATGCTAAGTAAAGCACTAATAATATTTTTATTAATTTAAAGGGGTGGCCTAATGGATCTTTTTGAAGGCTTGATTGTGTTTATGCAAAAGCAGCATGACTTCATGCTTCGTTTTTTAACAGTCACATTATTTTTCAAATTTTACCTTTATTTTACACTGCTTTTCAGCTAGCATAAAAACGGCTGGTCGATTTCCTGTTTCTGTAAATGCCCTTTCTCAGAAGTTCGTAACGGGCTCTGATTGGTTAGCTGGCCGAGTGTGTTGTGTTTGGCTAAACCACCTCTAGTGTTTTTAAACATCCCGCCCCTCATCAGCGGCATGTGCTCCGGTTGTATTATAAACAATGGCGTTGTTTATTATTGCTTATCAATTTGAGACCGAATGAGATGCAGAGGATATTAGGGAAGAGGATCGTGCAGAACTTGTGCAAAAATTGCAAAAGTTATTTGTGGAAAAATTTGAGATTAAAAGTTAAAACTAAACGTTTTATAAAATGTAAATAAATTAAGAATGAAAATAACGCAAACTAACGTAGATAAGTTGAAATACTAGAACTTCTATAACTGAAAAGTAATTGAAACCGAAATTGAGAAGCTCTAACCGGCGTAATTTTTCCCATGTTTGTTTTTTCATTTTTTTTTTTTTATCCTTTTTATACTTTCCCACTAAAAACATACTACTGCATGTGTAGTCAGCGCTATACGGATGTGACTTTTGCGCTCACATCTTTTTCAGCGTCTTAAGACGCCGTATCAAGTTAACAGAATTTAAACTTTAACGCAGCACCACTCAACAATGTCAATTCCAAAACGGCGAACCAATCAAAAGACCACAGAGGCGGGGCAAGCATTGCAAGCTTTTGTTTACAGTAGCAGGTTGGCATGGCAACTTCTGAATTTGTTTTAGGCGAAAAGACGTGTGCTTTGTGAATGGCCAATAAGAACCTAGGGTAAAAACTTGCGCATATAGAGTGACAGGACAAGATCACTAAGAGGAAGATCACATGCAGCAACAATCATAAGACAGTCGCATCTGTAACTATGAGGGCAAAAAAAAAAAAAAAAAAACTTAATTTATCGTAAGTCAAGATTTTGATTTTAGGTCATATTGATCACATGGACTGACTTTCGCCTGAAAAATTTTGCTGAGCAACGATAAATGTGACTGCACCTTAAGTATATGCTAAATATATGTAAAAAAGGTGCACTGTGGCTACATCCGCTGTATACTATAGAAACGTGAGTATAGTGCTGATAAACACGTGTGAGTTTGCTGCTGTCGCTGTGGACTCAGACTTGCACAGTGATGCACACTTGTCTGGTTAAGCGCACCTTGCCTCCCCTGTCAAACAATGTGCTTTATTCCCCGTAAGCTTCCTGACGCCGGAGCTCAGTTGGGACTTGTTTGCGATGAGCTCAGGGTAAGTTATGCGGCTTATGCCGTTCTTTCCGTGTGGTATGTTGGGAGAGGCAGCTGGCACCGCCGTGGCCTGTCGAGTGGCGTTCTGGTCGGAGCAGCTCCACGTGTTTCCTCTGGCATCTGCTTGCCACTATTCCCTGAGGTTGCTGTCAACACGGAGCTGCGCGGCGTGGCTGAAGTGATGGACGATGATTGAGTCTAATGTGAGGGAATTAGCTGGGAGTATTCAGCGCTGCAAGAACGCTGATGATGTGTATACTCAGTCACAATGCAGGGATTACTTCCCAAAATAATGTGAAACATATCACGTTACCGTGGCGGTAAATAAAGGGGTAGTACACCAAAAAAGGAAAAAAAGAAAGTAAAGAGAAGTATATTATTAACTCTTAATTATATAAAAAAAAAAAAAACTGTACCAATTAGGAAATAAAGATCACCCATATGTTATTAATTCCTGTTTTAAAGATATATATACATACATAATATGTACCAATATTATATAAAATATTACCAATATGTATTCTTTTCTACTTTACAATCTTTACGCACAAAAATATGAAAAGTAAATTTTATTTAATTAATTTATTTATTAATTTATTATTATTATTTTTTTACATTATTATGCACATGAGATGAAGACTCATCTTTGTAACTAAAACTAAAATGATTAAAGTATTAAACAGTTTTTAGGAATTTAAATAAAGCTGAAATTATATAAATGGAATTGCAGCTCATCAGACCAGAGAATCTTGTTTCTCACAGTCTGAGAGTCCTTTAGGTGCTTTGTTGCAAACTCCAAGTGTGTTTTCATGTGTCTTCACTGAGGAGATGATTGAGTTCGGCCACACCACCATAAAGCCCAGATCGGTGGAGTGTTGCAGTGATGTTTGACCTTCTACAAGTTTCTTCCATCTGCATATATGATCATGGAGCTCAACTAGAGTGACCATCAGCTTCTTGGTCACCAGTCTAACCAAGGCCCTGCTCAGTTTGGCCAGGAGGCCAGCTCTAGGAAGAGCCCTGGTTGTTTCAAACTTCTTCCATTATAGATAAAGGAAACTCCATGCTTCTTTGAACCTTCAATGCAGAAGAATTTTTTTTCTGAACTCTTCCCCAGATATGTGGCTTGACGTAATCCTGTCTCTGAGCTCTACAGGCAGTTCTTTTGACCTCAGGGCTTGGTTTTTGCTCTAATATGCATTTCCAACTGTTAGACCTTTTATTAAGACGTGTGTGCCTTTCCAAATCATACTCATTCAAATGAATGTACCACAGGTTAACTTAACTTGAAGTGTAGTAACAGCCACAAATAATATATGCTCCTGAGCTAACTTTCAAGTGTCCCAGACAAGGGTATGAATACTTACGCAATGCAATCATTTAAGGTTTTTATTTTTACTTTTTTGCTGTGCCATTATGGTGTATGGAGTGCAGATTAGTGTGAAAAAAAAAAAGTAATTTAAAGCAGTTTAACATAAGGCAGCAGCATAAAAAACATGAAAAAGATGAAGGGGTATGAATACTTTCGCAAGGCACTGTAAAATAACATTTAGTGGTTTACCAAGAAAATTTGTTTGTTCTAAAATACACATTTTATTCTACACACTGTGGCCAACATGTCAAGATAACATGACCAGCTTATTCTTGCATTCGACCACCTGAGGATCTTACCTCAAACTCTCACGTGTTCCAGGGAATGTCTGTTTTTTTAGACAGTAGCAGCCGCAAAGAGCCTAATGCTGTCATATTAGTGGTTTGGGAAGACGAGTAAGAAAAACAAACACTACTTATTGCACCTTTAAAGCTGAAATGTGCAGCTCTAGTGGGATCAAACAGAATTGCAAAAGTGATGACTTGTAACAGACAGCCCAGTCCAAATTCTTTTTTGCCGTTTCCAGAGACTAAGATTGTCACAAAGACGAGTATGATTATGCAGGATGCCTGATTCTGTGGTGTCTGTCAGATGGTAGTGATCATTCAGAAAAAAACATTGCAAAAGAAAAGCAAAATTCTAAACAAATCAGCTTTAACATCAGCAAAACCATTGCAGCAACCATCACAGAGAAATCTGTTATAGACAAGGCAGCGATGTTCAACAGAAGCCCGTGAGACACGCCATTACTCCGTCCTGTCAGCAGACAAATATCCAGCTGGAAGCAAAGCACAAATCACATTTTGACAAAAAGAGGATCTGACTACAAGTGGCTAATAAGCATCTGTCACTGACAAGTCTGGAAATAGCTTTAGAGGTTTTACAGGACAGTCTATCAGACGCTGAAACCCTGGCATAAGCAGAGAACGCGAGGGATGCACAATGAGGCTTGATCAGTTCCTCAAGCCAGATTAACTAGTAGTGCTGTTTTCAAGTTGTCCTGCTGTGTCAGAACCTGTTAGTCAGTGTTATATCATGTAAATCTACTGGCCTGTAGGAGTATCTGTAGTCTAACACTCAGTGGCATGTAGCTGACTGAATTATAAGGAGTAAGCTGACTGGGCTTGTTTTTGGTTTCTTTTTAATAATCCATTATAAATAGAGTAAATCAGCTCTGACGTACATCATCCATCATGAATCATTGCTGTTGGATATTTTCTTTTTTGAAAAAGAATGCAGTACATGCTGTTTGATCTCATATTTTGTAATATTTATTCTGGTACTGTTGACATTTTATTACCTCCTTAGGCTAACACAGTCTTAATTTTTTGAAATTTTAATTCTTCCTGTTCTTTATGTAGTCAAATAAGGATACACAAAAATGTGCAAATAATATTTACAAATCTAATTTAAAACTCATAAAAACATTTAAAATGTTTGGGCAGTGTTGCTAAATAGATAAAAAAAAAAAGAGTAATAGAGAACAATGAGAGTAATGCTTTTAGAGTAATAGCAGCCTAATAACCTAATAACTGCTGCTGTTATCTCCATTCATCAAAAAAACAAAAGAAAAAAGAGGAAATCAATAACTTTTATGGTTATAAGGATGTATCTATATTTAATTTAGTATTTAGTGTTTGATAACTTTATTCAATTTCTGTTTATTTCCTACTTGCTGAAGGACACAGATAAATAATGGTTTATGCGAAGAGCGTTTGAAGTTCCTCTAAATTACATCTCAAGTCTAACAAATTTTAAAATGGATAGCTTTCAATTATACTGTAATGTTCAATAGCTGTAGACCAAATTGGAGTAGACGTCACTTGCAGCTGCACGGATTAAAATCCATCAAATAAGATTTAAAAAAAAATGTATTGTTGCGCTTTTGGATGTCAGAATTGGAATGCAAATCATTTTTTATAAAATACTGTCATCAAAGAAGCCATTTGAAGTTAAATGCACACGTTTAAATGGACAGATTAATGGATTAAACCTGCTATGATTACTCTAAAGCATAAACTTGATTTAAACAATAGGTCTACATAATATTCACATATGCAGTTCATAGGGACATATATTATATTTATTATATTATATTATATTATTGTATTACTGTTACAGCTTGAAATAGTATTTAAACCTGTAACATTTTACACAACATTTACTTGTTTTATCTCACAATTCTGACTGACTCACAAATGTAATTTTATATCTCCTAGTTCAGATTTTAAAACTCAATTTAACTAAAAAAAATAGCGAGTTTGTCAGTTCTGAGGGGGGAAAAAAAGCCAGAAGTGTGGGATATAAACTCATAATTCTGAGCCGAGGGAAAAAGAGAGAATGGCAGGTTGATTTTTCTTATCAGAACTGTAAGATATAATCTCAAAGTCAAAATTTTATTTTATATTGAATTTATCTTTTTTTTTATTCTTTTGTTCCATGGCTTCCATAGACTGCTACTTGAAAACTGACATTTTCTGCCACCAGATAGGCCCCGCCCACAAAAAAACATCATAGCTGTTTGCGAACACTGCAAAACGATTAGTCATGATTAATCGAATTCAAAATATAAGTTTGTTTGCATACTATAGATGTGTGTGTATACTGTGTATATTTACTATGTATATATAAATACACACACATATATGTATATATTTAAAAAGATATTTATATGTATTGTATGTAAACTAAATATAAATACTATAAATACTAAATGTAAATATAAATATTTTACATGTAAATCAAATATATTTTTTCTTAATATGTGTGTGTATGTGTGTGTGTGTGTGTGTGTGTATATTTATATATACATAATAAATTAACATGGTACACACACACATAGTATACAAACGTAATCTTTTATTTTGAATCGATTAATCGTGACATCATTTTGCAGCTCTAGTTTCTACATTAATTTGAAGATTGAATGTGAAATTATTGCAATATAAAAGTATATTTAAAAACTTTCATGTTAGGTAGGATTGATTTCAGAAAAAAATGTGATTAATCAGTTAATTTTTTTTTTTTTTCATCGATTGACAGCACTAATTAATAATGATACTGACACTGACAGACAATTATTAGGGTTTTTTTTTCCAAATATTATTATTTTAAATTAAAACGCCACTGTTTTTGAAGAAAAAAATATGCCAAACTACTTGCAGGGAGTAAAAGTTCTATTAATTGGACGCAGTGAAGTACTAGAAAAACTTTATTACTATCTCCAGAGTGTTACACCACCTCAGTATATTCTTTAAAAATATCAAAATGAATTTTAAATCAGAATCATCACACAAGAGGTGTTTTCCACTCAATTCAGTCTGTATTAATTGCATTTTTAATGTAACTTCACGGATGAAATAAGTTCATCGGTGTGATGCGTGTTATGCTTTCTATGCTGTTAAAAACCTTGACTTTACTGTGATTTTTAGACATGCTACCATGGTAAAAGCAATGTTTTGGGACATATTCTGTTATTTTTGGGATATAATGTTCTAGTTCCATAGTATTCTGTAATGTTTATGGGAATATTATGATCAAAATATTTATAAAAATCACAAAATACCATGGTAGTGTATGTTAAAGTACTAATCTACTATGGCTGCACCGTGCTACTGGCGCAGAAGTTATGCAAGGCTCAGCTAGTTGCCTAGGTAGTTTTATTTTGTGGTTCAGAGGAAGACTTTGTGAGAATTATTTACAAACATGTCACATTATTTCTCTCGGGGAAGTCTGTAAATGTTGCCTGGGGTTTTTTGGGCATATGCAAAGTATCAGTATTCACAGAACAGGGAATTTGTTTCAAAGCAAAACTTTTGTCAGCTTACTGACTAGCAACATTATGTGGTGAAAATCCACGAACACACAAGCTCTCCGAGAATTAAACGCCTTTGAAAGTTTTGCTTTTGAAGCGGAGCATGGGGCTTTTTTTTCCGTAGGTTGAACGGAGGTCTCGGGGGATTGGCGTCTTTTCTCTTTTCTGTCTGTAATTGTGACAGCGGTGTAATTAACACCGCGTGGGGCGGTAGTTCCTGGCGAACGCGGACGAACATGCAGGCGCTTATGTTTGAGAAGGTCACGGCTGTCATTTCTTCCACCGCATGCCGTCGAGTTGTGCTCCTGCCTCTAATGCGTGCCTCAAATGCCTCGATTTGCCTCGCATGCAACAGCGCCTGCCTCTGCTGTTACTGGATCTCCCTGGCAGGCGTCCATGATGTGGGCCGTTATCTCACATCTTGAGATTGTTTCGCTTCGTTTGTCTCCAAATCGCTCGTTTTAAATGGCTATTTCCTCGTTGTAGACGAGCGAGTGGCATTAAACATTTAAAAGCCATTGGAAGGAGACTGGTGTTTCCAAACGGGGTGCAGGTCGATGCTGCTGAGATTTAGGGATTCCATTTTTCTGTTCTTTTCGCTGGCAAGCCGCATGAAAAAAGTTTGAGGAGTTGAGGGAGAAAACTCCTTTTATAGGTAAAATATTTTTCCTTGCTGCTTACCAGCTTCTTCTCGGTTTCCTGCAGTCAAACACTTTCAGTCTCAAACACGCACACATTTCGCTGTATTAGTGAAGAGTTTTTATATGCAAAATGTTTCTCAAACCTGTTGATATCAGTAGATTTAAAGTGCAGCTTGATTTTAAGGACACTTTAGTCCAAACAATTTGGTCTAACTATTGCCAAAACCGGCACACAAATGGTAATCAGCAGCACTTGTTCCTCCATCGAGATGTTTAATTTTTCCAGAGATCCAGCCAACATTGCATAAACATATGTATGAATCACTCACTGTAATCGTTCAGCTAATTTTGACTAAAAAGCAAGTGCTTGAACATGCAATTCTCAATTACCACAATGTTAGAGTTGTGAATGTTTGCCATTGCATTGCTGTGTGGTTGCTAGGGAGTTCTGAGTGGTTTCTAGGGGTACAAATTCAAATTTTGAAAATTCTCAGAATAAAAGAATTCCATATGCACTGCCTTCCAAATCTTAAGTAGCTGGGCAAGAGATGATGGATGATATTTTGTAAATGCCCTACTGTAAATATATCAAAACTTAATTTTTGATTATATGCATTGCTAAGAACTTCATTTGGACAACTTTAAAGACAATTTTCTCAGTATTTTGATTTTTCTTTTTTTCTTGTTTTTTTTTTTTTCTTTGCACCCTCAGATTCCAGATATTCAAATAGTTGTATCTCGGCCAAATCCTTTACTAACAAAGCATGCATCAGTGGAAAGCTTATTTATTCAGCTTTCAAGATGTATATGTTTCAAACAGCTGACCCTTGTGATTGTTTTTTTTTGGTCCAGGGTCACAATTATGTATCCTGTGTATATTTTGTTATGTCAGTTTCTCAAGGTAATTACATTTTTATTTTTATGCATTTAGTAGATGCTTTTATTGAAAGAACTGTGTTGCTGTGTAAATGCTGTATTGAAGCTGTACATTTTTATTAATTCATGCATGTGAATTTTTCTGGGAGTCAAACCCATGATCGTTGTGCCATGCTGTACTGTTTAAGTTTCAGGAAATTAAATTAAATTAAATTAAATTAAATTAAATTAAATGATTAAATGTCTGTTTAATTTTTTATAGACTCTGCTTAATGGTTAAATTAAAATGTATTAATCAAAAACCATGTCTAATTAATCATAATCTTACACAACTTAGCAGCAATTTATTAAGAAATTAATTTATTAATTAAGAATTTATTATTTTTATTTTTTTTATTTTCATAAAGACTGTGTTGTGTATTCAGGTTTTTCTGCTAAATAAATTCTGGTAGATAATTTTTCTGGTAAATATTCCGTATTCATATTTTATTTTAATAAGATTTTATAGAATTTTATTATAATAAAGTTGTATTATTATAAGTTGTGATATCAGTACATTGAGTAATGTATTCCGGTTACAGTTTCTTCAATTTAAACCAAAATTTTATTTTCACAGGTTATTGTGAAGATGTTTAAGTTTCTGTTTGCATATATAATATGATGATACTTTTTCTCTGAAGAAACGGTAAAATTCACAGCCACTAGTCCATATCACGATTTGATTTAAATGTATTGACCTATTTGTACTACGTCCAAAATTTGGAAATTCCGTGACATTCCGCGTTATACAGTAAATTCCATTTTTATGACTGGATTCTACAATTCCGCATCATGGAAATCTTAAAACCGTATGTATGAAAAATATTAACATTTAAAGGTTTACTGTTTTTACTTGTTTTTATTTATTTATTTATTTATTTTGGATGGTATTGAATCCACTTAGGCTCAGTTAGACCTGGAACATGAAGATCGTACCCAGAACTTTAACATAATACAAAGGTTAATGGTGTTTTCCATAGGGTGCAAGCTTTGGTCACCATTAATTGTAACTGAGTGGCAAAATTGACCAGCACTGTCTTCCACTGGGAGGGAAAAAAGGGTTTGGAAAGACTTGAAGGTGAATAAATGATGACAGAATTTCTTTAAGTTAATACACTGACCAAAATTATAAACGCAACACTTGTTTTTGCCCCCATTTTTCATGAGGGGTGGTCCGGGGGTGTCCGAACACCAGTCAGAAACCAGTCAGTGTCTGGTGTGACCACCATTTGCCTCACGCAGTGCAACACATCTCCTTCGCATAGAGTTGATCAGGTTGTTGATTGTGGCCTGTGGAATGTTGGTCCACTCCTCTTCAATGGCTGTGCAAAGTTGCTGGATATTGGCAGGAACTGGAAAACGCTGTCGTATATGCCGATCCAGAGCATCCCAAACATGCTCAATGGGTGACATGTCCGGTGAGTGTGCTGGCCATGCATTATCATGCTGCAACATGAGGTGATGGTCGTGGATGAATGGCACAACAATGGGCTTCAGGATCTCGTCACGGTATCTCTGTGCATTCAAAATGCCATCAATAAAATGCACCTGTGTTCGTTGTCCATAACATACCATAACCCCACCGCCACCATGGGCCACTCGATCCACAGCGTTGACATCAGCAAACCGCTCACCCACACGACACCATACACGCTGTCTGCCATCTGCCCTGTACAGTGAAAACCGGGATTCATCCGTGAACAGGACACCTCTCCAAAGTGCCAGACGCCATCAAATGTGAGCATTTGCCCACTCAAGTCAGTTACTACGACGAACTGCAGTCAGGTCGGGACCCCGATGAGGACGACGAGCATGCAGATGAGCTTCCCTGAGACGGTTTCTGACAGTTTGTGCAGAAATTCTTTGGTTTTGCAAACCGATTGTTGCAGCAGCTGTCCGGGTGGCTGGTCTTCAGACGATCTTGGAGGTGAAGATGCTTGATGTGGAGGTCCTGGGCTGGTGTGGTTACACGTGGTCTGCGGTTGTGAGGTCGGTTGGATGTACTGCCAAATTCTCTGAAACGCCTTTGGAGACAGCTTATGGTAGAGAAATGAACATTCAATTCACGGGCAACAGCTCTAGTGGACATTCCTGCAGTCAGCATGCCAATTGCACGCTCCCTCAAAACTTGCGACATCTGTGGCCTTTTATTGTGGCCAGCCTAAGGCACACCTGTGCAATAATCATGCTGTCTAATCAGCATCTTGATATGCCACACGTGTGAGGTGGATGGATTATCTCGGCAAAGGAGAAGTGCTCACTAACACAGATTTAGACAGATTTGTGACCAATATTTGAGAGAAATAGGCCTTTTGTGTACATAGAAAAAGTCTTAGATCTTTGAGTTCAGCTCATGAAAAATGGGGGCAAAAACAAAAGTGTTGTGTTTATAATTTTGGTCAGTGTACATATGAGACGCAAGTTTATTTGAAATCCCTCATCCCAAGTATAAGCAATAGTAATAAAGCTCCTTGCCATTGAAAAATAGCTTAGTTTCGGTTATATTGCTGCCCCGGAATCTCATTTTACACTATGCACTTATTCATCTATGCCCATGCCCTACTCCATTCCCATAGCATTCAATAAGACATTTTCTATTGAGACTTTAAGCATTGTCATCACATTCCTCTGTGTTTGTTTGACCCACTTGTTGCTACATGACTGTGTTTACTTTACACACTGTTAGCACTAAATATAGAGTAGGTGAATCAGTGCCTTGTAATTCCTGCCTCCTGTACACAAACGTCTCAACTTGTTAATAACATGTTACCATTTTTTTTTTTAATTCTCTCACGCAGGTTACTAATTAAACCATAGAGACTGGGTTTGTGTATGTGACTGCATGCCGGGTTTTGGTCACAATTGCAGGCATCCTTTTTTAGTTTCACAAAAGCAAGCTATATTTTGTTGGAGAGAAGTCATAGAGGTGAATTTTTTTTTTCCTCAGTCTTTTTATTCCCTCATAAAGAGGTTTTAGCTAACCGCTATCACCTTTATCAAGGGCATTTTTTTTCTTCCCCTCTCATGCCTTTTGGAAACCGTGGGTTGGAAAACGATGCCGGTGATGAAATGCATTCACAAGCCGATAGGTGTTAAATGGCCCAGGTTCATTCGCTTTGCACTTTGTCATTATTTTGTAGACTCTGAATGGACATGCTAACATTAATCCGTTCTGTCAAGAGAAGCCATGAAGCTCCGGGTGATGTTCAGTGTAAGCGCTCCACCGATATACATTTTTAAAGGGCCTTAGCGGTTTTGCTTTGATCCCAGGGATAGATTACATTTTAAAATATATTCAAATATAAAACAGTTATGTTAAATAGTAAAAATATTTTTTGCTCTACTTTGGATCAAATAAATGCAGGCTTGGTGAGCAGAAGAGACTTCTTTAAAAAACATTAAAAATCTTTTGACTGGCATATACATGCTGGTGTATAACATATAAAATGGGCTTTCATTTACTTTCCTTCTACCATTCAAGTTTGGGAGCTATTTTTTTATTTTTTTTTTATGAATTAAAACATATTTAACAAGGATGCATTAAATTGATCAAAAACAACAGTTAAAAATTCTATTTTTATATATTTAAAAAAAATCAGAAATATTACTTGAAAACCAAATATTAGAATGATTTCTGAAGGATCATGTGACACTGAAGACTGGATAAATGATGCAGAAAATTCATGTTTGTGTCACAGGAATAAATTACAAAATAATTACAAAAAATTATGAAGTATTGTAAAAAACATTTATCTAAAAACAATCATCTTAAAATTGTGATAACATGTCACAGAATTACTTTTTTGCTGTATTTTTAATTTAAATAAATAAATAAATAAATAAATAAAACTAAAAATAGATCTGACCCCACATTTAATGTTTTTGTTTCAACATTTTAAATATAACATTTCTGTTAATCAACTATGCAGACTTGGTCATGGATCAATGCAGATATAATTTCATAATATAAATCCTGAATTCTTGTACAGTGTGATAAAAGTCTTTAACCACAGGTTTTAGTTATTCACCATGTACCCTTCCAAAAAATGTACCATGAGAACCATTGTTTACACCAAAATATCATAGCTACCACAATTATTATGATTACAAGCATAATAATAATGCCTATTCCATACCCGTATAGGACTGATTTCACTCTTCCAACCGTATCGGATGACTTTAGGAGAATTTAGTAGGCTGTCATTTAGTTCTTATCCTCTTTTCCCACTGAATCCAGATGACTCCTTCATGCATGTCTATTGCATGCCATCTGAGAGTCTGAATAACGTCTGTAGCTAATACTATAATATATAAGCTGTGTTTATAAAGACGGGATGTGGAATGCATAGCCAAATCTGTCTTTCGATTACGTGATATTTGTCTTGGCTACACTGGGAATACTGTGCTGGAAGGTGCTGGCGTTTCATGCAACATTCATGCGATGTGACTGAATGTCTTTACTCATTCCTTTCGTGTCACTGTGTAGGGTTGGGATTCGAGAGCGGTATGGATTGAATGTGGGACGCACATGTGGGATGTCAAGGGCCCCTGGTGCAGGCGCTGTTCGGTTCGATCGGAGGATGTTACATTAGAGTTATGGTAGAGGTGACGAGGCTCTGTAATTATGACGCACGCGTGTCTTGAACCTCCAGATTCTTCATCTCTGCCTGTAGATTTGGGTCAGTGGAAGGCGGGACGGGGAGGTGATGGTTGGAGGAGAGGTGGATCGTCTGTCACAGTCTTTAATGCACTGACTGATTGGTGCCTCATCTCTCATGCTGTTTGCATTCATTCTCCTCCTCCTCTCTCTGTTCCAAAGCCTTGCTTGCCATCTTAACTGGAAAAAAGTCTCATAGGTGACTGATTTGAAGCACATCACATAAACAGAAACTCTGTGTGCCATACAAATAGCAATTCCCACACAATGCATATAAGAGACTTGACTTACAACTGCATTCAAGTTCTAGACATAAAAGTTGCATTAATTTTTTGCATTGAGAAATTGATGAGAATGTATACACATTTTTAAGGATACTCTGGGTATTAAGACTTGTATGGCTTTAATATAACTTAAATGATGTCTTTTACTGAAATATGTATGCGATGTAAGTTTTCAATGCTTTCCTAGCGATAAGAAGAGGAGAAAGGAATGGGAAGATGCTTGTGGATGTATAAAACTTCCTAAAGACCTGCGTCTTTGTTCTCTCCACTTTAGCCCTGATGACTCTGAGGCTTTTAGTAGACCACAGCGAATGAAAGAGCTTACAAACGGCAGAGACAAGAAACGCTAAATGCCATCCTTGCAGGATGTAAACATGCCGACACTTGTCATGACACCACAGCCACTGAAGGAGTTTCTCAGCATGGATTTTACTCGGTATCCGGGAAAAAATCGATGGTATTGCGTTTGGTTTAAGCTAATGCCATCCAAATAATGGCGTCAGCATGTTCACATCCTGTCAGGATGGCATCTAGTGTTTTTCATTTATGCCGTTTGTAAGTTCTTTCAGCATCTATGGTCGACTAAAAGCCTCAAAGGCATCAGGGCCGAAGTGGAAGAAAGTTTTATTCATCCACAGGCATCTTCCCAATCTTTTCTCATCTTCTTATTGCTATGAAAGCAGTAAAGACTTATGTCGCTTCTCTTGTTGTCCTTCGACTGAAAATTACAACTAAAAGCCGAACAATGTGACATCGTATCAGCATTTTATTTTTTGGAGTTGTGTTGCTGTAAAAATAGCAACAGGTAGCGCCAATAGCTCACAACCATTGAGTGCAACCATTTGATGTCATCGAGATAATGGCGCCCCCACAGTCCAAAATGTGTGTTTTTTTTTTTTTTTAAATAACATAAATGTTTTATGGGTTTATATATTTCAGTAAGAGGCATAATTTATGTTATATTAAGCCATACAAGTCTTAATACCTGGGGTTCCTTTTAAGTAAGACATAACATGAGCACTGAGATTCTATAGTAAATGTTATCTTCATTATACAAAGAAAATGTATAATGGTTTTACAAAAACAAACTGCAGAGCAGTTATTTTCAACATTAGCTGTTTCCATCCAAAGTTGCAAATTTAACTTTTCAAAAAGTTGTTTCAAAAAAACGTTTGTGAATAAGCATCGTTTCCATCCGACGAGTCAAAGAAAACAAAATCGTAACTTCCAGATAGACTGCCACTAAATATCTCTAAGTAGGAGAAGCCACTGAATATAATAATTTTCATATATAATAAATTACTTGTGCCTCAAAGTGAGCAGATGAAACACAATAAATGCATCTGTTGCTTTCAGAGGTTGCTTTTTTACGCTTCACCTCAAGCGTTTTTTTTTTTTTGGATATAATTTTTGTGATGGAAACAGTTATTGATAATAATAAATGTTTTTTTTTTTTTTTTTTTTTTTTTTAAACAGAATCAGCATATAAGAATGATTTCTGAAGAACCATGTGTCACTTGAAGACTTGAAAAGTAGTGGCTGCTGACATCACAGCAATAAATTATTTTGTTATATTGTTAATATATATATTGAAATAGCAAAGTTGTTTTAAATAGTAAGAATATTTCACACTATTAGTCTTCATGTATTTTTTTTAATTAAATACAGTGTGTGTGTATGTGTGTGAAACATGACGTGCCTCAGTTTTGACGGCATGGTTCAATATGATTTCGGTACAACGGGAAAAAACTAAACATTTTATATATATATATATATATATATATATTTCTTTAAATAAATTCAGTTATAATTAAAGTTTTCTTAGTTATAAAAATCTAACTCAGCTAATGCTTTAAACTATAGGGAGCCCTTTCATAATTACTAGGTTACAAGGTTAGGTTACAATTAACAACAGAGCCCAAATTTTTAATTACTATTTATTTTTAAATATAATAATCAACACTCAACTTTAAAAATAAATTTATGTAAACATGTAAATTGCACATAATGCAGTTTTTTAATTAATTTCTAAAAGATACTATAAAAGGTTATCTAAAAGATAATATTTCTGTTTGTTGTTGAAATATATTCAGTTACACAGAGGCTGTCATAACTTGTTTTATAACATTAATTTAAACATACGTTACATAATTAAGAGATCACTAACAGGTAAATTAAAATATGAGTATATAGTGACATTTTGTTTTCCACGGTTGAAACACTGAAAAACGCCATTTATTGTTTAAAAAAAAAAAAAAAAAAGAGAGAGAGATGATCTAATGAGGTGTATTTGTTTGGTAAAAATGTGTACTGTATCAAAAATTTCCAGGTACAAACACGTGTACTGTTACACCTATAATATCTATGTATATTATTGGGAAAATACCTCTTTATAATCGCCAAATTTTAATTTTTTTTTCACTCTGCTTGCCTGAACACAGTGGAGCTTTCACATATGTTTCATTTCCATAATGCCTTTAAATGCTGCTTTTTAAAAAATAGAGCTTCTCTTTTTCACGCACTCTCTCTTGTCTTTATTACTTCAGAGGACAGTAACCACAGCCACAGCCAACCACAGTAAGTCCAGTGTTGATAATCCAGTATTCAGATCATATCCTCTTAAATAAAATGCTGTCAGACTCGACTTGATCTAAATAGTAGGCCAAGCATGCTAAACCACTTCATTAGGGATACTTTTTTCACTAACAGGATAGAAAGTGAGCGAGATAGCGGGGAAAGGATTCCTGATTTGTTTATATCCATGTGAATCCCTGTGACTTTAATCTCCGGTTTAAGGCGCGCGGCTCAAGAAAACTGGCTGTGCGTTTGAAGGAAGCAGCTGAATCTCCTCTTCTTTTCTTCATCTGCTGCTGAGAAAGTGAAGTGAATGAAGTGTTGACATCTTTACTAAGTTTGTTTGTGACTGAATGAAGTGTTGGCAACGAGTCAGAGTCTTTGGATCAGCTGGAGGGCAACTCTCCGGAGAGGATTTCCAAGGTCGTCCAAGGTTAATTAGGAGGAAGTTAGACAGTCTGTGATTCTCCTGTGGCTTCGCCAAATGAGCATAAAGTTGCTGTTCTTAGCGCTTCTTAAGATTTTTAAATTTCCTACAACTGCAAGTGTTAGATTCAATAGCTTAAGATTCAATAGCTTAAGACTTGCTTATCGTAAATCTTTTTATTTAGGATAGTCTTCACTACCTTAAAGCACAATTTGTGCTTTACATCACTACAGATGCAGTACAGCTACATTTTGTTTCTACAAACATAAGCAGCACAAGTGTTTTTAACATTTATAACAATAGTTTCTTGAGCAGCAAATCAGCATGTTAGAATGATTTTTGAAGGATCATGTGACACTGAAAACTGTAGTAATGATGCTGAAAATTCAGCTTTGCATCACAGGAATAAATTACATTTTAAAATAAATTCAAAGAGGAAATGGTTATTTTAAATTGGAATAATATTTTTACTGTTTTACTGCATTTTTTTTGACATATAAAAGCTTTGGTGAGACTTCTTTCAAAAACGTTTTAAAAAATCTTACCAAGCACAAATTTTTGACTGGTAGTTTATGTAGTGACATTCCTCTCTTTGCTGTTTTGCATTCAGAGATCGACATTGAACGCTGTGTCCGGGAATCCATCAACCTTTTCTGTTGGACTCCTAAAAGTGCCACTTACCGCCAGCATGCCCAGCCAAACAAACCTGTTGGTGACAGCAACAGCTTTGGGAAAACACCTTCCTATTACTCTTCAGAATATCAAGACATGACCAAAACAGACCTGGTAAGTGTCCTCATTTGACCTTTGACCTCTGAGTCCCTCAGCTCCAGAGTCAGTCATCTCAGAAAGAAGATTTGCTTATGTGTTTAATATAACTGGACCCGAAGAGCCAACAAATAACTTGGCATGTAAGAGCTACGGAGAAACTCTCTTTCTCTCTTATTACTGTCATGAGAGTAGTTGCTATTGAAGATACAAAGGTAAAAAACCTAAACAACAGAGTGACCTTTATTACAGTAATCGCCTTCGACATCTTGCCGAGTTCCTTTTGCCCTTTTGGACTTTTAAAGATTGCCTTGTGCCTGAGAGGTAAAGCCAGAGAGTATGAAGGATGGAGCCAATTACCCACTGCTAATCAAATGATCCATGAAGGTTTGCGGTCAGAAGAGCGGTGAATTTAGCCACTGATGATTTCAGCCGCCCACTGTTCATTTCCTAATGAGATGCTTTAGCTCGCTAGTAAACACTCCAGTGCCGAGGGAAATTGGGAGACCTTAAATAGTCGAAATATGGGAGGTTTTATTTCGAGTGTGTAGGCCAGTTCACAATGAATCTAATAACACGAAACTATAGCATATTTGCAAACTAATGCATCAAGATATTATGATCCCAATTTTTAGAAACGACACGAGGGAGTAAACGAGGACGGACTGTTCATTTTTGGATGAACTATTCATTTAAAAAAAGAGAGAGAGAGAGAGATTTTGGACTCTAGTTGTTATATATTGTAATAGTTCATCTTTCAGGTGTTGTCGAACAGGTAGCAAAGTTCATAATTCAGATTTCAGCTCAGCTTCCTATCATGTTAATGCAGGAATTTCAGCTACATTTGTTCTGGCTATCTGGTGTTTCTTTCTCCTGTTCTGCTGCAAACTCGCATGTAGGCTAGAGGCATCAGTTGACCTCAATTGCCTCGAATGCCGCCATTAATTTGTCACGGTGTGTCTAAAGGCATGTGAGAGTTCAGCCTTTACCCATAAATATTCCATCCTCTGCTCTCATCCAACCTTTCTGATGACCTGACCTTCTGATTTTGCTCGTTACTCTTCCTGTCATATTATGAAAATCCCCTGGTTGACACATACTTAAGACCGAAGGTAATACGAAGACTTATTCTTACATATTTTTACATATTCTTATCATTCATAAGCTACTTTTAAACACATGTGGCTACAATGTAAGTACTGTCATTGAGAATCTTTTTCTCTCTCTACAATATAATACAATATAATGTATTGATAATGTATGTAATAATAATGGCAGTTAATACTATTAATAATCAACCTTAATATGCAATATATTAATAATGTTTTATCATTACTAATGATATTAATAATATACACTACCAGTCAAAAGTTTTTGAACAGTAATATATATATTTGTTTTAAAGAAGTCTCTTCTGCTCACCAAGCCTGCATTTATTTGATCCAAAATACAGCAAAAGCAGTAATATTGTGAAATATTTTTACTATTTAAAATAACTGCTTTCTATTTGAATACATTTTAAAATGTAATTTATTTCTGTGATCAAAGCTAAATTTTCAGCATCAATACTCCAGTCTTCAGTGTCACATGATCCTTCAGAAATCAGTCTAATATGCTGATTTGCTGTTCAAGAAAAATTATTATTATTATTATTATTATCAATATTTAAAACAGTTGAGTACATTTTCTTTTTCAGGATTCTTTGATGAATAGAAAGATCCAAAGATCAGTATTTATCTGAAATAAAAGACCTTTGTAACATTATACTATACCATTCAAAACCTTGGAGTCAGTATATATTTATTTATTTATTTTTTTTTTTTTTTTTTGGAAAGAAATGATAGAAATGAATACTTTTATTTAGCAAGGATGCTTTAAATTGATCAGAAGTGATAATAAAAACATTTATAATGTTACTAATGATTTCTATTTCAGATAAATGCTGTTTTTCTGAACGTTTTATTCATTAAAGAAACATAAAAAGTTCTACTCAGCTATAATAGTAAATGTTTTTGAGCAGCAAATCAGCATATTAGAATGATTACTGAAGGATCATGTGACTGGAGTAATGATGCTAAAAATTCAGCTTTGAAATCACAGGAATAAATTACATCTTAAAATATATTCAAATAAAAAGCAGTTATTTTAAATAGAAAAAATATTTACATTTTTTTCTGTTTTTGCTGTACTTTGGATCAAAATATTCAGGCTTGGTGAGCAGAAGAGACTTTTTTAAAAACTTCAAAAATCTTACTGCTCAAAAACTTCTGACTGGTAGTGTAATGTTTTACTTGTTTATTAATTATTACTCGCACATTAATGTACCAAAAAATGTTTAATTTCATTTTTCACAACATATATAATAATAATGGTATTAATAATAGTATATTAGTATTAATAATTGACCTTAATATGCAATATATTTAATATATTAATAAAATACAGTTTATTATTTTTAATACTATTAATATTATTTAATTATTATTTGTCATTATATTTTAGCTTCCCAAATATCTGCTTTGGGAACCACTTAATAAATCAAATAATCTAGCCAGATAATTGAAAACCGTTTGCTTACTTTAGAAGCATTGCCATATTTCCTATTTTACAAGGATGATATAATAATCATTAAATAACTGATATTCACACTTCTGGTGGAGCTTTTGAGTCTTTTTATAGAAAATGTATTTCTTTAGCACTTATATGTCTGGTAATGTGTCATGAGGATGTGAGATGTATTTGGAGTCACACTGAGAGCATCTATCTAACCTTTTACCTCTTTGCGTTTGGCTCTCTGTTTGAGATTCATCAGAGATGGGCCCAAGGCAGCGCTGAGCTTCACAAACACTCATCTGTTGACCTAATCTCTTTCTATTCTCTGACTGAACACAGCGTGATGTCTGGAAATGCACTGCTTCAGCGATATCTAGCCACATCCGTGTCTGTGAGAGGCTGAGAAACGGTCATGGGCTCACATGCCTACGCACTCGCATACACTTTTACAATTAATCATCTTGGCAAATGCATTCTTACATGAGCAATTAACCACAAAGTGTAGAAAGTGCATAACCGGGTAGAAAGTGTTTCAAGTGTGGTGTGGCTTAAAGAAAAAGTTCACCCTAAAATGAAAATTTGCTGAAAATGTATGCACCCTCCGAACATCCAAGATGTAGATGAGTTTGTTTGTTCATGGGAACTGATTTGGAGAAATTTAGCATCACTTGCTCACCAATAGATCCTCTGCAGTGAATGGGTGCCGTCAGAATGAGAGTCCAAACAGCTGATAAAAACATCACAATAATCCACACAACTCCAGTCCATCATTTAACATCTTGTTAAGCAAAAAGCTGTGTGTTTGTAAGAAACAAAACCATGATTAAGATGTTTTTAACATCAAACCATTGCATGTGGCCAAAATAGAAGACTTCTATTCATAGTATTGCTTTCTTGTCTGAATCAGGAGCGAAATATGCACTGATCAAGCACTGTTTAAAAGTTCTAAATAAATATATGGGTGGATTTTGATGTAGGAGGACAAAAGGGGATGGAATTTTTTTCACTGGAGGAAGCGTTATTATGGATTAAGAATTCATATTTTGCCCAGAAGCAGCAAATTAGAGTTAAAATGCTTTAAAGGGGTCATTGGATGCCCATTTTCCACAAGTTAATATGATTCTTTAAGGTCTTAATGAAAAGTCTATAATATACTTTGGTTAAAAATTCTCAATGGTAGAGTAAAACGACACCCTTTTTACCTTGTCAAAATCAGCTCTGCAAAAATCATCCTGTTCTGGTCGAGGTTTCTTTAAATGTTAATGAGCTCTGCTTGCCCCGCCCCTCTCTTCTCTCTGTGGAGTGACGAGCTTGTTTACTTTGGCCGCGTTTAGCCGTTAAACGTGCTAACTAGCACGTTATTAGGAAAGGCAAAGATTTTATAAAAAAAAAAACGATATACTCACTTCTGCTGTAAGTGAAGCTGGATCAGGAATGATTCGCGCGAACATATATGTAGATATATATATGGATATATGTAGATCGGGAGGCGCGTTCCATTCACAAACAAACGTAATCCACTGCATCTTCAACGGGTCAGATGTCGAGAGTAATGATGACCACTACGTTCATCATTACATCCAGCAACACAACACCTCAATCGCTCAATCGGAGATATTCTCGTTTAACTTACATCTCTGCTCCGGCATCGAAACAATGGAGGTCGGACTGTTGCAGCTGATTTAAGGCGATCCTGAGGTAAGACGCTCATGTCAATCAACTATCATGGGAGTGGCCTCTGACGGTGTGACAGGCGTATGAGAATGGCTCGATTTGAAAAAGGGGACATTATTTTTACAGATGAATTAAAAACCACTGCATGGAATTTTATCATTATAGGCTAGATGTGTACATACACTGCCAACACACATTAATGTTCAAACAACATGTAAAAGTGAACTTTGCATCCGATGACCCCTTTAATGATGGATTTGTTTCTTACAAACACTCAGCTTTTCACTTTAAGGTGTTACTTGATGGACTGAAGTGTGGGTGTGGATTACTTGTAGATTACTGTGATGTTTTTATCAGCTGTTTGGACTCTCTTTCTGACGGCACCCATTCACTGCAGAGGATCCATTGGTAAGCAAATGATGTAATGCTAAATTTCTCCAAATCTGAGCAAACTTATCTACATCTTGGATGGCCTGAGTGTGAGTCAACTGTTCAGCAAATTTTCATTTTTGGCTGAACTAATCCTTAAATTGTTAAAGGCACAATATGTAGGATTATTTGATTTAAAATATCCAAAAACCACTAGAACAGTGTTATATATTTTGCTGACTTGTTTGCTTACATTATCCCAAATGTTTCCAAGAATGTTTATATCCAGAGAAATAAGCAATTTCTCCAATGATGTCATACACCCTTGATTTTCCGCTTTTATTTTGTAGAAAACACAAAAACCCCAAAGACACTTTAATATGTAATGCATTTTATTAGACAGAGTAGCATTATAACGCTCGACTGTGCACTATAGAAGCGCTCGACTGTGGCATAATAAAAGCACTGTTGATTTCAAGCTGTGTATTGCGCTTGTCCTTCATTAGCAATCACTCCAGCATCCTCATTTTGCTTCCACGACTTGTAGCCCCACCCTGTTTCATACTACAGTGACCTTAATAATACATTAGCTCATCCCTGGACATGATTTCTGCCGGAGTCCTGATGGATTGCATCGGCTGTGTCGAGATGAAGACTACAACTACCATGATTCCACACACAGTCACAGCATCATCAAACTACGCCTTTAATTCTTTGTTTGTTTTGAATATGCGCCCCCTAGCGGCAAAAACTTACATATTGTGCCTTTAAAGATTTCGACTGGTGACAAAAGCTTATACTGTAGCTTTGAAACAGGGACGTCTGTACAGAACTGGTTAGCATTCTCATTCGTCTCAATGGCAGTTATGAATTTAAACAATTTAAACCTTAGTCTTTAGTATGTTTTGAACCAGTTTACTGTGTTATTATTTTAGAACCATTCCCCTGAGTCATATAAGGCTATTTAAGTTCTTATTTCTTTTCTATTTGTACTCCTATTTATTCTCCCTCTGTCATGCATTTTTCTCTGTGCAGAATCACTCTTTCTTTCTCTAGCTGTGCTCTGGGTGGTAAATGGTGCGGTTAGGCCTGCTGATGATTGTCATCTCCTGGTCATTAGAGCATGATGTGTCTGCTGAACAAGCTTTCTGCTCTCTCACTTTCTGTCGGCCATCTGACAGGCGCCGTCACTAAAACCTGACTCCAACAAGTCGGAACTTGCAGCCAAACCTTCTATCAGCAGCCGTGAGCGTGTGTGTGTGATAGAGATGATGATACTAGTGACTTCTGAGAAACATCATGTGTATACGGCTGGATGCGTTTTTGAGCAATACTAAGTAGTTGTAGATGGTTGCGCTCTGAAATTACTGTCATGATGAACAGTAATAACCACAAAGTGCCTCTTTATTGTGATGGTTACTGACTGCGTTAAAGTATAATCAAATGGTCATACCTGATAGGGATGCATAACACTGTTAAGATTTGATATGAAATGTGTTATGTAAAATAGCAACAGTTTTCAGTGATTGAATTTACATTTCCCATTTGGTGCAAGATGAAAATTCAAATTCAATATAATTTAGTTTTGCCATTTTCTGCACTAGACGTTTCATTTAAACGTAAATGTGTCTATAATTTGCAAAATTAGAATCTATTATCATTTCTGCAATGCATTTCAGCCACCATCAATAGGTCTGAAATTTTTTTTCTTGCATATTTCCATTTGTCTTTTTTTTTTTGCAGCGTAACAGGTCTTTGCGATTCAGAAGTACTGAGATTATATGTACATTTAAAAAAAATAAGGTTCACAAAGGCTTCATTTATTTAAACAAAAATACAGTAAAAGCAGTAATATTCTGAAATATTATTGCAACTTAAAATAACTGTTTTCTATTTAGATATATTGTCAAAATGTTTATTCTTGTGATGCAAAACTGAGTTTTCAGCATCATTACTCCAGTCTTCAGTATCACATGATCCTTCAGAAATCATTCTAATATGTTGATTTGCTGTTCCAAAGAAAAAACAACAAAAAACAGGAACCTTTTAAATGTCTTTACTGCCACTTTTGATCAATTTAATGCATTCTTGCTGAACAAAAGTATTAATTAAACTTCTAACTACTAAACTTTCTAACAGTAATGTGAGCATATTTTATTAGCTACTCTAGGTACATTTTGCACCAAATATTTAGTGTTGCATTGGCTCTGCATCATAAGATCCGTGCAGATTTAGAAGAGAGTCCTGATGCATTTCTAAGCTGTAGTTCTTGCACTTCTTCAAACAATTCTAACAGTTGTTCATTAAAGTGTCAGCCATTAAACACACAGCAGCATCAATCTATTTTGTGAAGAATCCACCTCCATTAGTTGGGCTTTACTAGATGCTTTTAAAAGCTATTTATGGCTTGTTAAGTGAATAAGCTAGTTTACTCAATAACTCAATAACAAGGTTCTCAATAACACGCCACTCTAACACAAAGAGCCAAAGAACTGTGGGTAATCCTCTTAAAAACATTCCTTTTTGGCTGTGTACACGGTCTTTGTGTCAGCCTGTTAATGATCGATGGTCATTGAACGATCGAACGGTGAACCGAGGTCATTGTCACAACTAAAAATCTTGAAGCGAGTGGACTTGTATTTTAGTCCCAAATATTCTTGCACTGGACCCTTTTCAATCAGTTTTGCTGTTCATTTGCAATTCAAGTGTGTTTAAGTTACATGTGGTTTTAAAGGAAAAGTTCACTTCCAGAAAAAAATGTACAGATAATTTACTCACCCGCTTGTCATCCAAGATGTTCATGTCTTTCTTTCTTAAGTCGATAAGACATTATTTTTCTTGAGGGAAAGAAAAATCAGGAATTATCTCCATATAATAGATTTCAATGGTGCCCCAAGTTTGAACTTCCAAAATGCAGTTTAAATGCAGCTTCAAGTGGCTCTAAACAATCTCGGCCGAGGAAGAAGGGTCTTATCTAGCAAAACAATCATTTTTGAAACAAATTGACAATTTATATACTTTTTAACCTCAGAAGCGAAGTCTGCAAGAACTTTTTTCCGGTTCAATACAGTCAGTATGGTTAAGGTATGTCGGAAAACTCCCATCTTGTTTTCTTCCCTAACTTCAAAATCATCCTACATCGCTGCAGAAGTACCGACCCAGTGTTTACAAAGTGAACATGCAAATAACATCAAACACCCTTTACAAAAAAAAAAAAGGTAAAGCGATGTAGGATGATTTTGACGTTGAAGAAGAAAACGAGAAGGGAGTTTTTCAACATACCCTAACTGTATTGACCCAGATTACACAGACTACGCATGCGCATCGCAGAGATGAGACAAGATGAGCATTTGAGGTTAAAAAGTATATAAATTGTCAATATGTTTCAAAAATGATCAGTCGTTTCACTAGATAAGACCCTTCTTCCTCGGCTGGGATCGTTTGAAGCCGCATTTAAACTGCATTTTGGAAGTTCAAATTTGGGGGCACCATAGAAGTTCATTATATGGAGAAAAATCCTGAAATGTTTTCCTCAAGAAACACCATTTCTTATCGACTGAAGAAAGAAAGACATGGACATCTTGGATGACAAGGGGTTGAGTAAATTATCTGTAAATTTCTGTTCTGGAAGTGAACTTCTCCTTTAATAGTGCTTGAGAGCTTTGATTATTTTGCATTGAATAAAATGCATGTTTTTCTTTGTTAGTATTATATTCCAGCATGATTGGTCAGAAGGGGGGAAGTGAACAGACCGTTGTCACATCCTTGAAGTCTTGGATATGTATTATTATTTTGATTCCAGACTTTTTTTGAGAATCTCTGATGTGCCTAAACGCATCACCTGTTCCAGTGCAGCCAGATGTTGGATGGTTAAATGCCTCTCATGCACCACAGGGCATCGTCACACAACTCAGTTTATGCCAGATCTCCATCCTTCATCATTTTTGATAGAAGATAGCATACATCTTTTGACAGCGGCTGTCATGTAGATGTTAAGCCTTTCAAACACAGGCTTGTTTTCAGATTTGCACTGGTAATCCTTTTCAGACCGTAAATACCCACAGGAATGTTTGCATGGATTTGATTATTTCTCCATTTTTAAAGCCAGCTCCTTTCAGCTTCGAGACGAAACATTTACCGCCTCGGCCGATCAGACCGGCTCAGTGGCTTTCGAATCTCTTGCCGCTCTCTGAAACCACAGAGCATCCAAACAGGCAAGTTTACGGCCTATTGAAATGTCACCACTGATAATAAAAGGTCAAGACTCTTGCCTGCATTTAGAGTGTCTGAAGCCAGGGCACAAGGGCCTCCTTTAGGCAATGATGAGAATGCCACTGGCCCTGCGGATCTAATGCACTTTAATACCAGAATCCATTGGACATCAACCACCCTCCATTCCTCAAACTTACCTCCATTGCTAAGGTGACCTCATAGGTAATTGGCTGCACTCTGTGGGAGGCTGGTACTCTGTGACTGATTGGACTGATTTCATGGGCTACTGAACATTGACATTTACGAGATATCCCCCCACCTCACTGCCCTTTCCTGTGCTGTTGCCCTTTGTTTCAGAGTCCTGCACTGAGAAGTGAGGAATTTAGCGATAATGCGTATTGTTAGTAGGGATTTTACTGTTTATGCAGTGCGGCTCGCTGATGCTTTTCACGAGCACAAGATGTCTCTAATCAGTTGCACAGTTTTATAGTTAGAAATACACAAATATGTGGGGTGTCTTTAACTTGTCCACTAGTTTTATGACACTAGGGGGGAGATTTACTAAACAGGGCATGCTAGCGTTACAGCCCAATTCCATAAAATCACCAATGGGAGGTGAAAAACTGACAATGCTCACATTAAAGAACAGACACAGCCAGATCATTTCCATAATTACTGGCGCAATCTACCAAGAGCTGCGCGAATTACCGCCTGCTTTAAGACATGCTTTTTTGGGCATTAAATAATGGCGCAAATGACATAGGCAAACATTAAATTGGTTGCGTGATTCATTTTAACACTCTCCTCCCATAAATTTTGCGTCTGAAATGGAAAAACAAATGCATTTTCAATAAGGTCAGGCGCAAAAATAACTGTGTCCATGCTTTTTCAGTGCTAATTCTTCACTGTGCGTCTTGACAGTACTATTTTAATGTCAAAAGATTTTGACAAATTTTTTTTGTAAATGTTTTGTAAATCATGCAGTTTAGCTTGCTGGTGCTTTTCACAATCATAAGATGTCACTAACAGTTGGTGAAAGCTACTTTCTAAAAGAAATGCATTACAATATTGCGTTACTCCCTAAAAAGTAACTAATTGCGTTATTCAGTTACTTTTTATGGAAAGTAATGCATTATGTTACTTTTTCTCATCTGGACTGAGTTTGCGTGTTTGTTTTTGTTAGGACGTTGAATAAGATGCAGGAGAAAAAAAGTTCAACACTCAAAATTTAAAAAAAAGAAACGAATGTTATGTTTATCTAAAATAATTTTTGCTTATTAGTATGGTTGTACTGGATCATTGAAGGTCAGCAGCAAAGACACTGGTTAATAAAAAGGTACTGAATAGTATTTAATTACTGCAGGTTTGTGTCATATTCTGAGTTTGCATTTAACTGTTTTTATTTATTTTGAAGAATACTGCATTTGTTTTTGTGTAAGTGAGATGAGTAAATGCATGTTCATGTTTAGTCCAGAACTACAGTAAGCAACCTGTTTACACAGCACACACAATCCCTCTGCACTCATTCCCAATTTCTCTCAACATAGGGACAGGAGAGCTGTCAGTCAATAAATGGGAAAACAAACTAACTGGAGTTACTTATTTAAAAAGATATATTTTCTTGCAAATTAAAAAGCAATGCATTACTGTCATCTGATTACATAACTTGTGTAGTTGTATTGCTCTGTAACGTTGCTTATACAAGCTGCAACAGTTTCTACAATTACAACAAAACAGTGAAAATGCTTAATAATTGTCAATTAAAATTAAATTGCATTTGCAATTTTTATGAATTGCAAAAGAAAATATTAGTATAAACATTAAACCACAATAGCACTATGGTATGAGTTTTTAAATTTTAAATGTTGTCAGTTATGCATATGGTGCTGATATTATAATGTTTTAATTAAAGTTCACTGCTATGTTACGTTTCTCTGAACTTGTATATTAATAAGTTGCCTGATTTTATATAGTTTTGATTCTCAAGTATGACAATACGTCACTTCGTAGACATCCCGACAAACACTGACCAATGTCATCAGACTGTGACAGGGGAAACACACTGATCAGAAAAAACCTACCGAACGTGTCTGTTGCCATTTATTGGTGTCTAACGGTGCAGTGTGAATTAGTCTTTAATAAAGTTTTCAAAAGGGGGGTTATGTAGCAAACCCATCAAAGAATTTTTATTTTACCAAAAAAAGGAAATTACTCTAAATGTGACCCTGGACCACAAAATCAGTCATAAGGGTAATTTTTTTTTTTTTTTTTTTTTTTGCGATTTGCATATACATCTTTATACATACATAAGCTCTCCACTGCTGTATGGTTTGTTAGGATAGGACAATATTTGGCGAAGATACAATTATTCGAAAAAAATTTAAATATTGAAAAAATCGCCATTAAAGTTGTCCACATCAAGTTTTCATATTACTAATCAAAAATTAAGTTTGGATATATTTACAATAGGGAATGTACAAAATATCTTCATGGAACATGATCTTTACTTAATATCCTAATGATTTTTGGCATAAAAGAATAATCAATAATTTTGACCCATACAATGAATTGTTGGCTGTTGCTACAAATATACCCGTGTTACTTATGACTGGTTTTGTGGTCCAGGGTCACAAATGTGAAGAACATTTTACTAATCTAAAAAAGCTTTTTGCTCTATAAAGAAACTTTTGTGCAATGCAAAAGTGGCCGTTTAAAGTTCTTCATGGAACAATACAGTACATGAGTTGATAAACAACATTATTTTTAACAGTGGCAAACCCACAGACTCAGCATTACTAGCGACTTGCTCTTCTGTTTGAGCTGCCGAATGCAGAAAGAGATGTTTAGCTTCTTCTACTGGAAATTAACTGTTAAAGAAAGTGATTTACATAAAATTACACACTACTGCTATATTTGATTAGTCATACTGCCCACCCTCTTTGCATTTGCAGATGATTTGCTTGGTAATTTGACCAGTGTTGAGGTGTAGAAAGGATGAACAGAAACAGTGATTGTTATCCACGCCTATTGTGCCTATTAAATTGGCTCTTTCTGATGAAGATCTAATGTGCCTGAACCTGAAGTGCCAGTTAGAGCTATGATATTGCTGTATTGCTTTTCAGTCGAGTGGGAGAAATGATATGCATGTGAGAATGAGTAGTTTTCATTCTGAGTTCAACTGGACCATTTGCTGCTCTGTTAATCATTGGGATGTGGCACAGATGGAGAAATTTCCAGACAGGTGGGCTCCTTATATGTGGAGACTGGATGAAGCTAATTGCCCCAACTGGGCTGGGGAAAAAGGGCTTGGTAATGGGTTTAAGGCAGCAGGGGCCTAGAACATTGGCTGCAGTGGTAGGCTAGAAAAAGTGTCTTGATTTTGATTCGGGCAAGTTTGTGCACCCCATGTAGACTTAAGCAAAGATGCAAGTGTGAGGATTTTTGACAACAGCTTGTGACAGATCTTCTGGCGAGCTACTGTGAATTAATCAGCAGTATTTTGGATACCCTTGAGGGGTCATGCGGCACACCCAGGTAGGCTAGTAAGCTGTCGCTTGAATAAAAAACAGCAGAACTTTTAATTTCCACCTTTAAGTCCATCTGACCGACATCTAAACACGGCTTGCTTTGTATCTACTTGTTGTTTAGGGTCGGGTGAATAATCTCAGCCTCCGCTATCTAGGGGGGAAAAAAAAAGTTCAACTGAAAGTTGATGTCAAGGAAAAGTTTTATTTCTTACCCTGGAGATGTGCGTCATAATGCAGTAAGACTGTGTGATTGCTGTGATGTGTTCACTGAATGTGAGCTGGTCAGCTTCTAGACGTCTAGAGCTTTTACTCACCTCGAGGTAACCGCGGTGTTTGAGAGTCAGAAGCCATCTTGAGAGCAGCCCAGTCTTGACAGGTTGAGCTCAAGGTGTTGATTATTCATTCAAGTTGAGATGTCAGAGGGATATGAGATCACAGAGGTGAAAACGGATAGAGGCATGAAAAGCAGCCCTGATTTTTGTCGACATGGCAGTGAAATAGAAAAGCCATGCATTTGGATGAGAGAAGCAAGTGATCTCGTATAAATGGAGAATTGCATCAGACCTAATACAGATCCTTGAGGGATACCGGTATCGTCAGGGTGCAGGATACAAGATTTGAACATATGCGTGTGTTTTCATCAAATGCACTCCATGACTCTAAACTGCTTTTCTTTCAGCCCACTCATCGCTTTCTCTCACACATTTTTTAAATACCGCTCAGTGCTGCAAAAAATCTGTTGTTTTACCACCTATTTTCTTTTGCACCCTCAGAGCCGCGAGCCACTCAAGCTGAGCGAGCTGAAAGCAGAAGTGTCTCCACGTATCTCTGTGGAGGACCTCATTGACCTGTGTGAGCTCAGCGGACCGGCTTTCTTTAAAACTCCTGTCAAGAGGGCCAGGACTGGGAAACCCAAGATTCTGGCAGTGGACATCCGGAGCCTTGAAGAGTATCCTTTCAGTCTCAATCATACTGTCAATAGAATCCTCACACTGCCAAAAAAAAGTGATCTTTTGTTTTTTGTTTTCTTTTGGAATTGCTCAGTTTATTCTTATTCTTCTCCAAAATGCATTTTTGAGGACCCAAACATGCTTGAAAACTCATTTAACTTTGCATACATGGCAAAAGTGGTGAAAATTTACATCTGATGTGGGTTTTAGAAGTGGGTGTGCCAAAATGGCTCAATAGCGCCACCTATTAAATTTCAACGAAGTCGCCTCGAGCGTTGCATTTAAATAAACTCTTCCTAGAGATTTAATCTGATCAACACCAAATTTGGTCAGTGTAATCTAAAGCCCTTTGTGATGTTAAATAGCACATATCTTGAGTTTTCGTTTAAGGGCGTATCAGTGGCGGCCTGACAAACTCTGATCTTTCACCATGAAACAGTTGTTATCATTCAGACATACAATGTCCGATCTGCACCAAAATTCACATGTTTGATAAAAATCCTGTCCTGAACACAAACCCATGACCATATTCAATTATAGTCATAGTGCCACCTGCTGGCAACAGCAAGTGGCATGTTTTATGCTCTAACAAACTCCTCCAAGAGATTTAATGTCATCAACATTACATTTGGTCAGTCTAATCCTAAAGGCCTTTGTGATGTTAAATTGCAAAGATCCTGAGATTTCGTTAAAGTGTGTCCATGACGGCCTGACAAATGTCACCATGTAAAAGGAAGTTGTTATAACTCAGCCATACAATGTCCAATCTGCCCCAAACTTCACCCGTTCAATAAGAGTCCTGGCCTGAATACATCTAAAGGCAAATATACTGTTATAATCATAATGGCAACAGCATATGTCATGTTTTACACTGACTCAAACATACCATGTTTAATCTGCATCAAACTTCACATGTTTGATAAAATTACTGGCCTGAATACATCTACTTGTCAATATTCAGTTCTAGTCATAGCGCCACCAGCTGGCAGGAAAAAGTTTGGCACATATAAATGACTTTAATATATATCTTCTATATTTACCACTTTAAATGCATATTGCTCATCGTTTGCTGTTTTCCTAAAGCCACCGGGTTGCGGTGAGCCCGGGTACGAAGGCTCTTTTAACGCTGTTTGCAGCTTTGATTTTTAACTTGTTTTTCCAGTATACATGACCATTCAGTTAAGTTTTCGTAAGATTTGTTTGTAGGATTTTTAGTCTTTTATGTTCACCAAGGGTGCATTTATTGATCAAAAATGTAGTGAAAAAGCAATATTGTGGAATATTTTACATTATAACTGTTTTCTGTTTGAATATATTTTACTATGTAATTTATCAAACATCTAAAACTGGACAAATTGTAAGGCCAACTCCAAGAACAAAGGAGCCCTTTTAACAAATGTACTAGCAGAGTTACTGTAGTCGTGTTTTATTGTTCAATTCTGAGTTGGCTGTGCTCTTAAAGGACTAGTTCACTTTCAGAATAAAAAATTTCCTGATAATTTATTCACCTCCATATCATCTAAGACATTCGTGTCTTTCTTTCTTCGGTTATTTAGGTTTTTGAGGAAAACATTCCAGGATTTTTTTTCCATATAGTGGACTTCAGTGGGGCTGAAGGTCCAAATTGCAGTCTCAGTGCAGCTTCAAAGGGCTCTACAGGATCCCAGCTGAGAAATGGGAGTCTGTCTAGTGAAACAATTGGTCATTTTCTGAAAATATTTATGTTTCTATACTTTTTAACCACAAATGCTCATCTTGCACTAGCTCGACTTCACACATTGCGTAATCACGTTGGAAAGGTTACATGTGACGTAGGCAGAAGTACCAACCCAAAGCGAACTTGCAAAGAAAGTCAAGCGCTCTTTACAAAAAAGGTAATGAAAATTTTGAAGTTGGAGGAGAAAATGATACTGAGTTTTCGCCCTACCCTACCTTTATGAACCAAGATACACAGACAATGATCTAACCACACGTGATCCAACGTGATTACATAATGCGTGAAGTCACAGACGCTCATCGCAGAGCTAGTGCAAGATGAGCATTTGTGGTTTAAAAGTATATAATGACCAATTGTTTCACTAGATAAGGACCTTGTTCCTTGGCTGGGATTGTAAAAAGCCCTTTGAAGTTGCACTGAGACTGCAATTTGGACCTTCAACCCGTTGATCTCCATTGAAGTCCACTATATGCAGAAAAATCCTGGAATGTTTTTTTTCAAAAACCTTAATTTCTTTTTTAACTGACGAAAGAAAGATATGAACATCTTGGATGACATGGGGGTGAGAAAATTCAGGATTTTTTTATTCTGGAAGTGAACTAATCTTTTAAGTAGATAACGTAACAATCGGATCAGTTGAAACCAAAAAATCAAGCCCGTTCACAGATTGTTGTAGTGGGAGTCCAGCGTGGGAATGTGTGGGAGAGCATTACGGTGGTTCATTTGTTGAAGAGGTTTGTTACTGTTTGCATTAGTGCTGCTTTAAGTAGCTACAAGAGAGCAGGATGAGAGTAGTCATAATAAATATATACAAGGCTTTCAGGGAAATTAAGCTGCCGTGTAGTAAATATAATGTACAAGCTGCGGGGCTGGTATATGGATGTAAATATTCATTGTCCTCTCATTCTGTATTCTGCACCATTTATGACCATATCAATATTTGATATGGATATTAGACAAAGACCTTTCTGTTTTAATGCCTGTATAAAATCTGCACGAACTAATGATTAATGTGAGCATTTTCTCATCCTCTTGAGAGACGGAGAAAGGTCTCGTTAAATGTTTCAGAAAAGTCCAGCTCCTAATCATTTTTGTTGAAAGATGTAGCGCAAAATATCGCAGATTGTAACTTTGTCTATGGAGGAAGGCAGTTAAGAAGACTTATTATTCAATTACACTATGCACTCTTTCTCATCTCTTTTTTTCACTCCGCTCACCTGCCGCGTTTCATTCAGCACTTCTCTTTGAGACGCTGCTCTTGCATGCACTTGTCTGGTCATATTCAGTCGATATCCCGGGGGACTTTTCTTTCTGCTCATTTCTTTATCTTGTCCCGCACACTTTGTTCTCCGTTGCTTTTTTCTTTTCGTAGCGCTGCAGTGGTTTTTGGATGGAGTTGGCCGGTTTCCACAAAGCCGGTGGATCTATGTGGAGTTTGTTCTGTAAATTCTGTGAACTTCACCTGACACAATTACAAACGGCCAGCTCAAGAGCTTACAAGAGATTGCGTGCTGCGTAGATGTCTCACCAGAACATATGTACACCAAAGTACCTCTGGGTATTCACTTAATTCACCATGATACACACAGTAGAGCACATTTTTAATCAGGCAAAATCTTAATTATAAAACAAATTAATAAAATTTGATGATGAAATTGTTTTTAGAGAGTGTATGATCTTGGTTTGTACGATGGCATTTTAGTACCACATTAAAAAAAAAAAAAAAAATGTAATACTATGAGATTAAAGTAGAAATATTTTGAGGATAAAGTCAAAATATTTTGAGAATAAAGTCGAAATATGTATACAATAAAGTCAAAATTATGAATATAAAATCAAAGTGTTTCGAGAATAAAGTCAAAATTACGAGAATTACGGGATAGCAATTACGGGATTAAAGTTCTAATATTTTGAGAGTATATTCTAGCCTATTACACATGCGAATGTCCCGGATTAGGAGCACCGGGAGATATTACAAAGTCTCAGCTTTCAAAATCTGTCAGTTTCACAGCGAAATACAAACAATGTCTATTACAAAAATATGTTTTCCATGCTCTTTAATGTGGTGTGACAGATCAGTCATCTTTCTGATTACAATAAGATATTCATTTCATTAAATTAGGCTATTGCCTACCGTTTTTTTTTCATTACTTCTTACGTTCCTTCACGTTTATATTGTTCTATACACTTCAAATAAAGAGGAAAAACAAATTCATAATTTGTATTTCTTGATATAAATGACAGAATTTGAAAGCTGAGCTGTGTTGTATTAAAAGCAACAAAGCACAAAATTATTGCAGTTACTGGGTGGCTGGCACGCTACAAATAATGAACAGAAGACGTTAAATAATATTTCCAATCTTTTATTGTATTACACTGTGAATAAAACAATTTATGAGTAGTCACTTAATGTTATATACCTCAGAAAAGACAACAATATAACTTATGTTAACAAGCTGGAGTCCACTTCAACCTTTAGAACGTTTTATTGTTTTTAATTAAATACATGTGAGGAATAAAAGATTGGAGGCCACAGATGTTTTTGCAGAGCAGGTGGTGGAATTTTTACAAAGAAAACAGTATAATTTAATGAAAGGAATGTCTCATTGTAATCGAAAAGATGACTGATTCCCATGAATACAGTGATTTGTCCAGCCACATTAACCCTTTAACTGTCACTCCCTTGAACACAGACATGAAAATGCACTATCCAACGTTACATTTTTATAATTCATGAACGAAAACATTTTGTAATATGATTTCGATGTACAATTTCCATGGTAATTCAATGTCTGATTTTAAATTTTTTTTCAAAGGATAAATTTTGAGATTTTAAGTTTTCAGTTGATATATAATTTCTTAAGATTTCTATTGCTGATAGGGAAAAAGGCAACGAAGAAAGTCTTTTGTGACAAAGGTCAGAACTCCCGTTATGATGTAGATTTTTGAGGTGCACTCTTGTCATAAATTAATCTATTACTTTTCCTACATAATTTGTAACACAAAAGAGTGGTAAAATATCTATTTAGGAGTCTTAGACCTTTCCAACGATACATGTCATGATTAGATTAGAATTTATTTGTAATATAGTGAATTAAACTTGGGCGTCCCACAGAGCGGACAGTGACAGTTAAAGGGTTAAAGAGCATGCTAAACATATATTGCAAGACACATTGTTTGTATTTCACTATAAAATTGGCAGATTTTGAAATCTGAGACTTTTTGAAAGATGAGAGTTTTATATTAAAAGTACCAAAAGCACAAAGCTTATTGCTATTATTGGGTGGCTGGCGCAATACAAATAGGCCTAATGAAAGCAATCGAATCGTGAAATATTAACTAAACTTACTGTCCTTGTGAGTATAACACATGGTATGACTTCTGCTAATAATCCCACATATATTTAAATAAATTCCAGTGGCCTGCAAACTTGGCCTTATGCTCCCAATCCGGGCCATTTGCATGCGCAGGTTATACTTTCAAAATATTATTTTAAAATATAAATATTATAAATTTAATTGCTATGATTTAATTCTCTGAATTTTCGACTTTATTCTCTTCTCAAAACATTTCGAATATTTAGACTTTATTCTCAAAATATTACAACTTTAATCTCATAATTTTAGATTGTTTTTTAACATGGCACTAAAACGCTGTCATAGAATTGAGTCTTGAATTAAGATTTTTTTTTTTTTTTTTTTTTTTTTTTTTTTTAGTTTTTCTTTGTTTTAAGCATCAATCAAAGATTGTTACCGAACAAGGTTTTGTGCTTGAAAAATGTATTACTATAATTGCAAAAATTGCAATGGGCAATATTAACTGCAACACTGCAATATTTCACAATATTACTCTTTTTACTTTGGTCAAATAAATGCAGCTATATGGCCCTTGACTGTACATGTGCAGCTTCAGTCGAGGTCACATCCCAGGGAGCATTAACATCCCATACGCCTCCACGTTTGGGCCGGAGGGAGAACTGCTCCAGTGTCCCGCCACCAGCGCCCTGGCCGGATACAGATTCCGTGTGATTGTGATCCTCAGCAGCATCATGAAGAATGCAACCACGGTAAAGTTATTTGTTACTGTTATTTTATTTTGATTTAATTTGTTTCTCACTAAGTCACTTTAGATTGAGACTTCTTTGACATGCACTGAAATTCTTAATAATGATAATACATATAATAATCATAGATTCACCTTCTTTTCTCCTATAGTTTGCGGCTCACCTGGTGAAGGTCAATTTCCCTCGAGTTTGTGTCTTGGATGGTGGCATGAACAAGATGAAGTCCACTGGCCTGTTAACCGTCCCATCCCCGCAGATATAACAGGATTTGTTTTTGTTAAAGGGAAAATTTTAAACGTTTTACATGGTGTAAAAAGTGAATACATTTCTAAGCTAAACTATGTCAAGAGTTCCTTAATGGCATTATGCATGTCAGCACTGAAAATTTTGAACTTGAAAATGAATAACAAAACTGAACACAGACTTCTGGGACCAAACAAATCAACATAAATAAAGGTTTTTTTTTTACAATAGCTGTTGTCATCATTTATCCCCATTCTGGTATTTATTAACCGGTTTACTTCAATGCACATTCTTGGTTTTATTGTGAGTCCACATTAATTTAAAAAGACACTGTCAGTTTGCTCAAAATCAGTTTGGTCTTCCTCTGAAATGACTTGTGTGAATTATTGGATAATGCTAACCAACAGTCAAATACTGTAGCTATGTTGATAATCCAGTCAAGGGAAGGCCCGTCCTACATTTTTTCATGTTAAATATCTGTAAATGTTGCAGTCTGAAATCTGTGTCAGTACAGAGGAAGAACATTGTGAACAAGGTTTAATAGTGATTTTCAGGCACCTACATTGTCAAAAATGTCCAGGGAAAGTTATGTTAAATGGTGGACGATTTTCTATGGGTGAGAATGCCTAATTAATGTCTAGACCAATCCAACTTGACAGAATGGTCCGGAAAATTTAGATAACCACATTAGTGTGCGAGGGCTTTCTTCAAATGCAGTGCATCGTTTGATGTGAAGAATTGAAGAACTGGAAATGAACTGTGGGTTCAACTTCTGTCAGTTAAGAACAGTAAAAGGATCTATAGTGGATCACTGAATATGTCAAATCTGTGGAAAAATAAATATTTTGGCTGAAAATGCAGCATATATGTGACCCTGGACCACAAAACAAGTCTTAAGTAGCACAGGTATATTTGTAGCAATAGCCAAAAATACACTGTTTTTTTAAATTGTTTTTTTTTTACAATTTATCGCTTTTTCTTTTATTCCAAAAATCATTAGGATATTAAGTAAAGATCATGTTCCATGAAGATATTTTGCAAATTTTCTACCGTAAATATATCAAAACTTAATTTTTGATTAGTAATATGCATTGCTAAGAACCTCATTTGGACAACTTTGGACAACTTTTTCTCAATATTTTGATTTTTTTTTTTTTCTTTTGCACCCTCAGATTCCAGATTTTCAAATAATTGTATTTCAGCCAATATTGTCCTATCGTAACAAACCATACATCAATGGAAAGCTTATTTATTCAGCTTTCAGATGTACAAATCGCAATTTCAGAAAACTCACCTCTCGGACTGGTTTTGTGGACTAGGTCACATAGGCGTTTATATATATGTACTATATATAGGCTACGTTCACACGTCAGTTTTTGGGACTGACAACCGCATTTACTTACAGGTGTGAGTCTCGAAATGTCCCGTTTACACAACAGCTTACAGTAGCGTCTCGAATACTGTCCGTATGAACGTGCAACGGGAGTTATACCAGTATTTCTTGCTAGTAACCATAGCAACAGCGACCAAAGTAATATCAAAGATGGCGACGTCTATAAAACTGAAAGTCTCATTACTTTCTGACACGACAAGAGTCCAATCGAGCCGCGAGTTCATTCATCAAACCTTTATTAACTGACAGCAGCTTTTATACTTGGGTAAAGAGCGGAGCTTTTTGCGCACAGAACACAAAACTGACGAGAGTGGCTCCGGTGGAGACTGGATATAAAACTTTCATGACAGACAGCTCCCATCTCCGTCACTGTAAGTAACCGAAAGCAGGTAACACATGGTAGACGCGCCTTTGTGAGGCAGAGCGGCTCATTCCTCCACTGAATGACGTGACAGACAAGTAGTTCCTGTTCCGTTAACACAACGCGTGTGTTCTGATAATGCGGTTGTGAGTTCTGAAAATTTACGGGTGTTGAGTTCGGTTATAGAATGCGGTTGTCACGCCTGTAAATTAACCGTACTGTGTGTAAACGTGACGTAATAAGGACTCAAATACAGGATTTTGACAACCATATTCTGCTGCTGTGTAAGCGTGACCATACAGTAGTAGCTTCGTGGACGATATGACCAAAATCTTATATCACGATATGAGTAATTTTATTTCACGGTAAGGATATGTATCATGATATACTTATTTCAAACTCAAGCTCAAACCCACCGAGGACGAGTAAACAGACAGTGATTAAATAAGAATAAAAAACGAACTACAAGCAATAGGATAAAAAAACTACAGTACAATAAATAAAAAGAAATGCTACATACATTGTGTAAAGGCTAATCAAATGTATAAAAACACTGCATATCATTTACTGTGTAAATAAAATATTCTTATTATAGTTACAAAAGTGATTTAGTCAAGAGCAGTGAGAGATTTTCTCTCTTTTGTTGTTTGATTAACATTAGTGAGACAGCAGGAATATTAGACTGCTGTCACTTTAAGAGCCTCCCGGTTCCAATAAACGTTTACACATTTTCTTTCTCATCTGTTTGCTTTTATGCTTTTTTTCTAAATGACTTTTTTCAAGGATGTTTGCAAAGACACGCATTTTGACACATACAACTGTGTATATTTAACTGTTCAAGGCCTATAAAGCGGCAAAAATAACTCTGTTCCATACTCCCGTGCTCTATGAACACCATCTTCACATATGCGCCACTCTCTGACAGCGTGCACATATAGCAAAATGAGTTCTCTTTGACTGCTGATGATTGCATTTTAGTGGCTTAAAATCACTTGTTTTTAAACTGCAATGCGTGTGCAAAAACAATACATTTTCATAACCACAAAGCATAGCAATGTCACATGAGCGTGTAACCGCTATAGATACAATAGTCCAAAATCTCTGCCAGTTGATTGTGTCTACTAGCCCCTGCTTCATTTAATGGATGCATCCTGTTTTGAGTCAAAAGTACAACCTATATGGTGAAAAAATGATGGCATGTTCTTGGAAGACATTTAGCGCCTCAAAATAAATAGTTTGCTCAGAAAAATAAAAAAATGTAATCATTTATTCACCCTTATGTCGATCCAAACCTATACGGCTTTTTCTTTTGTAGAACACAAAAGGAGATGTTTGGCAGAATCTGCTGAACATTACTTTTGGCATTCATTGCAAGGGCCAAGCTGTTTGTTTATGAAACAGACTGACTGAAATTTGAATCATTATTAGTTGAAAATCTTCCCTTCATTTGCATCTCATTCATATTCAAATACGTTGCCTCAAGATGCATCTTTTCTTTAACGGATAAAAGCGGCAGGACATTCTGCATGGCATCTTTTGTGTTCCATGGATAAAAGAAAATAGCACGGGTTTAGAATGAAATGAGTGTAAGTAATGCATTTTTTTATTTTTAGGTGAACTGCTTCTTTAAAACCAATTATTTGCATATGCATTGCTACAAAGTACCTTTATCGTCTTTCAAGGAAACTGGGAGTTTTTTAGTTCAGGAAGAGATGGAAACACATGTTCAGCCCTAACAAGTCAGTACGGACCAGAACATCCTGGCACAATGTTTCCATGCTGCAAGAATTCAGGCTGTGCTAGAGGCAAAAGATAGAGTTAATAACAGTAGAGTAGGTAAGTGCGCCAAATAAAGTTGCCACTGCAAGTACATACTTCACCTCCACATAATGCACAGCCCACATCTCTAGAGGTGACTGCTGCCATTTCAACAGTAAGTTCAAAGCCAAATGTGCTTATTTTTACAATTTCCCCTTGGGGATCAATAAAATTGATATTTCAGAAAACTGCAGGATTTTGAACCTCATTGCTACCCAGCCCAGAGCATTAAGGAAAATATATAAATGCACTCATCATTCACTCCTGCTGGCTGTAATGTTGTGCCTTCACAGGAACACAACTCTAATCTAAAACTAGAAGGTTTTAGCTTATGATGTAAGGCAAGGTAAGGTATAAGGGCAAAATATTTAAAGGAGAAGTCCACTTCCAGAACAACAATTGACAAATAATTTACTCACCCCGTCATGCAAGATGTTCATGTCTCTCTGTCTTCAGTCGTAAAGAAATTATGGTTTTTGAGGAAAACATTGCAGGATTTTTCTCCATGTAATGGACTTCAATGGTGCCCCAATTTTGAACTTTCAAAATGTAGTTTAAATGCAGCTTCAAAGGGCTCTAAACGATCCCAGCCAAGGAAGAAGGGTCTTATCTAACGAAACGATCGGTCATTTTTAAAAAAAAATAAATAAAAATTTGTATACTTTTTAAGCACAAAAGCCCATGTAGCACAGGTTCTGGGATGCGCATTCCCAGTGCTACGAATTAGTGATGAGTCGTTCTTGAACGCTTCGTTCATTTTGAACGAATCTTTAATGTGACTCTGGAAGAACGAGTCATCTTGGGGAGTGATTCATTCAGTGGCGCATGCGCAACATCCTATTAGGTCCTGTACTGGAATTAGTTCACCTGTTTCGAGTCTTCAGGTTTTTCAAGTCGTTTGTTCATCTATGGGTCTGTCACGTGATGAACGAACGACTCGAACCCGAAAACTCGAGAGATGAACCAAGCAATTCTTTTTCCAGCTCACACTGCATTGGTTGAGCTTATGGGGCTGTCACGTGATGAACGAACGACTCAAACCTGAAAACTTGTCAGAGAAGAGGTGAGGTGAGCTAATCATAGACTAAAGACTAAAGGTAAACAATGAATTAATCTTTTCTGTTTTTTATAGCTTTATAGTTTTGTCTTGTTTGTAGTGTGATCAACGTTTGTGTAAGCAGTAGATGTGTTAGGGAAGTAACACGTAACATTTTAATTATATTTTGCTAAAATGACTCAAAAAAAAATGAAATGACTCAAAAAAAGATTCGTTCATTTTGCTGAACTAGACTCAAAGGTCCGAGTCGGTAAAATGATCCGAACTTCCTATCACTACTACAAATCACATCTAAGTTCATCATCTCTGTATTTCGGCTCAAAAAGGTAGAGTATGGTGAAAAATTCCATCTTATTTTCTCCCACAACTTCAGAATCGTTCGACATCTTTGTACCTTTTTGTTTGTAAACAGCGTTTGACTTACTTGCACTTTCTTAATCTTTGTGCGTTCCCTTTGTAAACACTGGGTCTGTAGTTCTGTTCCGCGTGACCTTTCGACATGATTCAATAGTATGTACCGTCATGAACGTGCATCCCAGAGCCTATGCTACACCAGCTTTTGTGCTTAAAAAGTCTACAAATTTTTATTTTTTATTTTTTTATTTTTATTTATTTATTTATTTTTATTAAAAATGACAGATCGTTTCACTAGACATGACCCTTCTTTCTCGCCTGGGATCGTTTAGAGCCCTTTGAAGCTGCATTTAAACTACATTTTGGAAGTTCAAAATTGGGGCACTAATAAAGTCCATTATATGGAGAAAAATCCTGAAATGCTTTCCTCAAAAACCATAATTTCTTTACGACTGAAGACAGAAAGACATGAACATCTTGGATGACAAGGGGGTGAGTAAATTATATGTGAATTGTTGGATTGTAAGTGGACTTTACCTTTAATAAGAGGTGAGTATGCATACCAAATTCTTCCCGTTTGAAAATTTTATGGGCGTGACTTCCGGTCTCATCCACATTCAGCTCTTTTTAGCTGTACAAAACAGCTTGTTTTGCTGCTTGATACTGCAAACTGCCGTTCCTTACCTTATTATTTTAATGTGTTATCTTAACTATGAGCACACTGGTTTGTAGTGCAGCCCGTTTTGCCGTTTATTGCACATTGTTATTCTTCCCTTATTTAGCGGCTAATAAAGCGGAAGTCTCACACATAAGCTTACATCCGCTCTCTGGACATCTACACATAAGCTTATATATATATATATATATATATATATATATGCATAACAACCACAATATTGTTTTACATCAAGACTTTCTTATTTCACATATATGTAAGCAACAATCGCACAGATTCAAGCAGAGGTCAAACGAGGTGTGATTGTCCTTGAATACTTGGCACTGTTGAAAAATGCATTTCTTTATGAAAATTACAATTGTTTGTACCAAGGTTAAAGCGGAACTCTCTCAGAACAACTCAAAACTGCCACTTCAAAATGCAACATAGATATTTTTTTTTTTTTTTTTTTACAAAATTGCTTACAATGGGACTTGAATTTCTTCCATAGGGAGTTTTCATTGATTCAGATCAAGGCCGTAAGAAAGTAAAGAGAAGCAATAAATGGACCTTGTTTGTGTGAGGAAAATGCAAGCAAGAGCAGATATGCGTGCAAATCACTATTGAATTGGAACAATGATTTTATGCAAGAAAGCTTTTTTGAACAATTTACACAATTGTTCTGCACATTTCATGAATGAATCAAAATGTTTTTAGACAGAACAGTATTGTTTCAGCACAAAAGCAGTGTTTCAATGAGGGGTGTAAGCTAAACAGCATCTGAACAGATCGATTTGCATAATTAAAATAACTTACTCGAAAGCATACGGAACTGTTATCTTGCAAGATTATTAATTTTAATACTAATAATGCTCAAAACTAATCACATTAACAATGCATATTATTATAAAATATTGCTACAAAAAGACAGTGTAAAGCGCTGAGCAACTATCGTCACAGGGAGTAAAATGAATAGACAAATCATTTAATTGCAGAATCCGAACAGAGTCACTAATTAAATTTGACTTACCAGTTCTTCAAATAGAGACAGGTTCGTTTCAGAGAGCTGCTTATTAATTATTGCCTCTGTTTGCTAATTTGTAAAGCTGTGAGTGCAGTGCAAAACAACACGTCAAAAACAATCATTTTGACAGTCATAACTGAAAAAGCTGCTCTGAATTGCCACAAAATTAACATATGTAAAGTTACATATGTTAAAGTTATACCCTACCAAGATTAAGAAAATACAAAACGTATATTTTAAGCTCACACCTTTTAATGTTTGGAGATCGTTGCTTCATCAGAATATCAAACCAAGAGCTTTCATATTCAACACACAGTCTTAAAGGGTAACCATGGTTGTGATGATCATACAGAATGGCTGATACAGCCATTAATAAGTAAATTCGGAACAGTTTACTGGTTTGTACTTAACAATATACGTCAATAAAATACTCAAAACTGGGTCGTGTGATGTAAACATTATCCTGCATCACTTATACGATGAAGAATTCACATATATATGCACCTACAAAGCATATTTGAAATATATTTATATATATACACACATGTATGAATACATTTACAATAATACACCAAAAATAGTTCGTCACTCAGATTAGCTGGTTAACAAAGCACTTCTGCCGAATTTAAAAAGGGGTTTTGAAAGGACATCATCATCATTCAGGTGGTAAATAAACAGTTAAACAGGGCAACTTGCATTTACAATGGCATGACGACATCTGCTCGACAGTTCAACACAAAGATTTGAAGTGGGAGACAAATTTTACATCTACAAAATTAAAATATACAAAAGTATATTTTCAGACATATTAGACATCTCATCCAATAGAGCGCTGCAGTGATGATGGATTTTTGTAGGCCAACCTGGAAGTTAGCATCATCCTCAAGATAATCTTCACAAATGAAAACAGTTTCTGAAGCCTAAATTAAGTCACCAGAAGTCTACGAATCTGAATACCGTGTTTGGAAAGGAACGACCTGTACCACAGAACCTAAAGGTAATAAATTCGAGATGGGAGGGGAAAAAAATGTACTTAATTGGTTTCTCTTTTTATCAATTATATTGTTGGGTAATTATACTGTATTTAAATTGCGGGCATCAGGAAGCTGCTATTAATATGCGGTGAAATTGAAATCGCTTTTAAATGCGCGTTAGCGTATTACTTTCACTTTGGAGGTTTGCCATTTGGTCAGTTACCCGGATGCGCAGCCATATCGGCGATACTCCGATGTAAACAACTGTGTGGATTGCACGGGAAATGTACTAATGAATATGTTGTTCTGCTAATTTATGATGCCTTAACCACAGAAAAAAACGTATGGAAACTACTAAATCATACAAAGGACTTAGTAAGTAGGAAAGGCAGCAATATCTTCACAAACTCAAGTTAATAAGTGGTAAAGATACTAACAAGCAGTATTAATTAAGATATTAGCCTAATATTTTACCTACCTGACTGGAAATGATAAGAACAAACACAAATGTTGTCAAGATTCTTGCCCTGGAAATCCGGGTTCAGTTTGGCCAACCACAAATGCCTTTTGCCTCAGTTTTTGCACTCTTCTCCTTGATTTGTTATAACTTTCGTCAGTCTATAGTACTTCAAATGTTTTTCCCAGTCCGACCGATTAGTACAGCCCAAAACATGGCAATAATTGAACATTTTCAGCTGCTATAATCAGCAAAATATGCAAGTTTTGTTCAGTTCAGTGGCATTATTTACGCTCGATTGACGAGTGTTGTGAAAACACTCCACACTACGAAGCGGCAGTACTTAACACACTTTACAAGATTAAATGCTTGTCAGTGGTGCTCAGGATCTGAAAATCATTCACCATCGTCCTATCAGTCATCTCTCCTTACTCTGTTTATGTTGCAAGTGAAATTCTATGTATTATAATAAACCAGGCTACAGCTAGTAAGCAGCTAACCATGTCCCTTTAGTGGCTCCGTAGAACGCCTTATTCGTTTTCCGTGCCTTTAGGGATTCACATTTCGGACACAACCCTAGTCTCATGACTTCAGCGTCACCACCATTACACTTCTAACAACTCTTAAGTCTTTATTTAAAATCATTTTCCCTGAAAGTTGAAGTGAGATTAGTTTGTAAGAGTGCGTTAATAAACAATGAGGCAGTGAAAGTGACTACTGAGTAGATGAGTTTGTTTGTTCGGCTGGATGACGTTTAATGTCCCTGACAACCTCTGTAGCTCCATTTAGACTTGTTAGTAATCGCCTTTTTAAGACAAGTAGAAGCTTTAAGTAAAAAGGGGCTAATACTGATGTATTTTGCTGTAGAATAAAACATGTATATCTCAAGCTTGTGGTTAACCAGTGATTTAAACAAAAACCCATTTAAAAACCACAAACTTCAGGACAATTGAACCTGATGGATGCTAACTCATTTCCAGAATTTGGCCTACAAAACTACGTCATCCCTGCAGCACTGTATTGAGCTGGAACATGCACTTGTAGCCACTGAGCAAGGCCAGAGGAAGCGCACCATAACCGTATTGGGATTGACAGGAAGTCACGTCCCTTTCTGTAAGGTGTCCGTCTTCCTAGAGTCCCGTGAGTAAAGCTGGCATTAAAAGTCTTTCTTTGCGGTGTTGTTGCTGTTAAAGTCTTCTCAGATTGTGCTCTTCCTGACAGGAACCTCGTTTGAGACTCATGTCGTCCAGAGCTATTTCGCCCTTGCGGCCTCTCCGTCGCTCGCCCTTCACCACCACCTGCAATGACATAAATCACAAAACACCATCGCTGTTTTCCAGCTGACCTGCTCTCAAATGGTGATGGGAGTATATTCTGTGTTGACACTTACGCTTTCTAGCCCATTGCCCCAAATGGTGATCTGCGTCGACCTCCAGCCGTTTCCTCCCGTTCGACCCCAGACGGCAGGACTGTGCTGACGTCCCTTTTGGACGAACACCTGCAGCATGCCTACGTGGTGCCCTGCCATGTTGTGTCTGAAGGCCAGGCACAGGTTCCCCTCGTTCCAGGGCGTGGTCAGGGGGAGAATCAACTGAGCACCACGCCCACCTCGCTTCTCTCCGCCCTCTGAGATCGTCAAGTACCGCCCACCTGGCATAGAGGGAGATTTGAAGGGTGAAATTATTTATAAAACAGGAAATGACATCAAAAGAGGACCTCTGTAGACCTTTAAGGAGTCTCTTAAATATATAAAAATTACATAACATGACATTTTTACATAACATGCCATTTTATATATTTGTGTTTGCATGTTAAATCAGGTTTATAAATGACAATGTCCTCAAAATTCATGATTCAAAAATGCATGACATTTGCCAAAAGAAAGAAAGAAAGAAAGAAAATATTTATATGGAAAATCTATGGAAATGTTAGTTCAGGTTGACAAGATTCATGATTCAAAAAAGCATGATATTTGCAAAAAAAAGACTTTAAGAGATTCTTTTTTTTTTTTATTATTTTAAAAATGATTTAAAAGTGTATTTGAAATTTTGTTTACCACACTTGACCTCTTTAGATTCATTAAAAGAAAATGTTTTGAAAACATGAAGGTTTATAAAAAAAAAAAAAAAATCATACATGAAAAGACTGCTTGGCACCTACAGCACGTTTTAATTAATTTTTCTTTTTATCATCTGAGACAGACTAATTTGTCATTGACCCAATAACATTTAAAAAAAAAACTAAATAAAAATAACATGGTCAGTACCTGAGGGATCTGCTGTTGTCTCCCAGTGAAGGTCTCCCTCTCTTCTCTGGATCCATCCACAAAGGCCGTGGTCAAAAGAGCAGCTCAGATGTCCGGTCTCTGTGGAATATCACAGTTACTCAAAAATTCAGCTGACAAGAATTGAATTCAATATTAGAAATTACTCTGAACTACAATAATATTTCATCATGAAGTTGGGAACAAAAATATTTTTGTCACTTTGTGACATGAACTTTCACAATTAGTGTGGGACATTCATTTTGTCCAGCAGCACCATTCAGAATTTAACTGAATAAAAGAGGCAGCAAACAAGTGTAGAATTGTAATTTGAAGGAGAAATTTAAATTAATTAAAATTTAAAGAATTGCGTATAAATAGTTGTCAATAAAGCATAAAGCATTTAATTTTTCAGTGTGAGTTACTCATAAGCAGTCTATCATACAAACAAAATGGGGTATCTCCAGAAACATCAGATATTAATAATCAATAATAATTTATTATTTGTTTTTTAATAGCATTTATTAATTAAAGGATTTTTATTCATTTTTTTACTTTATTTTTTATTTAATTTTAATGAACTTTTTGAATAAAGAATATTCCAACCTACCAAAATTTATTTGTTTGGTTGTTTGTTTGTTTATTTATTCATTAATTCTGAAAGCAATGTACACTCTCAGAAGAAAGGTACAAAAGCTGTCTCTAGGAGGGCACATTTTCAAAAGGTATACATCTGTACCTTATTTACCCTTACAAGGTGCATATTAGTACCTAAATTGTACATATTTGTTCCATTTGAAAGGTCTTGTACCTTTTTTAGCTGACATTTTGGTACAAATCTGCTAATTTAAAGGAGTACTTTTTTCAGAATTAATGTAATCCACATATGTGACCCTGGACCACAAAACCACTCATAAGGGTCAGTTTTTTTAAAAGTGAGATTTATACATCATGTGAAAACTGAATAAATAAGCTATTTGAAAATCTGGAATCTGAGGGTGCAAAAAAAAATAAAAAAATAAAAAATTCTAAATATTGAGAAAATCACCTTTAAAGTTGTCTAAATGAAGTTCTTAGCCATGCATTTTACTAATCAAAAATGATCAGTTTTGATATATTAATTGTAGCAAATTTACAAAATATCTTCACAGAACATGATCTTTACTTAATATCCTAATGATTTTTGGCGTAAAAATAAAATCTATAATTTTGACCCAAACAATGTATTTTTGGCTATTGCAACAAATATACCCGTGCTACTTAAGACTGCTTTTGTGGTCCAGGGTCACATATATATACACTGGAAATAAATACACATAATGAGTCAAAATTAATGTTGTGATATCAGAAATATACAAAGCAAAAAAAAAAAAGATTTTTCTCCTCATAAGGTCTGTTCTGACTGATATCAGTGCCTTATATGTCGCCCTCCACACTGGTAAATAACAAAATACAGCATGTGTTTGGTGGCGAGTGTTAATTTCACACCCTGTTTGCAAACAATCAAAATACTGGTGAGGGCTCTACGCTGGTATTCCCAGTGTTACGGGTTCAATTCAAGATGCCCATTAACCAGGATCCTCTATTATCATCATGGCCTCGAGTAACACACTAAACAGATCGCTTCAGGGGAACTGCCCTTGCAAGCCGTGTAAGTGAAACTGCTAAATGAAAAGTAACTCAGAAATGTGCTATTCTTGAATTTCCCACAGGGATCAGTGAAGCGTGGGTATTTTCATGAAGACCAATGAAAGCTGTTCACCTCTCACCACTGATCCAATTCAACTGAAGTGACATCATAAATCAAGATTAATAACTACAAGATGCCTGTGAGGTAACTCCAAATATACCGTCTCACTGTGTTCCCATACAGTACACTCTGTATATTTCTTTATGTCTACAGACTACAGAAATGATCAAACATTCTGAAAAATCATCCGCAGTTTCAGCCAAAAATTAAAGCAGTCGTCTCTTACCTGGGTCATCCTTCAGCTCCTCTTCTGTGTTGCCCAGTTCAATGTCTAAATCGATATCAAACACATTGTTCTGCCCATGATTTCGTGGTACTAGAAGGGAGAAAATCAAATATATTGGATGAGAAAAAAAATTTGTAGTACAAAAATAAAAACCCCAAATATTACAACATATAACATTAAAAAAAAAAAAGAAGTGTATAAATCACTCGTTTTTCTAAAGAAACATTGTCCAACAGTGACACCAGCAGGTAAAGTTACAGTCCGCGTCTCTCTCGCCTCCCCTGAGCCCATTCAGTTTTAACTGACCTCCTAAAGTGTTCGGTGAGTTTGGTGGGGGGGTAATTGAGAATGAATGGGGGAAAGTCACGTGAGAGGAGGCAATGCTCCATCGCGATATGATTGGATATGACTGGTTATGTTCGGCTGTGATTGGTTCATATGATTAAACCTGCCTCTTGTGTTTGTGCATTCCACATTTGTGAATCAGTATGAATTAACAATATAATGGTGTTAATGGGAAGACTAATTTAAAAAAGTAAGTAAACAACTCACACACTTAGATATAATCACTTTGTTACATTAAAATAAGACTTCAAATGGCATGAAAACATGACCTGTGGAAGTTTTTAGTGAGTAGTAAGTTTGGTGAAATTTAAAGTAAATCTCAGTGTCTGTGACCAATGTTTACAGAGCTTTGATGACTGATGAAATGAAAAAAAATCAAAAATAGTTAAAAGTTAACTATTAAAAAGAATAGCTGAACATAAGTTCACAAATAATATATATCGTTTAAATTGTTAATGCCTTGAGTTATTTTGGAATAAATGTAAAATGCTTAAAAGGCTAAGATTCAAACTTGGCTTTAACAGAATTTTGATAACATTGTTAATGTAAAAATATAAAATAGAATTGCTTTTTTTGCTTTTTTTAATAGTGTAAGTATATATATATATATATATATATATATATATATATATATATATATATATATATATGCACATACACACAACACACTAAATGACATTGCTGCCTTCATCAGTAAGATACTATATTGTGAACATAGTAATGGCTAAATGGCTTGCACAGCTTCTTGTACCTTCTGGCTTAATTGAAACAAATAAATGTTGCAGACAAGACAATTATCCTCTAAATTCCTTAACCCATAACCAAAATAAAGACTTAATGGAGGATTGGTGACAAGCGGGAGTGTGTACATCAAATATATGGCAGGATAACAGCTGGAAGAAAGTCAAGTCTGTGATTAGTCTATTGATTTCAATTATCCCTCAAGCCTTTGCTTGTGAAAGCACATTGTCCAGCCCATCCTCGACCCAATAAGAACATGTAGTAAACCGACATCACCCTAGGGTTGTTTTCAAACACTGCAGGTGTTTGGGGCTGTACACCTTTGACATGGTTGTTATTGTTTCTAATTGATTAAGTAAACATAATTATACTTCATCCCTAGGAGTCTATTTGCCTTATTTCCCCACTGTTATTTTCAGAGGCATCATTATTTATTAGGCCTATTTGAGCCCTCGGAGGCAGTGCAGGGTAACTGATTTATGTCCTGAGGCAGGGCCGACTGGTAATGTAATCTCTCTAGGTGTGTCTTCTGTTTTCATTAGGTACTGTCATCTGGATAGGAGGCTTTGGGGTGCAATTTGCTTCCCTGAAAAATCTGCCTTGTGGGAAGCCCAAGAGATGCCCAAAAAAGCTTTTGAACATAAAGGAAACAACAAAGTCCTTTGGGTCAGGAAATGGTTTTCTTAGACAGATCCAAAGGCCTTCACGGCCCAGTCCCAAATGATGCACTCAGCGGTTCTCCTCTGAATTCACACACTGGCTACAAAACACCACATAGACTGTTGCGTAGAATAGTGCGAGCTCAGCAAAGAGAGCAGCGAGGCGGCACTTGGGGGCATGCTTCTGAATCATAAAATGATATGGGACACCCTATGGTAGAGTCTTCACAGAGAAGCATGTGTAAAGGCCGTAAGATCACATCGTAAGACCACATCAAGTGAACAAAAGGGCTTTAAAGCTAGTCAGTTTACTCCCACGACAGCTATTTTCTAGCTCCAATCGACCTGAACATGGAAGAACGCCAGAAATCTCCTGAAATTAAATGTTTAATTCTTTGTTTCATTAACTTGGCACATAAGCAATAATATCTTAGAAAATTGGTATAGTTTTGCTTCTCTGGCTCAATCCACCCTATAGTAATAGCAATAGTAACTAAGGGAGGCGGGTCTTTGCAAAGGGTCAATTCAGGCTCAAAAAGTTTTAAGATTGATCCAACTAATGCAGGGGTGTCCAATCTTGCTTCTGGAGGTCCAAATCTCTGCAGAGTTGAGCTCCAACCTTAATTATACCTGAATCAAGGTCTTAAGACTCCTCCAGGCAGGTATGTAGGAATAAGTGGGAGCTAAATTCGTTGAGACGTTGGCCCTCTAGGACCAGGATTGGACACCTCTGGTTTAACTTCAGTCCTAATTAAAGAACTGAACCAGCTAATCAAGTTCTTTCGGATTACTGGAAACTTTGAGAAAAGTATGTTGGGGCAGTTCAAAGCAAAACTTTACGTGACACTGGTGCTTCAGAAGCAGGATTTGACACCCCTGTACAGTACATGTATATTCTACAGATAAGCTGTGGTCACATTTACCCTTGTTTTTCCACAAGGGAAATCCAGTCATTGTAATAGGAATACAAGGGATCAGGGATTTTGTTTGAGGCTGACAAATTTCCACACAGATTTGGCAAAGGGTTCAAGTTCATCACACTGACTCGCCACGTTGACCAACAGAAAGCTGCTTGCTTTGAAAGTAACTAATAGGGGAGTCAGCCAAAAGGAGTTTACTAAAATTTACAGATAATGTACTGACCCCTTTGACATCCAAGATGTTCATGTCTTTCTTTCTTCAGTCGTAAATAAATTGTTTTTTGAGAAAAAAAAAATTCAGGCATTTTCTCCACATAGTGGACATCCATGTTGCCTGCAAGTTTGAACTTCCAAAATGCAGTTTAAATGCAGCTTCAAAGGGCTCTAAATGATTCCAGCCGAAGAAGAAGGGTCTTACCTAACGAAACGATTGGGTGATTTCTAAAAAAAACCATACAATTTACATACTTTTTAACCTCAAACACTCGTCTTGTCTAGCTCTGTGTAAACTCTGTGTATTCCGGTTCATGACAGTTAGAGTATGTCAAAAAACTCCCATCTCAACTTCAAAATCGTCCTACATCACTGTTTCATCTTTTTTTTTTGTAAAAGGTGTTTGACCCTCCTTGCATGTCCACTTTGTAAACACCGGGTCTGTACTTCTGCACCGATGTAGGATGATTTTGAAGTTGGAGGAGAAAATGAGATGGGTGATTTTCGACCTACCCCAACTGTATTGAACCGGAATAGACATAGTTCACGCAAAGGTAGACAAGATGAGCATTTGAGGTTAAAAAGTGTATAAATTGTAATTTTTTTTAGAAAATAACCGATCGTTTTGACCCTTCTTGGCTGGGATTGAGCCCTTTGAAGCTGCATTTAAACTGCATTTTGGAAGTTCAAACTCACGGGCACCATAGAAGTCCACTATATAGAGAAAAATCCTGAAATGTTTGCCTCAAAAAACTATTTCTTTATGACTGAAGAAAGAAAGACATGAACATCTTGGATGACATTGGGGTGAGTAAATTATCTGTACATTTTTGTTCTGGAAGTGAACTTCTCCTTTAATGTGACTCCACTTTAAGGCAGAGAAATTGTTTCCGAATCTGAATAATGTTGAAGCAGATTTACTTACTGTGAACGTCGCCTCTTTGCTTCTGGGTAATGTCTTTGATGCTGTTATCAACTGGCGTCACAAGCGGTATAAAAGGTCTGCGTGTTGGGATAATGGGAACAACTGCTGTAACCACCGGGGCTTTTGTGGTAGTTCTGGTAGGCTGCGGATGGGGTGGGACCTTAGGTTTGTTTGTCACCACCACAGGGGGTTTACGTGTCGGGATGAGAGGCCTTCGGGTGGTGGTCACTGGGTCTCTGACTGGAGGGGTGATTTTTTTGTTTGGAGGAGGTTTGGTGATGGTGGTGATTGTTGTAGGCGAGATCCGTTTAGCCGTCACTGGTGGTCTGATTGTTGTGGTCCTCTTCTGGTCTGAGCCTGGAATTTTGTTACCCCCTTTGTTGTTATTGTTGCTCGGCGTGGTCTTTCCAGGTCGTGGTGGGTCAATAACCACCTTTGGGATAGCTAAAAGGAGAACAAACAGGAATCTCAGATTAATTTGAAGTTAACAAGAAATCAAACCTCAACCAAGCCTTTTTCCTCATTGCATTGGTTTAAACCTGGCCTATCTGGCATTCAGATGTTTTAACTGGTCATCAAGTTAGTCTCCAAGCCTAATATTTATTTAAAATGTTTTTAAATACGTTTTAAATTATTTTATTAGGTTTGAGAAAGCCAACTTACTGATCTGCTATATAAGCTGCTTCTTCTTCTTCTGAGCCAAAACTTAGTATCTCCTCCTAGAGCTTTAAAGCTACAACCACAAAACTCGGGTCAGACCTTCAGACTGGTCTGAAGTTAGTTGCTTTATCTTTTGTAACTGATCCAGCTTACAGTTTTTGAAAACCAGACTATTAAAACCTTCACTGAGGGGGTGAAAACATTTATACAAAGAGACCTATGGTGCATCTAAGCTGTTTATTGCTATAGCAAAGCTTAACAACTCTCTACTAGGCTGAAACCCAGCCTAAACTTTTCAGCTTAAACCAGCTAAGACTAGACAAACAGCTTAGGCTGGTTTTAGCTGGTTTTTAGTTGTTTTTTACTAAATCAACTGGTTTTAGCTGGTTTAAACATGTTAATCCCGCTAGAAACATGTTAATCATGCTAGCAACATGCTAGTAATTTGCTAATCATGCTAACAACATGCCAGTAAGATGCTAATCATGCTAGTAACTTGGTAATAATGCTAACAACGTGATAGTAACTTGCTAATCATGCTAACAGCATGCTAATAACATGCTAATCATGTTAGAAACATGTTAGCAACATGCTAATCATGCTAACAACATGTTAGCAACAAGCTAGTAACTAGCTAATAACGTTAGAAACATGCTAGTAACGTTAATCATGCTAGAAACATGCTAGCAATGCTAACAACATGCTAGTAACATGCTAACAACATGTTAATCAGACTATAAACATTCTAGTAACTTGCTAATCATGCTATTAACTTGCTAATCATGCTAACAACACGCTAGTAACAGACTAACAACGTTGTAATCAGCTTGTAAAAATAAAAACAACAAGCTAATCATGGTAAAACATGCTAATAACATGTTAAATCATGTAAGCAATGTGCTAAATCATGATAGCAACATCAACTTTCATACTTTTACAACTGCTTTCTCAAACCAACTCAAAGTTTGTTCTCAAACTTTACTCATCTAGTTTAAATAATGATATGATTTACTTAATATACATTGTTTGAATGTTGTCTACTGTAAGTTAAAGTAATAACACATCAGACTGAAAAAAAAGGCTGGTTTAAGCCGTTTTTCCTTATTATTCACATATTTGTCAAGACCATTAATTAATTTTTTCCCCCACTTTCATGTGTTGTATCTTTGCTATTACTCAGCCCTGTGATTCATCATGATTATCACAAATATAAATTATAAATCACTGAAAAAGACATTTGACATTATGAAGTTAGGCTCCAGTAGAAATTTTGGATGGGACTAAAAAGGACGCTTTCAGCTCATGTGTACAATGAATGCACGAAAGCCATCCATCACGTTCAACATGAATACCAGAAGCGCAAACCCTCATGTTTGAATCCTCCTTAAGGAGGGAACACTGAAGGAATGAATGTGACAATGCTATCTCAGGTTTCACAGGAGCTTTGATATGCGATTCCCAAAAAGGCAGTAATTCAACCCTTTCTGCACTTCTGAGTTACACCTGGCTGAAAGTTTCTAGACCAGATGCTGAGGAGGGATGTGTTGCCTCATTAATTGGTTTAACACTAATTAAATCAGGTGTCAGACTCACAACAACTGTATTTTTGTCCAATTAACAAATAATAACAAGATCAAGAACACTGCAGCGGTGTATGCATAACACTATACAGATAAAGCCGCTGACAGTGGTGTGCTCAGTTGTGATGTCACCTGATGCTCAAGGTGAGCCTCTCTTTGTTCACAAAGATTAAAAACATGGCAGCTATCAACCTCAAGTCACTCCTGACTAAAGCCACAGCAGACAAAAGAATTCCAGAGAGGGAGATGATTCGCAAGACAGAGATTTTCTTTCATCAGATCTAAAGTGTTACAACAAGAAATTCCTTCAGCGGCATAACATTAAACTCTGAATTAATCACCAGGAAATTATTGCCAGCATTTTTTTTTATATATATTTCATTTATTTTATTACACAAAGACATGTCACTTCTCCCTTTTAAATTATTCATGAATTCAGACCGTAAAGCATATAAATAAAAGAAAAAAAAAAACTAATGTATGTATATGGATGTACAGTCAAACCAAATATTATTCAGACACCAAATGTAATTTTTTATATTTTTTTTTACTAGTGGGTGCAGGACACTATTGCTCATTTATGTACGTGAGGATAGCAAAATAAAGTAAACTGTGACATATACACCCAAAAATTCTTCTTGGATTAACCATGAAGAATTAACAGTGGACTACCAGTAAAATTGCTAAAAATTTGGGAGCAAAAATTATTCAGACACTTTAACCTGACCATGTTTTGCTCAAGTATATTTTCTTTAATTGCTAATGCGCCCTTTTTACACCACAGACACTGAACAAAATTAAGCATTGCTTGGTAATTGGTCAACAAAGTATTAATAGTTATGTAAATAGCCATACTAACAGTTGACTGATTGTAATCCATTACATACCTTTCTATCAAAGTGACATTATCAAGATGAATTTGTTCTGACACAGTTTAACTCGGAGCTCTTGTCATATTTTATTACTATTTTCTAAGCCCTAGCGAATAAACTTTGATAATGTGAGAAATGTTGAAGGTGTCTAAATAAATTTTGTTTTGAATATATATGCATATATGCATAATGTTCAAAATTTGGATTCTGTACTTTATTTTAAAAGAAATATGCAGCAAGTGTGCATTAAATTGATGAAAAAGGGACAGTAAGTACAAGAAACTTCAATGTCAAATAAATGGTGTTCTTTTGAACTTTCTATTAATCAAAGAATCCTAAAAAAAAGATAAAAGTATCATGGTTTCCACAAAAACATTAAGCACCACAACTGTTGAGCAGCAAATTCAGCGTATTAGAACGATCATGTGAAAAATAAAATAAACATACCTCAAACTTTTGAATAGCAGGGAATATTTTTCATATATATTTTATCTTTTTTTTTATTTATTATATCTACACAAATATGCATTGTAATTGTTGATGGACTGTCCAATTCAATTCATTCCTAAGATTTTTTAAGGATTTCAGTCAGGACTCTGATGCCACCACTCATGGACGTTGTCCTTCCTGTCATTCAGCCACTATTCGCTCTGTTGGCACTGCACTATGGGATGCTGTCACGCTGAAAGCTGAACAATGTACCTATGTTCAACTTCCTGGCTAAGGCTGCGGCTTTTCATCAAGATTTTGCACCATCCATCTTCTTTTCTCTACTGACAAGTGCACCAATCCAAGGAAAAGAGAAAAAAAATTCTACAAAGAAGACACATTTACCACAGTGCTGTAACTGTAGTAATGGTTTACGGCAAGACCCCACAGGTGAATAGTGTAAAAATTCTAACTAATAGATGGATATTTTCCTTCCACCAGTCTGAAAGACATCAGGGAAGCAAAATCTTAAAACTGACCAGTGCTTGAAAAAACTTGTAGTCTCTTGCCTTAGGAGGCAGTGGTTTGCCACTAAATCATAAACTTTTTAATAATTCTGCTACTTTTTTGCCACTCTCCTATATAAGCCAGCCTTTGGCACAAAAAAAAAAAAAAGAAGGCTGTAGCTCCTTCAAAGTCCATCAATCTCCTGGCAGCGTTTGTGATCAGCCTTTTGCTTGGTTATCTCCTTTCGAGGGTTGACCGTATGCCTTCTACCTCTTAATGATAACCTTGCCTCAGCTCTTGAAAGCCTTTATACTAATGACTCCTGACTTAAGCCTTTCCAAACCTTTATCTTGAAGTGCTTTTGAAAGCACCGTTCCACCTTATTTTACTTTATGCAGCTGCTTTTAATCTAAATTAATCAGAATCACCGCAACTGAGAACAGATGGGGACCAATTAAATTGTTGCCTGAGCTGTAATGTGATTAGTTTATGCATGGAGTGTGTTCGTTTATCCAAATTAGACAGTTTTATTGTTGTGATATTAATTTTATTCTCAGTTTGGATTTCTGTCTCCACTGTAGCATTGCAGATTGTTCATAAAAAAAGGTTCCAAAACGAACCTTTTCCCTCAAGGAATCTTTTAGTGATCAGAACCTTTATCTACTATAAAGAATCTTTTGTGGAATGGAAAGATTCCACTGATGTTAAAGGTTCTTTATGGAACAACAGATGCCGATTAAATAAAAAAAAATATATATATAGCTGCAAGCAGCGATTACCAGGGATCAAGCGCTTTAAGGCATTTCAGCACATATCAATGATTTTAAAAAGCATTTTTGGCAAATCCAGGTAATTTACCATAGAAATATATTTTTTTAATGCTTATGATTGTTATAGTGCCAGCTGTGATCCAATCTCCTTAAAACTTTGCATGCTTGTTTAGAATCACCTGTCGCATGTGCTCAGCAGGTTTTGTGAAGTTTTGACTTTATAGGATTTGGGCTAAATTTGGAGAGGCCTCTTTTCTAAACCACCTTGTTATAGCTTTCCAAAGGGTCATTTCAACATTTTTTTGATAATTATTGACCTAGAGAGTCCAGAGAATTGTACTGCAGTGTTTTTTTCCCCAGATAAAAACGTTGTGAAAAATGTAGGACTAATTCGCAAAAGTAGGTTTTTTACATCTTCTCAATCATTTAACAAACAATTTGATTGACAGCAGTGGTTCTAGAGGCAAAGTTGTCCAGAATGAGGAGTTCTATTGTATGATACGATTTGTGAAAAACCACGCAATGTACAATTATTTACGCCCTTGAAAAATGCAATATCGCTCAGACCTTTAGGACCGTGAGTTGAACAGGCCCACCGAGTTTCATTCCGATCGGCCTCTGTTAACCTTGTTTAACATGAGCTCAAATTCGCCATGTTTTCTGAGATACACAAATGACCTTGTAGACACCTGTGGCACTTCGGACCAAGACCGTGCACACCAATTTTCATGTTGATAGGACAAATGGTTGCACAGTTATAGCCATTTTTATGTTTTTTTCCCCTCTTAAAGAGCCACCAAGCTCTGCGATTTTTTTCTTGTGACCCTCAGATTGAGCTCTTACATAAGTGTTTCCGAGTTTGGCAAAAATATCTTATTCCATTCTAAAGTTATAGGCATTTTACTAAAAGTGACCCTGCCCCTTTCAAATGTTTTGGCACCTCTTTGCGACAGTGAGTCGAAAGTTCACCTTTTTTTTTTGATAATTATTGATATTCACTCTCCAGAGATTCTTTTTGCACTGGTTTAGTTCCAATTGGGGGAAAAACCTAGGACTAGTTCGCAAAAGTAAGTTTTTAAAATAATGCAAAATACTTGAAAACTGCACCAGGCTCACACTCAAATCTAAGGCATGTGTTTTGTCCAGCATGAGCCAAGGATTCCAACAACGTAAGACAATTGAGTCTGTGATGAACGATTTCATACTTTTGTTCGCTGCAGCGCCCCCGTCAGGCTGATTGGGGTGAGCCTTGGTCACGTTGTAGGCGGTGTGAGCACTACCATCTTTCGAGTTTCAAGTCTCTACGACTTAAGGTTTGGTCTGCATGATCAGTTTTACGTGGAGATCGCTGATCCGTGACCATTCTAACAATTACAATAGGGTTTCTGTGCTATGCGCTTGAAGCCCTAAAAACGCATTATTTTTAGTGCAGCGAGCCGTTATGATGCAATTGCAGTAATTCTTTGGTTTGCATACTTACGTTTACAGTCATAGCCCACACCTCTGTAGTCATCCTTACACTTGCACTTGTATGAACCAGGTGTGTTATAGCAGGTGGCGTAGGGACCACACTGGTGTTGATTTGAAGAGCATTCATTCACATCTTAAAAAAAAAAAAAAAAATCATTATCAAACACAGATCAATCTGCGCAGTGTTGTTTGAAGTCAAACACACCCACTGTTTTTTGCCTCACCAGAGCCAATCACCAGCATTTTATTGGCACGCTGACTAGATTAACTCCTTAGGTAGCGAAATTTGGTACCAAACGACAAGACGTATTTCAATACTCTATGGTATCGACTCGAGGCAATTTAGTTTTTGCCTAAAAACTATCAAACTCAATACCCAGCTCTAGTGAAGAATACATGCAATAGCTTCTTACAACTAGCCAATGCAGTGCATTTTTATACTGCCCACTTTTTGAAAGCAAACCTATGAGAGATGAAAATGCCTCTTACAGGCAACTCGCTAAGTTTTGGAACAGAGCATATTGTTATCTATTTATAAAACTGAAAAAAGTAGTGTTGTTTAAAACAATTGGCACTATATTTTTTAAAACCTGAACTTGGCACAAAACGTCTGCTGTTGGCAGGAATGTGAGTTAAGATCACGAAGATTTTGTTAGACAAAGTTCTAGACAAAAGCAAAACTTTCAGCGTTTTAGAATCTTCATTTCAAATTGACACACTGCTGATTCACATCGTTTGTAAGATTTTTGAAATGACAAACACATCATCTGTACATACACAAAATCGCTCACCTGTACACTGATATTTCCCGTTGATGTACTGCAGGTCAAAGCCATCATGACACTTGCAGATGTAACTCCCAAATGTGTTGATGCACTTACGGAAACGCGGACAAACTGCTTGACCTGTTGCACATTCATCCACATCTGCAAAACAAAAACACCAGTCAATCATTTCATTTCTCCACTCTTTTTCATGCTCCAGTCTGGATTAAGTTAAAAAGGTCTCAGTGAATTAAAGTCTGGTTCTTTAAGTTTTTCACTCAAAGTCATACTACTGGTATTTATAATCTGTGAATATACATGTTACGTAATGCTATCAGGTTTATTTTTGAGGTGTTGACTGACTCTCTCCTTACATACTTTGATATTTTGTTTTGCCATATGCTGCATAACGTTTAGCTAAATTGTGATATACATCAAGCGGAGTGTAAAGGCTCTGCAGGAGTCTGAGAGAAGCGTACAGCAAACTCGACACTTATGTGTGCATGTACAGACATCCATCTAACCCAAGCTGCCCTCCTTAGAGCAATAAAAGTCCTCTGCTGAAATACCTGAAGAGTTGAACACCTGTGTTGTGAAACATTAAGATGGTCAGTCTCTGATTGATGGTCCTCTTTTAAAAAACTCACACTGTTTTCTGCACTCCCCTCCTCATAGCCTCCAGAAAAGAGGCAGAAAGGTGGGAAAAATGTAAGGAGTGGAGCTCAGCATATTTGTGCGTTAAAGTGCCACAGGTTAACTGACTCAATTTGTCGCAATCCATTTGTGATTTAGTGAACTGTGTGGTTAAGATGAAGTGAATATGGGCTTCTTAAAAATGTTTATGTAAGATGTGGTCTCTGTGACTATGGCACGCCATTAAGGCAGTCATTAACGAATGCCACAATGAAATATCCAAGCACTTAAAGCATAATTACCGGATCAAAAGAAAGAAGCTCAGCTCTGTTGTCAAGGACTATTGCAATCTTTAAGGTTCTGTGGCAGGAATGCAGCCTTGAATAAAAGCGACTGTGTTTTTGTGATACGTTCAGTGCAAAATTTTGTCATCTTCTGTGACAGCCACGAAAAAAAAACATGTCTAGATCATGTCACATATTCAAAAGACAAGAAGAGCACAAAGAGATCGTGCTCTCTTTTCTTCTGACTTAAAGGGGTCATATCATTTTTTATTTAATGTTTTTTTTTTCTGCCTGAAGTCTACATCTATTTACAGTTATGCAAATTAACAGATGCTTTCATTTAGGGAAATTTACAGTGCATTCAAGATAGGCCTATACATTTGATCAGTATGTTTGCTCCCAGAAAATGGCATTTCTAGCATCATATACTACATATTTAAAGCATTAAAAGCATTAAAGGCATTAAAAATAAAATGTATGAAGTTAATTATTATGAATAATATATATCTATATATACACACTTGCATATATAAACTAAAACATTCTATTATATATATATATATATATATATATATATATATATTATAGGCAATAATTATATTTTAAATTATTATTTTATATTTTTCACTATTTTTATTTGTAAACATAATATAAAATATTAATTGACACTTTTTTTCTTAATGAACGCCATTGCTAGCATCATGTAAATAGTTGAAGGACTGAAAATAAAATATTAATAATAAGCTATTAATAAATACTAATGAATAAAATTACATTATATATAATAATTGATATGATTTATAAATAACTGTAAAAGTAGTGTTAATTTATAAATCATATTATATTATAATTGTTTCTATTAGTAGTAGTATAAATAATATATAATATTTATAATGATGCTATTGATAGAAGGACTGAGAAGACAATATTACTAATAAATAAATAAATATATATAATACTAAAATAAAATTATTTAAAAAAATAAATCACATTTTTCTTTATATATAAATATTATTTTATAAATAATATTGATGAAAATGTTTATTTATACATCATTCATTTAATATATAATATTTATAAATAATATATATTAAATTTACATATAATTTTTAAAAAAATTAATATATATTATACACTATAAATTTTACAAAATGTGAAAATTGCATGCCACTTTTTATTGACAGATAATTTATTGGCACTTTTAAATACATGGTTATTTTAAACTGGGAGAAAGTTTTTCCAACAAAATAAATAATGAACTTTATCTCTAAAGCTCAAGAAAACTTTGATCCCCTTTTAAAGCAGGAAGTAAGGCAGTGAATTGTAATCAGCTCCTGCAGAAATGCATTACCCATGAACACATACCCACACAAGTCCTGCCATCTGGAGCCAGCTGTAGACCTGGGGACGGGCACTGGCAGCGAACTTCTCCTTTCATTACTTCACAGCCGTACTGGCAGTTCGCCATGCTGCATGTCCGGGCATCTGACAGAAACATACAGTAACCAGATTTAGCACTTACCATACAATCACATATTTCTGCCACTTTCAGTACAACACAATACCTTACTGTAAGCACAAAAGACTTAGATAAAAAACAAAATCACCTACTGAGGTTGTATATAGTGTATAAGCAGCCAAGCAAATGAACATAGACAAAAGATGAATGGCCATTAAATGGGGTGCAAGGCCACAGGTCAGAGAAGGGAACACACTACTCCACATTTAGCTTCATGGCCTTGAAGGAAATGGGCATTGAAGCAGATAACCTTGTGTTATTAGATTGTGCAGTGATCTATTAGCCCTGTGGAGAAACACCACTCCACATTCTCAACATCGGTGTCGAGGGGGTCGTCACAGTGCAACCCATTTTCCATGAGACAGCAAGGTAAAAAACACTCTGGAGAAAAGGAGATGGCACATTGTTCCTGCTAATGCAGGTGAAAAAACAAAAATAAAACTCAATTATTCCCTAAAGTCTCTGAAAAAAAAATGAGAAGGAGATGGAGGGAGGTTTCTATAATTTCTAGGTTTCCATATTCTATATTCCTGTATTCTTCTGATATATCAACAAATACTGGGGCAGTATGAAATATCTAAAATAAAAATAATATTAAAAGGCCATTATAATGATGTTTGACATTTATTTACATTTACTCAAAACTCATTTTAGACTACCATTCTGGCTGAGTGTATATATATATATATATATATATATATATATATTTCTTGAACAACAACAACAACAAAAATAATAAATTAATAATTACTACTAATAAAAATTATTATTATTTATTAAATTAATATTCATATTCATTATTTTTCATTGCAGGGTGAATGCCATGCTTTATTTTTTTATAATAATAATAATAATAATAATAATAATAATAATAATAATAAACAACAACAACAACAACAACAATAATAATAATAATAATAATACTTTATATTCTAAACTAATATTTTCCAAATGCATTTTTATGTTATTTTTTATTGTTCATACTGTTTTATTTTTTAAGTTATTATGATGATGATGATGATTATTGTTATAAATTAATGTTTTCTATTTTTTATAATATAATATAATAATCATTTTTAATAATAATTTAATTGTATGTGGTATATCATGTTTTTTTATAAATTATTATTATTATTATTATTATAAATTAATGTTTTCTATTTTTTATAATAATATAATATAATATAATATAATAATAATTTTTAATAACGATTTCATTGCATGTGGTATGCCATGCTTTATTTTTTAGCATTTATTATTATTATTAGTAGTAGTAGTAGTATTAAAGTTTATTTATTCTACTAATTAGAAAATAAGTTTTACAAGTAATAAATTTACAAGTCAGTATATTATAACATTTATATGACATTGAGTGCTGGAGCCTATTTCAGAAGGGCTTTTTTTATTTACGAATAATTTGAGCCAAACACGCAGACCCTTTCAGAGTCTTATCAGACCAGCACCCAACCTTTCTAAACTATGCAATAATCTGCAATCCAAGTACTGACAATCACTGTACCACCCACGTCACAAGAGCCGCTCCGCACTTTGATTAACTGTGTGATTCAGTGGTGTTTGCTGAAGTGTGAGCTGTAGGGTGGTGAGAAAATATTTATCAGAGAGTGGAATCTCACAGGCACGGGCCACTTGGTGTAGTGAGAATAGCTTAAGGCCAGCAATAAGACTTAGCCTTTACTGGCAGGGTTGAAGTTCACAGCTTTCTCATATTTTTTTGTGAGTCATTTGAAAGCTCTCTGCAGGGTTGAGGGACGCCCTGAGCTCTAAGAATGATTTGTGTACAGGAAAAGAGACTATTAAAGAAAACACATAAAAAACAAAAAAAACAAAATAAAATCGAGGAAGGAAAATTGTGTTTTTTTTCCTAAAGGGAAAAAAAATAAAACCTTTCAGCTGCATATTTGGAAAATAAAATAAATCAGAAAGACAATGCTAAACTCTTTGATCTCTTCTCTAAATGAAACTATAAAAATAAAACTATTTATAACAAGAATAACTTTATATAGGAAAAAAACTTTTAAATGCATATTTGAACAAAAATAAAATAAAATAAAATAATAAAATAAAATAAAATCTTTAAATAAAACTAAAAATAAAATAAAATAAACCATTTATAGTTCCCTTCTCTAAACAAAACTATAAAAATATAATTATTTTTAACAAGAAAAAAATTATTTCTACAGGGGGGAAAAAAAGACATTTTAAATCCAGATTTGAAATTAAATTAAATTATTTTTTTTTATTAAATTTCATCTTCTTTAAATGAAATTTCATGTTGTATGCATACACTTCTTGCATTATCCATTTTTTTCTTTGTGAAAATGTTTAGAAACAATCTGCCAAAAAGCCTGTGAAACTCTAGCTTGTAGAAACAGTGTATAGACACTGTGATTCACCCTGCTGGGCAGCACTATCATACTTTTCAAGCAGAGCGTTGAAGAGCTATTGAACAAGGCAACGATTGACACAGCTGGACACCACGTGCAAAACAACGAGATGTGACTCACTTCCACAGCTCCCATCAGGCAACAGCATGTATCCGTTTAGGCAGTAGCATTTGTAGCTCCCGTACGTGTTCATGCACCTGTGTTTACACGGCCGAGGCTTGAGGCCACACTCGTTCAAGTCTGCAGACAGAAAAACACAGAGGGGGAGGTTAGAACATCCTCGTGCGAGAGGGGGAGGTCGAGTGGGGCAAGAATTAGGCTTAAACCACAGGTCAAATCTGAAAGGTCAATCCTTTCAAACTTGTGAGGTGGCGTCTGCGGGAAGAAGGTGAAGCCGCAGGCCACCGTGTCTGGACAGGCCCACCTCAGCGTCTCAATCCACAGGACACAAACCTGCACTTTAGCTTCCAACACTCTGAGTCTGGTTTTGAGTTTTGATACTGACACATTGAAAGGGAACGTCTTCCTTCTGACAACTCTGCAAAGGTCAACGATGTACTCATTTCCAGACTTTGAATATTTAAAAATGTTCTAAACTTGGAAGCTGTTGACCTATTTCTAGACTTTGAACACTTCTTACTGCCATATAGTTACGACTATATCCATAACCGTCTTTAAAACCTAACTTCAGGACAGCAGATTGAACGTCAACAGCACATCATATAAAGCAGATACATCGAGGTTTGGCATTTACGTCACGATTTGGTCAGTTACCCGGATGTGCGGCCGTGTTGGCGATACTCGAATGTAAACAACGGCATGGATTACATGGCTAATGTACTACTGAACACTGTTCTGCTAATTTATGCTGTCTAAACCACAGAAAAAACGCGTGGAAGCTGCTAAATCATATAAAGTACTTAGTAAGCAGGAAAGGGTACAATATTTTGACAAACTAAAATTAATTGGTGGTAAATAAACGTATGAACAGTATTGATTAAGATATTAACCTAATATTTCACCTACCTGACCGGAAATGATAAGAACAAACAGGAATGCTGTCCAGATTCTTGCCCTGGAAATCCTAGTTCAGTCTGACCAACCACAAACGCCTTTCGTTCCTCAGACAGTTTTTTGCACTCTTCTCCTTAATTTGTTATAACTTTTGGCAGTCTATAGTCTCCAAATGTTTTTCCTTGTCCGACCGATTAGTACAGGCCAAAATATGACAATAATTTTCAGCAGCAATAATCAGCAAAATATGCAACTTTCGTTCAGTTCAGTGGAATTGTTTACGTTCCGTCCCGCCAATTTGTTCGATTGATGACGTGAAAGCACTCTATACGTTACATCGCGGAGCAAAGAGGAAACTGACAATGCCGTGATAGACAAGACAGAGAAGGTAACTTTTGGTATGAAACAAAGTCTCAGCTTTCTAATTTTGTCATTTTGTAAGAAATTCAAACAATAAATAACGTTTTGTGGCTCTTTAATGTTTCCTGACAGATCGCTTGAGTGCCTCAGTTCAAGCAGGATGTGAACCGACCATCTCTTCCTCTTTACTAGTTTATACCACGACATAAACATGAATGAACATCAGAAAGTATCTTGTTTCAACCGCGGAAAGAGGTCAATACACACCATTCTTCAAGTTTAAGTTCACCGACGTTAATCTGATCTCCTGTCCTGTTTGTTTGCCGGGCAAAATGGCGGAGTCGGCTTATGATTGGTTAGATCGCCTGTCAATCAAACTCCACTTTAACTAAAATTAAAAGTTAAACTAAAGTTATTAAAAATGATTTTCATTTAAAAATTATAATAGTAATAAATAAATAAATGAATAAAAACTGGAAATGTTTCTTTGGAAACTAATTGACATGAACATACTAAAATTACTATACAAGTTAAAAAGTTAAAATTTAAATAAAAAATAAAGTTAAGAAGAAATATCTTTTTATCTTTTATCTTTAAAAAAAATAAAAATAAAAAAAATAAAACAAAATGACTAAAACTTCACACAAATTAAAAGGAAAGCAAAAAATATAAGAATAAAAGCTCATTTAAATTATTAATATTATAAATATTTATAAATAATATGATAGAAACCCGTTCCAAAGTCCTGATATGAATCAAATGATTCGCGATCCCACTCCAAAGTTCCAATCTAATGATTCGCGAACCCACTCCAAAGTCCCGATCTGAATCAAATGATTTGCGAAGCTGCTCCAAAGTTCCAATCTGATGATTCACGAACCCGTTCCACAGTCCCAATCTGAATCAAATGATTCGCAAACCCACTCCAAAGTCCCAATCTGAATCAAATGATTCTCAAACCTGCTCCAAAGTTCCGATCTAATGATTCGCTAACCCGCTCCAAAGTCCAAATCTGACTCAAATGATTCATAAACCCTCTCTGAAGTTCAGATCTAATGATTTGCGAACCAGCTCCAAAGTCCCGATCTGAATCAAATGAGTTTGGAGCGGGTTCGCAAACCATTAGATCGGAACTTTGGAGCGGGTTCGATCAGAATCAAATAATTCTTTGAAATCAGAGAATCTGAATAAAAGATTCTCTAACCTGCTCCGAAGTTCCAATTTAAATCAATGATTGGAAGTCTGATTTGCAGTACGCCATTTAAAGTCCCGATCTGGATCAAATGATTTGCGATACCCGATCCAGTTGGAGCATTAATTTTGCATGAAAAGATACATGCTCAGTGAAAAAATTAAACGCTTATTTCTACTTTTTAAGTACCTATTTAGGAAAATTGCTGTTTACAAGGGTTTTCCAGGCCTTAAATTTCAAAAAGTCAAATTTAAGTGTTTCAAGAACCCTGTGTATTTTTAATTAGTTTATGATAGACTTTTTTATTAACTGATAACAAATGATGACAAATTATTCTTTTATTTATTTAATCTTGACGATAAGCGATTGTTTTATTGTTTATCCGCTCCTCAAATGATTACTGAGTAGCACATATTTTAATTACTTGATAAATGATTCTTGTATCTAATTATTCTTAACAATAAGTGATTGTTTAATTGTTTATTCACTACTTAAATGATTACTGAGAAGCACAAAAATAGCTCTCATTTGTTAACAACTATTTTAAAAGAATAAGCTCAAGAGGTTTTTCTTTTAGCAAGGCAAAGCAATACTTCACTTTTATTTGAAATAAACAGCACAAGTGTTGGCTATACAGTAGTTTAATCTGTGCTCACCCATATATCCTAAAGTCTAGGCCACGTGGGTGATCAGCTGGGCTACACATCACTTAGATCTCAATATTGTAAGGTACACAGTCAAGTTTATAGGCCAGACACGTAGCGTGATGCCTGCAGTCTCATTTGCACCGGACTGAAAATAGATTCTCCTGGCTGCCGTACATGAGTGTCTTTGGCATGGCCCAGTTCTGAGCGAATGGCGCCATCTTTAGCGATGGGGTATGCGCGGAATGCATTCTAGCGGCGCGCGTGCTGCCTATATTTGACAGGTGGCACAGATTTAAATAGATGAATGGCACAGTGTATTAATGGTAATTGGCACCGGTGGGAGGTCACTCGCTGGAATGATTAGTCGAGGTGGGTGAGGACAGCTACAATCACTTCCCAAATTCATCTTAGCAAGAGTCGACTATTATATTTGAAACAAAGACAACATAAATCTCTCAGTTTCAAAGTTCAAACATTTCAATGCAATGAAAGAAAATTGGGCTGAGTATTTACCACCTTTTGAAACCGTGAGACGTTTCTTTGTAAGCGCACACACCCGCTGAAGCTGTGATTACACACTCAGACTGAATTTAAATTCCCAATTAGGCATGATGATTGGGGACACAATCGACTAATGCTGACCCTTTTCTTGACATATTCTTTTCTTGTGGATTGCACATGGGCAAAAGAACTATGCCTTTAAGAAATTACAATATATTACCTAAAAACTAAAATGTCTAAAGCTTACACACTACACCAAGCGATAATCATCTGTAAAATCTCAGAACTGCATCTCCACGTTGACTTTCTTTCTTGTCTATATTTCTCCTGTAGAGTTTTCTGAAGTCTCAGTGGTTCAGGCAGTAACTCGACTCTCTGAGCAGCATGCAGACAAATTCATCTCTGAAAGATGTTTAGAAAAACGAAGCAACTCGTGCTTCTGTCAAGAGAGGTGAAGAGGAGACTAACCCATCGCAGTAGACTCATTGGCCCTTTGCTCGCTCAAATAAAGCTGAAAACAGCAGAAATGAAATGTCACATTCCCAGAATAGCCGTACTTGACAAGAGACAGCTCTGAGCAGCAGCACATAGTGAACTAATGATAAGAAATAAAGAAATAAATTGTCCAGTCTGAAGGGAGAAAATGGAGGGTAGGAGGTGTGAAGGTGTTGAAAACCCAGAACAGAGAGCAGGTAGACTAAACGAGTTCACACCGTATGGGAAGTGTGACCGCAGCCTATTCTGAGCGCTGCACTTATGAACACTGAAGAAACAATTAAAAAACTGATTAAAGAGATTATTTACCAGCCATTGTGCCACCCTAAAAACATTTACCATGTTAACAAATGTGTCCATCAGTTACTACAGTTATTGTTAATTCTGTAAAAGCAAAAATATATATTTTTAATTTTCTGAAAAAAAAAAAAAAATGGTGCATGGTTGCTAGGGTAATAATAATTATTATTATTATTATAGTAGTTTTAAACATCTGCTTTTAATTTTTCTATTATTATTATCACTATTATTATTATCAACTATATATATATATATATATATATATGTATATATATATATATATATATATATATATATATATATATATATATATTACACTTTACACATATTTATATCATACATCTTCTAATAAAAATAATAAATTAATATCATTAAATATCACCTTTTTGTACCCCCCCCATCAATCTGTACATGGTTTATATAATAATAATAATAATATTAAACATATACATCTACATGTATATTACATCATCTAATAAAATAAAATACAAAAATAATTTAAACAAATTTATTATAATATAAATATATTATATTAAGTTGCAAAGTTATAAGTGCAGGTTTTGTCCCTCGTCCGCCATCCATAGATTGTTTAGACAGAGACAAAAAAATATGAGTAATAATAATAATAATAATAATAATAATAATAATAATAATAAAAATAATTGTAGTAGCATTAAACATCTGCTTTTATTGTTTCTATTATTATTATCATTACTATTATACATATAAATTATATATGTATCTCAATTACACATTATTTATATAGATATCATACATAATCTAATAAAATAATTAATTTGTATAAATTCATATAATAAAATGCACCTTTTCGTCCAGCCCCATCAGTCTGTAGATTGTTTATATAATAATAATAATAATAATTGTAGCATTAAACATCTGCTTTTATTTTTTCTATTATTATTATTATTATTATTATTATCAAAATGATCTATATATATATATATATATATATATATATATTATATAGATATCATACATCATCTAATAAAGAATAATTCATTAAATGCACATTTTTGTCCCTCCCCATCAATATGTAGATGGTTTATATAATAATAATAATAATAATAATATTAAACATCTATATATAACATCTACATAATATATATATCATCTAATAAAATAAAAATACAAAAATGATTTAAATAAATGTACTATATTGTAATTATATTATATTATATTATATTATACTATATTATAAAGTTATAAGTTATAAGTTTTTGTCCTTCCCCCACCATCCATACATTGTTCAGACAGAGACAAAAAAAAATATGAATAGTAATAATAAAAATAAATCGCTAGATAAATAAATACACACATACATACACATACAATTTTACCACCACTAAAAAAAAATTTCACCATAACAATGATTGCAATAACTTTAGACATATCGGCTACTGTTACCATGGTCAATTCACTTGAATCTGACAACCTATACTGCAGGTCTGTTGATAAAAAAATTTATGAACAGAATTACCTCAGAACCAGACAACAACAACAATAACATGACAGACACTTTTTGAATGACAGGATATTTGTTTGGGAACTGGAGATGGGCCTGAGATAGAGGAGAGACAGGCAGAAGGTTAAAGAGAAAGAGACCGGAGAAGAGCAGCCGGGCAGCCACTTGAATGCTCACAGATGAAAGATGCCCTGCTTTAGAAGTTCAGAGGAACTGAGAGACACAGACAGGATGTGTGTGTAGGAGAAAGAGAGCAGGGTGAAACAGAACAGCCTCTTAAAGGCTTTATGTGTGTGTGTGCTTCTGCCAAGGCATGCATGGCTTTCTCCGTGTCATTCCGGCCATGCCTGTGGAGGCTTTGGGGATCTGCTAAAGGGAAAGTATTCACTCTCGCTGGGCTAAGCAGACTGCACCATGCACGTGGGCCAGAGGGGTGGCGCTTGGAACGGACGCAGGCGTCATCCGGTAAGCGGTCTTACAAGAAAATCACACACACAGGATTAGCTCACCCTCCGAAGGCACCGCAATCGGCTGGTGGTCCATGGGAACAAAAACGGGAGGGTGACTGTGCCATAATGGGGGGCTAACATAGCCCTGCTCTTCTTTAGGAGTAAGGAAAACAGACAGATAACAGCACACAAGACAACGTGGACATAAACATTTATAAAACACACCTTTGAGCTGGCCGTATTCCTGTTGAGGAGAATAATAACATTATTCAGTAAAGATTATATGCAAATGAGTAGATAAAGTGAAACGGCACTGGCGGTGCTTTTAACTTCAGGATATGCAGAGCTAAACAATGTGGAACAGGGCTTCATTGTGAAATGCAAGCTATGATAATATTCATTTATATTTTCCCCACCCACATTGCCTTGGTCACATCAGGAGAAAGTCATTTCTGATGTAAAATAAATAAAGAAATCACTTAAATAAATAAAAAAATATAAAATAAATACATACTTTTTCCCTTATAATGTTTATTGATTTTTTTTACAATAAAAACTGGAATATATTATACTGTATATATTTATACAACAGTTCTTTCTGGTCCTCGAATCTGATTGGCTAAGAGGAGTGCAATATTCTAGTGATAACAGAACTCCAACTGTTTCACCGTTTGTATCACTCTGCTTGCAGTATTTCTCACAGCGAGTTTCATGGTGGACACCCAAATCCTTTATAATTTTATAAATAATACTGTTTTTGTGTCACGGACTGTGGTTTTAAAGGGGTCATCGGATGCCCATTTTCCACAAGTTAATATGATTCTTTAGGGTCTTAATGAAAATCTATAATAGACTTTGGTTAAAAATTCTCAATGGTTTCGTAAAACAACACCCTTTTTAACCTTGTAAAAATAAGCTCTGCAAAAATTATCCCATTCTGAGGGATTGTTCCTTTAAATGCAAATGAGCTCTGCTCACCCCGCCCCTCTCTTCTCTCTGCTGCTCTGAGAGATTGTTTACTTTAGCCGCATTTAGTGCGTTTAGCCGCAAAACTTGCTAACTAGCACTTTATTAGAAAAAGTAATTGCAGAGATCATAAAAAAAAACCTTATACTCACTTCTGCTGTAGGTGAAGCTGTATCACGAATGATTTACACGAACATAGACACATTTATGTAGATCAGGAGGCGCATTCCCTTCACAAACAAATGTAATCCACTGCATATTCAGCGGCTCAGATGTCGGGAGTGAATGACGACCACTATGTTCATTATTACATCCAGCAACACAACACTTCAATCGCTCAATCAGAGATATTCTTGTCTAACTTACATGCCTGCTCCGGCATCGAAACAAAGGAGGTCGGACTGTGACAGCTGGTCTAAGGTAAGAGCTCATGTCAATCAACTATCGCGGGAGCGGCCTCTGTCGGTTTGACTCCACACCGACAGGCATCTGAGAATTGTTCTGTTTGAAAAAGGGGATATTATTTTTACAGATTAATTAAAAACCACTGCATGGATTTTTATCATTATAGGGTTGATTTGTACATACACTGCCAACACACCTTAATGTTCAAACAACATGTAAAAGTGAAGTTTGCAACGATGACCCCTTTAAGAGTTTTTTTTTTTAGGTGAGAAATGCATTTGTTTAGACTTCAAATATGTGGTTTGTTAATAAAGATAACGTCTATTTGAAAATTTGTGTGAACGTTTTTCAGAGATATGAGCTCCAGGGCATCAGCAGTTGTTCAGCGCTTATGAACCTGCTGAGAGAAGCCTTACTTCGGCCAGATCTTCTGGAATTTGCTGCTGGCTCTGATGTCTCTATAGTGGTTAAACATAAGATATAATTCGTAAATCTAATGGGCAGTCTTGGTCTCATTAATCAATTGTTTATTGTTTGTTTATTCCATAGCAAATAGTTTTGGCTGATGGAAAAATCTCACCATTTTTTAATGTAACTTTAATGCTGTATATCAGAGTGCTGACTTTGTACTTTTGACTAAATTGCCTAGCAACTTTTACGATGGCTGTTGTTGTTGTTTATTAAATATTATGATTCAATAATTAATATTTTATATAAATAACAGTAGTATTTAATTATTATGTTTAGTACTGGGAAACAGTGTGTATTCTTGATGGTGATTTTAGTTACAGTGTTTTGCCATTAGATGGCGACAAGAGACTGTTTTCATGAGTGAGTCAGCATTAAAGACTTTTATATTGAAAGAGACTGAAATAAAGCTGTAAACAAGTTAGTTATTTTTATTTTCAACAAATGCACTGATCAGCGCTGTCATCAGAAATCACCTTTAATAGATGAAAGAATATCACGACAAAGATATCGCTTTCCTCAGCGGACATTCAAATGAATGTTTTATTGTGTAAAACAGAGAATATGAGATTGAACTGAAGAATTAATGCTGTATCAGATCACACTCGCTCAGTCTATCTATCTCTCTTAATACTATACATAACAGTGAGCTTTTAATACAGTAATACAATAAGCTTTCAGTGGAGCAACTCAAGGTTCCTAAAGTGACGTTTTCAAAATTAGTAACAGAGGCTTGGGCTCAGCTGTTAAATGGTCAAACTGAGATTTGAATCTGTGACAGAAGCAAGTAGTTAGCACAAAAGAGTGTTTTTAAAGACACTCCATTGTTGTTTCTTATATATTTACACACTAGTGCCGTTGAACTGTTAACGAATTAGTAACGAATGTTTGGGCTCAGTTGTTAAAACTGTCAAACTGAGATTCGAATCCGTGTTGGAAGGAAGTAGTTACACACTAGTGCTACTGAACTGTTGTATAAACACAATATTACACTTATAGCCATGTGATACGGCTATATATATATATATATATATATATACCAGGTAATTTATATTAAGACCAGGACTGTATATTAACAAAATAGAGTCAATTTTGATTTCATTAAGACTTTAATAAATGTCTCTGTTTTCATTTTGAAACATCAATGAATGTTATAAAGAAAAAAGTATGCATCTGTTTTCATTTAATGTATTATATATATACTTTCCGTTTTGGTCACTCCAACCACCTGTCATATAAAGAGCCTTCTTCACAATCCATTTATTTTATAGATAGATAAAAAGACTTTTCCTACATGTCTTGTCAAATTTCCTGTTTCACTTGAAAATAAAACATAAATGGGTTGCCAGTGCCGTTTCATGTTGAAAGCACAAGTCAATTTTGCTTTCATGATTTCTTTGAAGAAAAAAGCACATTCCTGGTCTGCAAAAAATAGATAGTACAGATGCTGATCAGATGTTGTTTTTTTTTTTTTTTTCCCTTATCAATCTGATTTTTGGAGAAAATAAAAAAAGTTACATGGAGAGGACCAAACATCATGACCTAAAACCTAAAAATAGTGGTGGAGAGAGGCTAAAGCGTGTGGTATTTAAAGTGTTTACAGTCTTCAGCTTTCAAAAATACCCAGTACAGTACCAACAACTGCTTGTGATTGACACTGGAAAAAAAGAGAGGAGGGAATGTCAGTGTTACAGAACAATGCCGGCGCTTTACAGCTTAATTATATGATGACATGTAAAGAATCCCATTTAATCCCCTCAGCTGTGCTTGGCTTTCCGACTCCTAAATAATGCATGGAAATGAACAGTGTTTTTCAAAACACAAAACACATTAACCATTATTATGCCTTTGGCATGCTAAAAAATCAAACATTTATGATGCAGACTGTCATCTTTTGAAATCTGTGCTTCCATATGTGAGTTCTATGTTTTTGTAACAAGAAGACATCAAGGAAAATATTAAAGAGACTATTTTACAGTTGTTACTTGATGTTTGCCCTGCAGACTACATATAATGTTAGTCAAGGTTTCTTGTATCAAAACAGAGCTTTGCTTTGCATGATGTTTTTCATCCTTTCTCTGAACTTTAATACTTCGGTATTAAGTTTCTGCAATCAGAATAAGCCAATGTTTAGAATGTGCATCATCAGTATAAACAAAAACAGGTTTAAACTGGTCTCTCAGTCTGATCAACCTGGTTTATTTATCTCAGCCTGACTGATTTATAAAAATGTCTAAAGTCAGCCAGCATTCATTTCAAACAAATTAAATGTTGTACAGTGGATTTTACATGAGCCAAACCATGTGATATTTCTTAGTATTTTGCCAAATGGCTTAAAGTTTAACAGGGGACTATTTTGGAACATCTATTTTAGTTATATCTGTCAAGTAGTCATGACAATTTATGCATGATATTAAAAATAATCACTAACAGCAGAAGCTCCATGATATGCTCCCTTTAAAGAGACAGTTCACCTAAAAATGAACATTCTCTCATTTATTCAACCCCTCACTTGTTTTTTCTGTTCAGCACAAAAGAGGACGTTTTTAAAACTGCTGGTAACCAAACAGCTATTGACTTCCATTGTATTTTTTTTTTTTTCCAATACTATGGCTACCGTCCACTGTTTGGTTGCCAGCATTTTTTAAAATAACTTCTTTTGTGTTCTACAGCTGAAATAAATTCATACAGGTTTGGAGCAGCTTAAAGGTGAGTATATTATGGTGAACTATCCCTTTAATAAAATGAGCGTCTACCATGGACTATAAAGAGAGGAAACAGAAGACGTATTGTTAGACGTGCATTCACCATAAAGCGGCTCGATCTTAATGTCTGAAAGTATTTTACGATACTTGATGCCCCGTAATGGATTCCTAACAGGCCTCGGGAACAGCAGGTAAGCAGATTCTCATTTACAGAGACCCCCGCTGAAAATTAGCATCTTATTAAATTGATTTGATCCACGGAGAGCCGAATTCAGCTCTGTGTCACTTCACTCCTAAATGGATTAGCGCTTTAATGAGTTTATTTGTTCTGGGCAAAGATGCCCATCTGCCTTATATCATCTCCATGACACTGATGTTACAGTGAAGAGCAACAGCTGACAAAATCAAGCAGATCAAAGGAGGCAAATGCTAATCGTGTTTTAATTGCAAAATTTAAAAAAAAAAAAAAAAAAAAAAAAAAAAAGATAATGACTATGTTATATTTTGTCGGAACTTACAGTCAGAACTGCGTCATTTTATAAACTGTGATGCACAGACTTATTGCTTTATTACAGATGCTCTTCATGGCATTTTGCAGGCTGTACTTAGAGTTTGAGTTACATGAACTGTTGCCCTACATGTCACCAGGGAGATCTGTGTGTCTGTAAAGATCAAGACGACAAATGTCAACCAATGTTCAACTAAAGTAAATGTCTTCAGAATGCATTTCTATCAAATATCGAATATAACCTAAAGGTAAAGTGTGTGACCAGCCAAACCATGACATCCTGATTCGGATGAACAGATAGTTCCACCTCAAATATATGTCACTGTCGACGTTTCTCTCTCAGGTTGATCATTTGCATATTTATTATCAAAATAATAATAGGACCACAGAGCCCAGTGTTTGCACTTTTTGGTGGAAAATCAACCTAAAAATTGCATACTTGTCTTTGCATGTTAAACTGGGGTAGGTGAAAGTACTTTAAGATTGAAACAATGACACGCATCACCTTTAAATCCCGATTTGGTTATTTAACTTTGTGGGTGTTATCCCACCTCATTGCCATGGATTTAGTACTAAGCTCTTTATCATTATTTCTGTTCAGCTCTCCTCGTGGTTTATCTGCACACTAATCACTTGTGGTGGATCCTTTAAACACTGAGACCCTGGCTTATGTATAAAATGTGAAAATTTGATAGCAGGTGCACAAAATAAATAAATAAATAAATATGAAGAGTTTATTTGCAAAAACAGATAACACTGTTTTTTTTTTTTTCAAAAATCATGTTTTTTATTATGTTAACATGTTTTTATTGTGCTTTATTGTGTTAGTTGGCTGTATTTTTGTAGTTATTTTTACTTAATCAAAATAACCCAGTTGCAGTTTGATTGAGATTAATTGAAAAAAAAATTTTGAAAGGATTTTTGAAAATAGTTAAAAATAGTTATCTGCTTTTGAAAATTAACTTCAATATATATATATTAACTTCAATATATATAAATTAAAAAAGTTTCATGTTTTAATAGAAAATACAAATGCAACAATCTTTATTTATATTTTTTAATATAATATTATGCATTTTTTAATATAATAAGGAAATAATATGTAATATGTTTAACACACAACTGTCAACGTAGGAAATCTTTCTAAATTTTGTGACAGTTTCTCATTTAGGGTGATGAACATGCATGCAAAGTTTTCACACACATATGCATATGTGCATGCAAAATGCACATATATAGTCCTATATAATATATATATATATATATATATATATATATATATATAAGATTTTTTTTATTATTAGTTTTAGTTATTTTACTGCATCAAGTTAAAAGTAAATCAAAATAAGAAATGGTGTCCTGGTAGCTAGCTGAAATAAATTATTTTATTTTATTTTATTTTATTTTATTTATTCAATTATTATATTATTTTATATTATTATGTATATAAAAATAATATGTTATTTTAATATAATTGAGACTACATTATAATAATATTATTTTTATATTATCCATTTTTATTTTCATTTTCATTTAGTAACTGTCATTTTTAGTAGTTTTTGTTTTCCTTATGTGTGTGTCTATATAGTCCTATTATATATATATATATATATATTTATTTTTTTTTTTTTTTTTTTTTATTAATTAGTTTTAGTTATTTTACTGCATCAAGTTAAAAGTAAATCAAAATAAAAAATGTTGTCCTGGTAACTAGCTGGAATAAATTATTTTATTTTATTTTTAATTTAATTTAATTTTATTTTATTTTATTTTATTCAATTATTAAATTATTATTTTATATTATTATGTATATAAAAATGTTATTTTAATATAATTGAGACTACATTATAATATTATTATTCTGAATCTGTTTTTATATTATCCATTTTTATTTTCATTTTTAGTAGTTTTTGTTTTCCATATGTGTGTGTGTCTATACAGTCCTATATAATATATGTAATATAAAATATATATAATATATTTTTTTATTAGTTTTAATTTTAGTTATTTTACTGCATCAAGTTAAAAGTAAATCAAAATAAAAAATGTTGTCCTGGTATCTAGCTGGAATAAATTATTTTATTTTATTTTACTTTTTATTTTATTTTATTTTATTAATTATTTAAATTCTTTTAAGATTTAATTTTAGTTTTAGATAAAGCCTGTGTTAATGTGCAATAGTCCAACCTATTTCTATGTGTTGATGAATACATGAATATTTTAAGTAAATCAAACTTAAAAAATGCTCATGCAATCTGTCAGACTGCAAATGCAATTGTAATTTTAGTAAATCAGGTTTGAGTGTGCACTTGCATTTATATTGGTATTTTAGCTATATTATACTGTATAAGAATCACTGACTAGAAATGCTTGTTCAGGAGAGCTTGCAGCAATCATTGCACTGCTAGGATAAAACGTAAAACTCAACTAGAATAATTGCGTCAGTTAATATCAGCCATTATTACAATATCTTATGAAATAGAAGTGATTGGGCATCTTGTGTGATATAATCGAATTTGCATGCTGATTGTTGTGCTACAGATAATTGCAATAAACAAAAACACTTAGCAGCTTGAAAAAACACTTCAGTCAGTCAAACCGAAAATTAAAGACTTGATTATTTGCACTGATGATTTTAATATGCCACCCAGGTGTCCGCGCTAACCAGCACCTGTCAAAGTTTTAAGCGCGCGAGACAAATAAGCCCTCGGCATGACAATCATCTGTCATTACCTCTAAAAACCATCTGATTCTTTTAATCGCTCTTGCCACGAGAGCCTAGCGAAGCTGATAGAAGCGCATGAAAAAAGAAAACATTTCCGCTCCGTGCAGCAAGGCAAAAGCGCTCTCATCGACCTGACATGAAACCGTGACGCAAGGGAAAATCGAAAAGATTCTATTCCACATTCCAGAGGGGATTGTTTTCACTTTCCTTCCCGTCTTTTAATTACACCTTCTCCCTTTGCCTTCCAAGGGCAGAGACTGCTCTGCTTAAGTCTCCCAGTCTTCTCCTCTCAAATGGAAATGTGCTGTTTCAAATCAGGGGTTATCTCAGACGCCAGCGTTCTTCTGATGAGACAACTTCAGACAGAATTTAGTCCCCCGGCTCCGTTTTATTTTCGGTGCGGGGTTCTTAGGGCAGTAATTGAGATATTATCTGCTTAAGGGAAACCTCACATCCTGAATTACTATATGACTCAATACAAAAGCCCATTAGAGACAATACATCGTTCTGTGTAGAGCTGAAGGGTGACATCTACATATAGAGGCTTTTAAATAATGCAAGTGACAAATTGGTGCTTTGTAATAGAGAGGCTGATTTAACCCTTGTATTACAGTATGTTGCGGGTCAAATTGACTGAAGTTGTGGAAATACTGGACAACCTAGGTAACCTAGATCATTTTTTTTTCTAAATTTTGTGACAGTTTCTCATTTAGAGTCATGAACATGCATGCAAAATTTTTACGCACATATGCTTAAGTGCATGCAAAATTTTTATTATGATTATGATGTTCACAATAACCTGGAATTTCAAGGTTAACAGCAGCTGCACAGACCGTAAATTAAATAAATAAATAAAATAAAAAATATATATTTTTTAATTATTACAAATAATTGTATAAAAATTAAAAGAATAAAAATAATAAAATATTATTTGTCAAGTTCTCAGCTACACTGAGGGTATTTACATTTATGCATTTAACAGACACTTTTACATTAAAAAAATAAAATAAAATTGTAAAAATTAAATTTAAAATAATAAGTTACAATACTGTTAATAAAATAAAATAAAATAAAATAAAACTTTATTTCAGCTAGTTGCCAGGGCAATATTTCTTAACTTGATTTAATTTATTTAAAAAAATAATAATAATAAAAAAATGTATATATATATAATATTATATTTATTTCGGCTAGTGGTCCGAGCAATATTTCTTAATTTGATTTATTTATAAAAATAAAAATAATAATAATAAAAAATGTAATATATATAATATTATATTATTATTTATTAAATATTTTATTTATTAAAATATTATTATTAAATAAAATGTAAAATAAAATAAAAAATAAATAAAATACAATTGCCAGGGCAATATTTCTTAATTTGATGTAATTTAACTTGATGCAGTAAAAAAAAAAAAAAAACTAAAACGGATAAAAAAAAAACATAATATAATTAATATATATATTAATGTGATGCAAATATATATGCAAATATATATGTATAAAACAAAAATGACAATTACTAAAACTAAAATGAATATAAAAATAAATTCAAAAACAGATTCAAAATAATTATACTGCAATATTATCTCAGTGATATTAAAATAACACTGTTAACACATGATATATATAAAATGTTTTAACCACATTATATATTAATTCATTTTTATATAAAAATGTGTTGATATGTTCCAATTGTATTTTATATTAAAACATTTTTAATTTAATAAATTAAAAATACGTGTTGGTGTGTGTGTTTTAGAAAATTGTTTTTTATTAAGTCGTTAAATACAGTTTAAAAATCATGTTCTCGTGTTTATTTCTGTACTTTATTTCAGTTTATTACACTATTAATGTTAAATGTTTACTGTTTTAAACTTTTTTATTGTGATTTTTGGAGAACTTTATTGAATTCAGTTTAAAAACCTGCAAAATAAAAATCTCAAACACAATCCATTGCATTTAAACATACTGTATGGACACTTTAGCACTTACCTTGGTTACATGTTTTTCCTGTATAACCCGGATGGCACTTGCATTTGTTGGGTCCCACGCATTCTCCATGTTTGCATCCGTGCTGACATACCGCTGTAGGCGAAAAGATCATCAGTATCACTTTACACCAAATGTCAGAGCCTATGCAGTAGACATGGAAACATGTAACAAAAACAGCCTTTAGTTTTCGTGCTAAGAAAAAAACACAACCATTCTTGCTGTGGGAAATAAGTGTCCGTACAATTAGATCTCGAGGATATTGTGGCGAGAGATCCACAAAAACATTATTTTGAAACGCCGGCCCTCTACATCAATAATTCATTGTTTGCCTTGGTCATTTTAATGAACCTGGGACATGCCGAGTGTACGGTCCACCTCACTTCTGCTTTATGACTCATTACATCTCACATTTGGATTGGGAAACAGCCCAGAGCTGTGCAACATCAGAAAACCTTTGAGATCTAGACTGGAGGAAACATCCTCACAGTTGATACAGGGTAAATTTAAGATCTGCCATCTTCAAAATAGAGACAAAAACAGGCAAATTACGAAAGAAAAAAGCTAAATCCCATCTCGCACTACTCTTCCCAGTGTATTCAAGAGGGGTCTGTGTTTGCAGCCCTGCTGCTAATTAATGCCACAGCACATGGATCCATCTCATATTGTATGGCAGATTTGACTTAGAGCGATGCAATTCAAATTATATTTAAAGTAGAATACTGTAAAAAAAAACTGTACAAAAACCATCATGGTAACACACAACACTAAAATAATGCAATAAACATTTATTCAAAAACATAATATGCAACATAAAAACCTAATGTAAATAAGTGATAACAAAAACTAACATTATTATTTAAACGAGATACCGTCAAATGTAAAGTGTCACTGTTCATTATAAGATAACTTTGTTTTTATTTCTAAAATCTGTACATTGAGCAGTGTTTTAGTGTAAAACTTCCTAAAATGTCACAATTATAGTTACTCAGCATATATAGAGACATATTTGACAAATTTTTACTGTAGCATTTTTAAAGCGTTTTGTTATTAAAATAAAAAAAAAAATTTAAACAGTATGTCTGGGTTGTTCAAATGGCATATTATTTAGTGAATTTTTTAAAGTATGTTTCCAAGCATGTTTTTTACAGTTATATAAATATTCCACAATATGGGTCTTCAGTATGAATAATGCTGGCATTATATTTTCGTATAAATATATATATATTTATTTATTTTTTTTATTTTTTTATTTTTTCATTTGAAAGTATATTAATATTAATTATTATTGTATTTTTATTATATATTTATTTTGTTATCGCGTACATCACTGGTCAAAGGTTTGCATTTATTTTTTTATTTCATTTTTTTATTTTTATTTTTTTTATGTTTTTAAAAGAAGCCCATTTCCACCACTAAAAAAAAAAAAAAATCTAATTGCGATTGTTTGTTTTTTTAATTTCACAATTTTTTTCAGAGTTTACATCTCGCAATTCTAACTTTTATTCTCAAAATTGTGAGATTTAAACTCGCAATTGTGACTTTTTTCACCGAAATGAGAGTTTGTAACTTGTAATTCTGACTTTTTTTCTTGCAATTGCGAGTATATATCTCACAATTCTGACTGTTTTCCTCAGAATTGTGACTTTTTATCTCATAATTCTGACTTAATACCTGGCAATTATGTTAAGTAAGTCAGATTTGCAAGATATAAACATGCAATTTTGAAAAAAAAGTCAGAATTCTGAGTTTATATCTTGCAGTTCTAACTTTATTTCTCATAAATGTGACTTTATTTCTTGCAGTTGTGAGTTTATGTCACACAATTTTGAGAAAAAAGTCAGAATTGCAAAATTAAAAATGTTAATTATTTTACAAAAATAAGAGGGATGTTATTGTTTATTTAGTACTGGCCTGAATAAGATATTTTACATAAAAGACATTTACATATAGTCCACAAGAGAAAATAATAGCTGAATTTATAAAAATGACACTGTTCAAAAGTTTACATACACTTGATTCTTAATACTGTGTTGTTACTTTGTGTTGTGCTTTGTTTTTTTTAAATTATAGTTGTTCATGAGCCCTTGTCCTGAGTCCTGAACAGTTAAATTTCCTGCTGTTCTTCAGAAAAATCCTTCAGGTCCCACAAATTCTTTGATTTTACAGCATTTTTTGTGTATTTGAACCCTTTTCAACAATGACTGTATGATTTTGAGATCCATCTTTTCACACTGAGGACAACTGAGGACACAAATGCAACTATTACAGAACATTCAAATGCTCACCAATGCTTCAGAAGGAAATACGATGCAGGGGGGTGAAAACTTTTGAATTTGAGGATCAGGGTAAATTTAACTTATTTTGTCTTCTGGGAAACATGTAAGTATCTTCTGTAGCTTCTGAAGGGCAGTACTAAATAAAAAAATATGATATTTAGGCAAAATAAGAAAAATCTTCATTCTATTTAAAAGTTTTCACCCCCCGGCTCTTAATGCATTGTTTTTCCTTCTGAAGCATCAGTGAGTGTTTGAACCTTCTGTAATGGTTGCATATGAGTCCGTCAGTTGTCCACAGTGTGAAAAGATGGATCTCAAAATCATACAGTCATTGTTGGAAAGTACACAAAAATGCTGGAAAAACAAAGAATATATATATTTTATTAAACAAATGCAGCCTCGATGAGAACAAGAGACTTATTTTTTCAACAAAATCTTAATTATTCAAAACGTTTGACTGGTGGTGTATTTAAAAAAAGGTACTTTATCACCTGCAGTGCAGCACATATTTTCCACACTTATTTGCAGTCTCATTCTATGGGGACCGAGTGTGCACAGTTTGATCTGAACACCGCAAGACAAAACACCAGCTGCCGTACACCTGCGACATTAAACTGGACTAGACCAGACCAGGCTTACAGCAGAACCCTCAGCGGTGCTTCATAGCCGAGTCTGCAGTCGGCTGAGACTAATTTCTATTCAAAGCTTCATTGAGTCTCCAATTATAGAGGTTTATCAGAGCTGTTAATTTTCCTCACTGGTGCCATTCTCACAATGAGAGAGGAGCTAAGAATACGCCGCAAATACACAAAAAATGATGTGGGTACAAACATATGACAATAAAAAAGACTCAAAACCCACTGGACCCCAGATGGCGAACGCAAGACTGGATCCTGCTGGTGTGTACAGTAGATTAAAGACACACATATCTACTTTCAGCCTGTTCAAACTGCATGAAGGCGGAAAGGCATTAGCCCACTCTGGCAAAATGGTGCGATAAGAATCAACCCGTCTCATTCTACCTTATTAGACTGAGTAAGCTAATCAAAGGTACATGTTCACCTCGCTTTTAACCTGCGTTATTCAATATAGAGGTTGAACGATCAAACCCCACAAAAGGACAAACACGAGCCCTAATTTGGTGGTAAAACCTAAGCTGGCAGGAGACAAACAAGGAAAGTTCTCTGACATTGAGAGTTTATCCGGGCGGCTGCCTTATCTCGCCGGCCAGACAGTTATCAAATGTGATGAAATCACGGATTAATCCAGGTGGGACGGCATGTGATCACAGGCACTGGTTATATTTTTAAGTGCTGACGAATGAAGAGCTTAAGGACGGGGCTTTAAAGGGAAACCTATCTGCTGCGGTCCGGTTCAGTAAATGCCGGCACTTGGAACGCAAGCCACAGGCGAAGTGGGCCAAGGGAAGTACCCGTTATTGACAAACCACATCAAACGGTCCCGCTGGCTTCAAAACGCTCGGCACAAGTGCTCCTCCATCCCCGGAGACTTTCATTCATAGCATACCTATCAGTCCATGCGCTCTGATGACGCACGAGCGGACAGCAGCTTCAAAGAGATATGCCAGAAAATGCAATTGGGGGATTTTATGAAAATAAGATTCAGAGTAAGTCACGCTAAGAATTTGAAAGGCTAATAATGATTTTTCTGAACAGGAAAAATCAATAAACCTTGCAAAGCCCTGATCTAGTGGTTTGTGCCAGACATGTAATGTCACCCTCAGATTTTTGAGTGATTTTAAATGTTCGCTTTGTTTAGACACATATAGAGCATTCTATACATTATATGAATAAATTAAATGACTAAATAAATAAATGAATGAATAACTTAAATGACTAAACAAAAAAATGAATGAATAAATTAAATGACCAAAGGCCTAAATAAATAAATGACTAAATGGCTAAATAAATGAATGCATTAAATGACTAAATAAATAAATGAAAAAATAAATTAATTAATAAATGAAATGCCTAAATAAATAAATAAATGAAAAAATTAAATAACTAAATTTCCTAAATAAATAAATGCCTAAATCCCAGAATAAATGAAAAAACTACATGACTAAATGGCTAAATAAATAAACCAATAAATAAATGAATAAATTAACCCTTTAACTGTCTCCGTCCACTCTGTGGGATGCCTAAGTTTACTTCACCATTTTACAAATAAATCCTAATCTAATCATGACAAACTATACATCATTGGAAAGGTCTAAGACTCCTAAATAGATATTTTGTGTTACAAATTATGTAGGAAAAGTAATAGATTAATTTATGACAAGAGTGCACCTTAAAAATCTACATCATAACAGCAGTTCTGACCTTTGTCACAAAAGACTTTCTTTGTTGCCTTTTTCCCTATCAGCAATAGAAATCTTAAGAAATTAAATATCACCTGAAAACTTAAAATCTCAAAATTCATCCTTTGAAAACCATTTTAAAATCGGACATTGCATTACCATGGAAATTGTACATCAAAATCATATTACAAAATGTTTTCATTCATGAATTATAAAAATTTAACTCTGGATAGTGCATTTTCATGTCTGTGTTCAAGATAGGGAGTGACAGTTAAAAGGTTAAATGACTAAATAAATAAATGAATAAATGAAATGCCTAAATAAATGAATTAAATGCCTAAATGCCAAAATAAATGAATAAATTACATGACAAAATGAAATGCCTAAATAAACTAATAAATAAATGAATAAATTAAATGACTAAATGCCTAAATATATGAATAAATTAAATGACTAAATAAATACATGAATTAATAAATAAATGAAATCCCAAAGCAAATAAATAAATTACATGACTAAATGCCTAAATAAATGAAACAAATTACATGATTAAATGACTTAATGGCTAAATAAATGAATACATTAAATGACTAAATAAATAAATGAAAAAAAATGAATAAATGAAATGCCTAAATAAATGAATTAAATGACTAAATGTCTAAATAAATAAATGCCTAGACGCCAAATGCCAAAATAAATGAATAAATGAAATGACTAAATGAATGAATGAATAAATAAATAAATAAATGAATAAATTAAATGTCAAAATAAATGAATAAATTAAATGACTAAATAAATACATGAATAAATAAATAAATAAAATGCCAAAGTAAATAAATAAATGACATGACTAAATGCCTAAATAAATGAAAAAATGATGACTATATGCCAGAATAAATGAATAAAATGACTAAATGCCTAAACAAATAAATAAATTACATGACTAATTAAATAAATTAATGAATAAATACATAAATCTATAAATTAATTAATTAAATGCCTAAATAAATAAATAATAAATGAATGAATAAATTAAATTAGTAAATAATTTGTAAATAAATGCATAAATACCAAAGTAAATAAATAAATTACATGACTAAATGGCTAAATAATTAAACAAATAAATTAATTAAACACCTAAATAAATAAATAAAGGAAACCCTACAGGATAGAGGCCTCTATATTTTGATTTGTTACATATAAAATTAATTAAAATGTTTAACTTTAACAGAAAAAAATCTACAATTTCCATCCTAAATTATATAAATAAATAAATGTAAATAGACATAAAATTTAAAAAAGTATAGCCATGAATAAATTATATATATAAAAATGGGTGTAATACATACACAACTCACTTCTATCACTTTTTAATATTGACAAAAAAAAGTTACATTTCAGAAAATTTTATATTATATATTAAAATGAATCATATATATATATTAATCATCTATTTATAACTTTCATGTTGAAAAATTATACCACTGCAAAGTCGTGTCTTAATCTTTTCTACAGAACAAATAGTTAATTTATTTTCCTGTGGTCATGTGCTCATGTGGTCATCTATCCTAAGTTACCCCCAAAAAATAGACAGATGACATTTAGCTGTACTGCTCTATGGATGATGCAAGTTTAAATTTGGCTTGCAAAAATTCCTGCTTCCGTTCTCCATTTCCTGTCCTCTCTCTGCTCTGCTTTAAATAAAAGTGTTAAAACGGCCGAAAACACTGTTGATGTGAGATCCTTTGAGGATTATGTGGGGGAGCAAACAAATAAGTGAATATAAACAGCGATACCCAAATATCCTAGAGGGTCCAGATATTCAAATGGTAGCGGGAGCAGGTGTGAAGTGTTCACAGGATATCAGGATATTCTCAAAGGAGGAGCGCGTGTGGGGGACTATAAATAAACGGGAACTCGGGATTCAGCGGATGCACGCTCGGAATGACGCTCAGGCAAGATGATTGCAAAGGAAATATGATGTGGTGCTAACCTTGGGGTTGGCACCTTATCCCGATTACTCTGTGGGTTAAGACGTAGAGAGCTGCAAAACAAACGGCCAGACAAAGAAAAAAAAAGAAGCTTCGTCTAAATGTAAAATGAAAACACTGCATGGGATGCCATGCTGATGATGGACAAGCATTACATATGCAACACACACACAAAGCCTAAAGTCTCTCACATTTCACATGGTGATAAGAACTATATTATTAAACATTCCTATATTTATAGGAAATAATAATGCAATTATTTTTTGCAATCAGTTTTTTCTGATTAATTTCAATCCGTCTTTATGACATAGACAAGCTGATGACAAGCTGATAATATCTGCATACCATTCAAACGCTCAACAGATTTTTTGGAATAGAAAATTTATATTTTTATTTAGTCAGGATGCAATACATTGTTTAAAAGTGGCAGTAAAAACATTTACAAAGTTTCAAATAAATGCTGTTCTTTTGAACTTTCTATTCATCCAAAAAAATAAAAAATAGAAAAAAATAAAATAAAATAAAGAAAAAAAAAAAATATATATATGGTTTCAACAAAATTATTAAGCATTTTCTACATTGATACAATAATAAAAAATGCTATTCTTTTGAACTTTCTATTCATAAAAAAATGAATAAAATAAAATAATAAAATAAAATAAAATAATATAAAATATGGTTTCCACAAAATTATTAAGCACCATTTTCTACACTGATCAGCAATAAGAAATGCTGTTGTTCTGAACTTTCTATTCATCGAAAAATGAATAAAATAAAAAAAAATAATAAATAAAATAAAATAAAATAAAATAAAATAAATGAAATTAAATGAAATAAAATATGGCTTTCACAAAATTATTAAGCAACATTTTCTACATTGATACAATAATAAGAAATGTTTCTTGAGCAGCAAATCAGCATATTAGAATGATTTCTGAAGGTTCATGTGACACTGAAGACTGGAGGAATGATGCTGAAAATTCAGCTTTATATCACAGGAATAAATTTAATTTTGAAAGATATTATAATAAAAAAAACAACATTACAAATTTTAATAATATTTCACAATTTTACTGTTTTTACAGTGTTTTTAATCAAATAAATGCAGCCTTGGTGAGCAAAAGAGACTTCTTTCAAAAGCATCATATATTTAATGCTTTTGAAATATACGATATACAATAGAATATATAATCTCAGACACATATACATATTTCATACAATGCATAAAATCTGTTAAGTGTAAAAATGTGTTAAGAGCAATACATTATATCAAAGCACTGTTCAACAATGCTCAAACTGTTTCCAAAGTATCAAAAAAAGATATTTGTCCTCAAATTTGGATTCACTGGTGCACAAAACAGAGTTCCACTCCTCTAATTCCTATGTTCTCTTGCCCAGACGAGACTGCTTCTCTAACAAAGGTTTCTTTGCAGTTCTTCAGTCAGGTCAGCCGAACACACGCTCCCCTGTGAGCCAGTGATGCTCAAACATTTGAGTAATACTTTGCTGAGCTGGCATTTTTAGGAGCAGCTTAGGAACAGTATAGTTGGTGTTGCAGATGTTCAATTATTAAATCCTGTTCTCTGATATCATCACCTCTCTTGTCCTGCCTGACCTCACCAGTCCTCACGAGGGCCAATTACTTCTAATTAACTGATGCTTTTGGATGCAGCAGTGACAGTCACTCCCACAGCTGACATTACTCTTGAAAAGATACCAAAGTACTTTGATATATAGCATGTTACTAAATTATTACCATATTCAGGTATTAAAGGAGACATATTATGCCTCTTTGTACAAAATGTAATTTAAGTTTCAGGTGTCCCCAAAATGTGTCTGTGAACTTTCAGCTCAAAAAAACCCACAGCTCATTTATTATATCATTCTGAAAATGCCTATTTTGAGTGGAAGCAGAAACACACAGTTTTCATGCATGTCTCTTTAAATGCAAATGAGCTGTGGCTCCCGCCCCCTTTTCCAGAATAGGGCTGTGCCTTTACAGCTTGTAACTCAGATACTCTGCAAAAAAACATGTGTTTGGTTTTGATTATAATTAAGGCTGTGACAGAGGCAGATTTTTTCCACCACTGTGGTAATGGACCAACTACCGTAGGTGGCATGGTGTTGATATATATATATATACATATATAAATGAGGCTCAAAAATGATCAACAAATGTGCGTGTTTATTTCAGCCTACAAAACACTAAAGTAAATATCAAAGAAATCATACAGTTAATTAAGAAAGTAGCCAAAACAATAACGGTAAATATTAAACAAACATTTGTTGCATAAATTCGTAACAACCTCGCCCAACCCTTGTCCGACGGCTCATCAAAATTACCGGCCCGAGTTCGACTGGAGCCCGAGTCTTTTCTCTCTTACACTGTTGCATCCATTAAAATAGCTCAGTTTTGTTTTTAATATAGGAACGTAGTTATATTTCTTTTCGTTTCTTTATAAAGTTAATTTAGAAATATGTTTGGAACATTTTTTGTTTGTTAAATTAAGGTTTTTTCAAGTAACGACCAAGCAGCCAGAGGCAGGCAGTGAGCTGATCACAGCCTATGTTTGATCAATTTTGCCTTCTCAAATCATTACGACTTGCCTAAAATAAAATCTTCAAGTATATCACACTGTTATTTTAAACGTTTAACTTAGATAAATGCACAATATTTTGCGCATACATTCGTTTGTTGTAGAGCGGAAGCTAAATGCGCTTTGCAGGACATGGAGGCGCCAGCGCAATCACTTGCAAAAAAAATTAAAACACGCGATAATCTTTACTCATAAAGGTAAGTGTAATATATCATCCGTCTAATTTTATTTGCGTGCACTCACAATGTCAACAAAATATTGTGCTTTTGTAAAATAAGGAAAACAAGCAATATGCGCTTGATGTCGCGGTGTTGAACAGGAGCGCTGCACAAAAATGAAACGAAACTCAGCGAATACTTGCCTTACAGTCAGGATAAATATATCTATATAAAGCTTTAAATTATTACTTTACTACTTCAAAACTGAAAAATTCAAATCGAAAACAAAAACTCTTTCATTATAAAATCCGTAGAGATCCATTTCTCTCTAAAGGCGCGTCCAATGAGCAGATGGCGAGTCAGGATCGTCATCTTTGCGACACTGGCTCAGAACGCGCAGCTGCGGCCACAAAAACGGCCACGGCAGAGTAATTGTTGCAGAAACACTGTATTTTATGCTTGTTATAGATTGTGTGACGTCACGTGCAGTACTGCTGGTGGCAACCGACGACCGCGGTGGTGTGGTTGTCATTGCGACCGTCACAGCCCTAATTATAATGTCTACTGTGCTGAAATCATTAAAGCCACATCAGTTTAAACTTCTGATATAGGGTTTTCTGTTGTTTAGCCCTGCTGTTGGGGCTAAAAGGCACAATAATTAACATTATAATTAATAGAAGGCTGACTTTTCCATTTGTTGACATGACACTGTTAGATTCAGATGGTAAATATCATATATTATGTGGGGTGTCCATCTTAGAGATAATCAACATGTTTAAAATGAAACCATCATATTTAAAAACATGCTATTAATTATATCATATAATAAAATATCATTTGTTGTTACTACTGTAAATCTATATTAAATAACTATGGGATCTCCTTCAGTGCTTTCAGAATCTTTACATTTTAAAATGATTTTGTTTCTGTATTTTAAAATATATATTTTATATTTTATATAACATTTTAATGACAGTATATTTATTGAACAAAAAAATATAAATTTATCAAAAAAAGCAGAAAATAGTACAAACTTTGCTGAAGTAATTGTTTTTGAACAAGTATTAACTTATACATTATTAAAAAAAAATATATATATATATAAAGCTAAAGTATTTGTATCAATACTTAATGCCTTTTACCCCGTGTGTGGGGTAAAAGACCCCCCTTGCCACCTCATACGTTTATGAGATTTTTAAACAAAATAAATGACTTGTATGATTTATTTTCACACAAAATCTGTTGCTCATAAATGTTCAATACAAACGTATATATTTTTCTGCAATCATACACTTTGGGCACAGTGAAAAGCACACTTTTTCTTAGGGGGGCTTTAGCCCCGTGGTACCCTATTCTTCTGTTCAAGCACACAAATCTCAGTTACAGTGATAGATTTTCAATGCAACTGAATTGATTCAATGAATTGATTCAATGCAATGCAATTAAAACCTGAGTAGCATTCAGCAAGATTTTTTTCTGTAAAAAAAGCCCTTTTGATTTGGGATTTCTTTTCTAGGTGGATGAATTAAATTACCAATGTGAAAAATACCAGATTTAGCGGCACAAAAACTGCACTTATTTAATAAAAAATGCAGTAAATACAATAATATTGTGAAATATTATTACAATTTAAAATAACTGTTTTCTATGTTCATGTACTTTAAAATGTAATTTATTCCTGTGACGCAAAGATGAATTTTCAGCTTTATTACTCCAGTCTTCAGTGTCACATGATCCTTCAGAAATCATTCTAATATGTTCATATTTAAATTTTCATATTCACTACTTAAACAAAATAAAATAATACTAATATTTTGAAAAATAAATATTTTGTAACTTAAATGTCTTTGTCACTTTTGATCAACTGAATACATCCTTACTGAGTAAAAGTATTAATTTCCTTAAAAAGGTCTGTAATATACATATTTTAATGTAGACTGCCTGTCCTTGTGGACTTCCAGTGTACTTGCCTTACTGTAACTATGATTTTTGTTCTTTTTTTAACCTGAGGCATGAGTCAAAATGATCTTCTGTGGTAATCCACATTATGCCACGAAAGCTGTCGATAAAGCTGTGCATTGAACCAGCAACGTTCTTTTTAAAATCCTGCTTTTAGAGAGAGAATGAGAAAGAGATTACAGTCCAAGATGTCCTGCCGCCTTTTCCCTTGAGATCTTTCACCACACCGGATTTCTCTCTCACACCGAGCCGTCGCTCTTCCTTCATGAAGGAACTTCATCAAAATTCATCCTCAGCTTGAGATCTTGTTAACTCTAGATGATTAGGGTGTTATGAGTGGGGAATCTAATTTCGGCTGTGCGAGGTTTAATCTTAATCACCAATTCAGCCCACGAAACCAAGGGCTGCCCCCTAAACCAGCTGTTGTGAGAAAGTCAAATATTGCAGCTTCATGTCGCCGTTATTGAGGTGCGGACGGAGCCAGATATGACTGCGGCGCCTAGCAAAAGCCTTTGACTGGATGAATATTTGAAAAGCATTTTGGAGCTGAGCACTTCGCTTTCCCAGAGGAGTCGGTGTTCGGGGATGCATTCATTACGGCCTTCATTCTCAATGTGTATCTTCACCCCGTATGATCACGGACCGGCCAAAACAAACCGCAGCAATTTCATCAAAGATGTGAGATGCAGCGATCCCGTAATCAGTCATGATGGAGCCCTTAACGTCCCCCCGTGCACTTTCTATTCTCTGCCAAAATTGCGAGTTCAACCGCTGGCACTCTTGCCGTCCGTGATTGTGGATAGAATCGGTCGGTTCGCCGCCCGTTGTGCATATTTATTTACTTCCAATTACCGTCCTCAGCCGTCTGTGTCAAGCATACTTATATAATACCGTCTTTGTTGGGCAAAGAATATGAAATATATGAAGACGTGCCTCAGCCATGTGAAGTGTGAGAGACATTTGCACAGTCGCACAAAGAAAACATTGCTTCATGTTACGAAATATGGTCAAAATGATGGCGATCTGCAAGCGTTAGCATTAGCCTTTGGATCCCCTCAGTGTGCGACCCCAGAAAAAAATGCAATTCTGCGGCAAAGGCAACAGCTGGGCTATCAAGTGCACAAGCCATGCAGAGAATCTCGCATTTGTCAGGCTGCCCGATACATTGTCCCGCTAATATCATCATGCATCACAGAATAGCCCATGAATCATCACCAGGCTGGTTCCATTTGGCGACACGGTCAAACATTCGTTCAGAAGCATGCTGTATCATTTTTAGATTTGTCGCAGACATATGGAAGCTGATAAATGAAGCATAAGATGCTGTTAATACGAGCAGGGGAAGCACATCCTCTGATTCCATGATAACGCAATAAAATGAGCTAATCCGTACTTGAAAATCATTATGTGATTAATGCGGTGTAAGATTGGAGAGGCCTCATCACTTTTAGTGTGAGATAAATGCACTTTTCTTTAGGGACCTCACATTTTGAATTTGGCACAAACCATACTAGCTCTAAGTAAGGGTATTATGGGTAATGCAAATGCAGAAAACAACATTTGACTTGGTATAATAATAATAATAAAACTATAGTTGTTGTTGTTAATGTTGTTGTTGTCATTTTTAAATAATACTAGTAGTAATTTAATTTTTATTTTATATTATATTATATTATATTTTATTATATTAGATTAGATTAGATTAGATTACAGTAGATTATATGTGACCCTGGACCACAAAACCAGTCATAAGTAGCACAGTTATATTTGTAGCAATAGCCAACAATACATTGTATGGGTCAAAATTATTGATTTTTCTTTTATGCCAAAAATCATTAGGATATTAAGTAAAGATCATGTACCATGAAGATATTTTGTAAATTTCCTACTGTAAATATATCAAAATGTAATTTTTGATTAATAATATGCATTGCAAAGAACTTCATTTGGGCAACTTTAAAGGCGATTTTGTCAATATTTTTTAAAATAATTATATTATATTATCTTAGCAAAATAAAAATGGAATAAAAATAAAAATGGAAAATAATAATAATAATAATAATGGAATTGGAACAGGAACAACAAAAAAACAAACAAACAACAATAAATTATCAATAATAAAATAATAGAAAGACCAATAATAATAATAATAATAGAACTGAAATAAAAGGTACAACAAAACACCAACAAGAAACATTATTATTATTATTATTATTATTATTATTATTAGTGCTGTTGTCAATGTTATTAATAATAATATAATTTAAATCAAAATCACAACAGCAACAAAACCACCAGCAATAAAATAATAATAATAATAATAATAATAATAATAATAATAATAATAATAATAATAATAATAATAATAATAATAATAATTATGGAATTTAAATTAAAAATGACAACAAATACATCAACAATAATAAAATTATTATTATTGTTGACATTTTTAGTATTATTATTATTATTATTATTAATGATGATCATGTTATAATTTTTATCATGTTTAATACTTGCTTATCTTATTTACTTTATTTTTACTTTCAGAGATTTCCTATTATTGTACAGCACTTTAAACATCTTAAATTTAAAAAAATATATATACTGTTTTCAGTGTTTTTTTTTAAATACATGACTGGACTTTTTCTGTGTCTGTTGTAGAACTCAAACTAATCCTGCAGGAATGTGGTGCTGTTGCAGCAACTGCTCATTGTACCTTTTAATTATTCCAAATGACTGAACCACATAATATTGGGTGTCATGCAGAATATCTCAAAGACAAAGCAGACAACCGGCAGGTATTTTCTTACAGCTAACCCAGTTAGTTAGCATGAAATTCAGAAGTGTTATGTCCCAGGATGTAGTCTTGCTTATTTTCAGCCATGTGACCTGACCTTGCAGCTACCACCTCAATGAGGGCATTACAAGTCACCAATTCATTACACAGTAAAATCAGCACATAAAACATTATGCCAAAATTAGGACTGAGTATTGTCCATAGAAATGTTGTTAAGCTATGCAAATGTATTTCACATGTGGCAACTGGTGACTTGCTGTGCTGTTGTTAAGTGGCTAAAAGAAGGTTACAGCATCATGGAAGTCTAGAAGCGCCCTAAGCTGGCCCCCTATAGCACTGTTCACCACTAAAGCAGCAGTTACTCACGCTGGCACTGGCCCCAGGAGACACGTGTCCAACCCCAGCAGCAGTCGATGCGGGCGCCGTACCGACACAGCCCATTGGATGAGGCCATCTGTCTGGGCCACCTGTCAGGAGACAGTTCGATCAGACCTTGACCAATCACAGCACAGAAATCAATTACATGGGAAAAGCATTGCAAATCCTTAGCCATATTATTACTATCTATCTATCTATCTATGAAACTTTAGTAAAGGATTAAATTAAAAAAATGATAATTTTAATATTCACAATATTAAAACTTGAGAATGTTTTACATACATTATATTTGCAATATAACCACCTCAGTTCATTTACACTCTTGTTTTCTCTTCTCTGTTTAAAAACGGGCAAGCGTATTAAGTAGAAGTTTAATTTTAGGTTGTGTGCTGTGCTTTCCCTGTATCTATTACCCATGATCCATTTACGTTACGTCATTTGACCCGTGTTCATTCCCTTTTGCTTATTTTCACAGACCTTAAAAGGTTTTACTTCTTCACAAAAACATTTGGAGCGCTGCTGGTGGAAAAAAAAAGAAATCAGTAATCCTGGTGTGCGCTGCCAAGAAACTCTCCAATTCAAAAGCACTTCAGCTGTACCTTTATTTTCCATTTTTATGGAAAATGGGTTTTAAACAGCCTTTGCTGTTGTTTCCAAGAATGATGTTTTCCAAAAATCTGTCTTGTTTGCTCACATTGCTGGGTCATGTAACATATCTCGTTCTAAGAACATCGTCCATATTTTCCATAACTTCCCTCTAGCTGTACACGGCAGGAGCACAGACAGACTTCATCTTATCTGTGTTCTGTGTGTGAGCATTCAGCATCAACATATGAGAACATCTCATCTGCCTCTGGTGTCGTACAGCACAATGATAACTCACAGTGGTCTTATCTGCAGCACCTGTGTCACTGAGTATGACGGAAGCCTTGTGAATATAGATAAAACGTCACTGGCTGACTGATGCAATGGATGAGACAACAGGAACAATAGAAATTAGCTCATGACTTGCAAATGTGCTAGAATGTGCCAAATTCACAGGCTTAGACAGACAGACAAAAGATAGATAGATAGATAGATAGATAGATAGATACATAGATAGATAGATAGATAGATAGATAGATAGGCAGAAGGACAGATGGACAGACAGATAGCTAGATGACAGATCGACGGATGGATAGATGGACAGATGGACAGACAGATAGATAGATCATATATCGATAGACATACTGACAGATAGATTACTGATGGATGGACAGACGGACAAATTATATATTGATGGACGGACTGACAGGTAGATATATGATAGATCTACGAATGGATAGACAGATGATGGATGGACGAATGGACAGGTAGATAGATGATAGATCGATGGACGGACAAACAGGTAAATGATAGATTGATGGACAGATGGACAGACAGATAGATAGATGACAGATCGACAGACAGATAGATGACAGATCGAATGACAGATCGAAGGACAGACGGACAGATAGATGATAGATTGTCAGAAGGACAAATAGACAGCTAGATCATAGAATGACGGATGGACAGATAGATGATAGATTGTCAGAAAGACGAACGGACAGATAGACAGCTGATAGATAGATAGATAGATAGACAGATAGATAGATTGGCATGAACAGATAGATGATAGATTGATGGATGGACGGATGGACAGATAGGTCAGATCGATGGAAGGGTGGATAGGTAGATAGATGGATAGATTGATGGACAGATGGACAGACAGATAGATAGATGATAGTTTGACAGATAGATGATAGATTGATGGACAGATTGACGGACGGACAGATAGATGATAGATTGTCAGAAGGATGAATGGACAGATAGATAGCTAGATCATAGAACGATGAATAGGTGGACAGGTAGATAGATGATAGACCAACAGATGGACAGACCGATGATAGATTGATGGAGAGACAGACAGACAGACAGACAGAAAGATAGATAGATGATAGATTGATAGACGGATGGATAGATGATAGATTGTCAGAAAGATGAATGGACAGATAGACAGCTGATAAATCGATGGATGGATGATAGATTGATAGACAGACGGACAGACAGACAGACAGATGGATAAATAGATAGATAGACAGATAGATAGATAGATAGATAGATCATATATCGATAGACATACTGACAGATAGATTACTGATTGATGGATGGATGGATGGATGGATGGATGGACAGACGGACAAATGATATATTGATGGACAGACGGACAGGTAGATACATGATAGATCGACGAATGGATAGACAGATGATAGATTGATGGATGGATGAATGGACAGACTGATGGAAGGATGGACAGGTAGATAGATGATAGATCGATGGACGGACAAACAGGCAAATGATAGATTGATGGACAGATGGACACACAGACAGATAGATGACAGATCGACAAACAGATAGATGACAGATCAAAGGACAGATGGACAGATAGATGATAGATTGTCAGAAGGACAAATAGACAAACAGCTAGATCATAGAATGATGGATGGATAGATGGACATATGGACAGACAGATAGATCATATATCGATAGACATACTGACAGATAGATTACAGATTGATGGATGGATGGATGGATGGACAGACGGACAAATGATATATTGATGGACGGACGGACAGGTAGATAGATGATAGATCGATGGATGGACAAACAGGTAAATGATAGATTGATGGACAGATGGACAGACAGATAGATGACAGATCGACAGACAGATAGATGACAGATCAAAGGACAGACAGACAGATAGATGATAGATTGTCAGAAGGACAAATAGACAGATAGCTAGATCATAGAACGATGGATGGACAGATAGATGACAGATTGATGGATGGACGGATGGACAGATAGGTCATAGATCAATGGAAGGTTGGACAGGTAGATAGATCACAGATCGATGGATGGACAGATAGATGACAGATCGACAGATGAACAGATAGATGACAGATTGATTAGATTGATGATGGATAGATAGATAGATAGATAGATAGATAGATAGATAGATAGATAGATAGATAGATAGATAGATAGATAGATAGATAGATAGATAGGCATGAACAGATAGATGATAGATTGATGGATGGACAGATGGACAGATAGGTCAGATTGATGGAAGGATGGCTAGGTAGATAGATGGATAGATTGATGGACAGATGGACAGACAGATAGATGATAATTTGACAGACAGATGATAGACTGATGGACAGACTGACGGACGGACAGACAGATGATAGATTGCCAGAAGGACGAATGGACAGATAGATAGCTAGATCATAGAACGATGAATAGGTGGACAGGTAGATAGATGATAGACCAACAGATGGACAGACAGATGATAGATTGATGGAGAGACAGACAGACAGATAGATAGATAGATGATAGATTGATAGACGGATGGACAGATAGATGATTGACTGTCAGAAAGATGAATGGACAGATAGACAGCTGATAGATAGATAGATAGATAGATAGATAGATAGATAGATAGATAGATAGATAGATAGATTGGCATGAACAGATAGATGATAGATTGATGGAGGAACAGATGGACAGATAGGTCAGATCGATGGAAGGATGGATAGGTAGATAGATGGATAGATTGATGGACAGATGGACAGATAGGTCAGATCGATGGAAGGATGGATAGGTAGATAGATGGATAGATTGATGGACAGATGGACAGACAGATAGATAGATGATAGATTGATAGACGGATGGACAGATAGATGATAGATTGTCAGAAAGATGAATGGACAGATAGACAGCTGAAAGATAGATAGATAGATAGATAGATAGATAGATAGATAGATAGATAGATAGATAGATAGATAGATAGATAGATAGATTGGCATGAACAGATAGATGATAGATTGATGGATGGACAGATGGACAGATAGGTCAGATCGATGGAAGGATGGATAGGTAGATAGATGGATAGATTGATGGACAGATGGACAGACAGATAGATAGATGATAGATTGATGGCCAGATTGACGGACGGACAGACAGATGATAGATTGCCAGAAGGACGAATGGACAGATAGATAGCTAGATCATAGAACGATGAATGGGTGGACAGGTAGATAGATGATAGACCAACAGATGGACAGACAGATGATAGATTGATGGAGAGACAGACAGACAGATAGATAGATAGATAGATGATCGATTGATAGACGGACGGACAGATAGATGATAGACAGAAATACAAATACACAGATAGATAGCTGATAAATCGATGGATGGATGATAGATTGATGGACAGATGGACAGACAGACAGATGGATAGATAGATAGATAGATAGATAGATAGATAGATAGATAGATAGATAGATAGATAGATAGATAGATAGATAGATAGATGGACAGAAGGACAGAGATGATAGATTGGTGGATGGACGGATGGGCAGACAGATGATAGATTGACAGACGGACAATTAGATGACAGATCGATAAATGGACGGACAGATTGATAGATAGCTGATAGCTTGACGGATGGAAAGACAGATAGATAGATCATAGATAGATAGATATATAATTAAAATTAATTAAAAAAGAGAAAAAAATGCAGACATGCCTTGTTTATTCATTAACTGGATTATTCTGTATTTTACTTTTTGCATTAAACATTGTGAATCTGCTAGGCATCGAGATATATTTTTAATATCACAAGACTGAAAAACACTGACACATCACCCAGCTCTAAAAGTTGCATGTGTTATACACAAGTGAGACCGGAACTGAATTGAGAATTTTGGCCACATGCTGCACCTTCCCCTTCGGTTACTGTGAATGGTAAGGCAGTGCAAATGCTAATGCGGCTCAAACCGCTGCCAGTCACTCCAGTAAGAAACTGTGATGGTGGCACTAAATGAGAGTGACAGGCTGAAGGGAAAATGTTTGCGTGTGCAGCTCTCAGAGGGAGAGGAGACTTCAGAACGCTTCTAAAGACACAGCGCGCATGTTAAGAGGATTGAGTCCAGGCTCCTGCCTGTCACTCCACTATATCTTACCTGAAACATACATTTAATCACACACACACAAACACACAGGCTGGCCAGACTCACAATGTACCAACACATAATCTCCTCTCTATGTATTAAAAACATCACTTCCAACTGACTGCAAACACGTGCAAGACAGTGGGTGCACAACATGTCATATACTGTATTACAATAGTTCCCAGCGGTGCACATTTTAATTATCTTTTGAAAACACATCCAGGTACTTTCTAAAAGTAAGACAACCAAAAAAAAAAACAAAACAACATGCAGATTGTCGCCAATCTGTATGAATGGCATGCACAGCAGGACATATGTACATAAAGACCCCATACATCCGTCTTTAGTCATTTCGCTCGCATTTCTCCACAACACAAAGCTCTGTATTTTCTTTTTCCATTGAATACACAAATATACAGAGGCTGTAGTTCTGCTATTTCAGTTTGAGTAGATGCTAATTGGTGTCTGTTTTCACCCACAGCATTGCATGTTTTTAAACATGGTGCTTCGTAATAATGGCCATTTTAATTATGATTAGAATGCTAAAGGATATTCAGTGTAAATATGAATTGCAAACACATTTATGAGGGTTATTATTTCATACATATTTATGAGGACTGGTTTGGTGTTGATGAAAGGGTTTTTGAACCTTACTGATGAGGCTATATATGGGTAAGTAGGAGTCAGAAAAAAGGTATGAAACATTACTATAAAGCAAGCATTTCTGCTACTGATTTTACATTGGACAAGCCGATATGGTATTAAAATGGTTTATCGTATAAAAGTGATGAAGAAAAAATTTTTTAAAATATGTATACACACTACCAGTTTTTAATGTTTTTTTTAAAGAGGTCTCTTCTGCTTACCAAACCTGCATTTATTTGAATCATTTTTTTGAGTAGAGCAAAAACAGTACAATTTTGAAATATTTTTACTATTTAAAATAGTAATCTTTCTATTTGAATATATTTTAAAATGTAATTTATTCTTGTGATCAAAGCTACATTTTCAGCATCATTACTCCAGTCTTCAGTGTCACATGATCCTTCAGAAATCATTCTAATATGCTGATTTACTGTTCAAGTGATTGCCTGAACAAATTCTACTCAGCTTTTTTTTTTAAACATAATAATAAATGTTTTTTTGAGCATCAAATCAGAATATTAGAATGACTTCGGTAGAATCATTTGACTGGAGTAATGATGCTAAAAATTCAGCTTTGAAATCACAGGAATAAATTACATTTCAAAATATATTCACATATATTTAAATAGTAAAAATATAAATTTTCTTTCACCGTTTTTGCTGTACTTTGGATCAAATAAATGCACGCTTTGTGAGCAGAAGAGACTTCTTTAAAAAAAAACATTAAAAATCTTACTGTTCAAAAACTTTTGACTGGTAGTGAAGAAAGGGAAGACTGGAGTAATGATGCTGAAATTCAGGTTGCATCACAGGAATAAATTGCGTGTTAAAGTATACTAAAATACAAAACTGTCATTTTAAATTGTAATAATATTTCATATTATTAACTACATATTTTATCAAATAAATGCACCCTTTGCGACCATTACAGACGTCTTTCACAAACATTAAAAAAAAAAAAAAATCTTACTGACCTCAAACTTATGAATAATATGTATACTGGCAAAAATCAATATGCACAATTATTATATACAACATAGGCTGCAAAAAAAAAGTATAAAAATTGGTCCTTAAATGCAAGTGAAGCCGTATTTAGTCTTAGTCACATTTTGTGTATCTTTCAAGGATCTCTGCTCGGAATCCGATGAATCTGAGCCAAAATACCAAATTTTATTTGATACATGACCTTTGACATGAGTGTAGAAATATAAGACTTATTTTCAGCTAAAAGCTGCAAAGCCTATTTAGTTAGCTATTCTAACAATGCACAGTTATACAGTTAGAAACATTTTATACGCATTTAGCTGACTGTGACCCTGTCCGAACAGACATTAGTTCAGAATAACTGATATAAAGAATAATGGCTGTCTAGAGAAATAATGAGTATGACAGAGCGGGGTCACAACGAATACTATCATTCGCAGTCGGCCTCCAGATGGGTTGAACACCAAATATGTTCTGACTGGCTGCGATTTTGCCTTTTTACAAAATATTTGACTTTCAGGGAGGACAGACAGATCGCTTAATGGAGAGCTTTTCAGGACATGATGTTACAATAACAAGGCCGTGTCTGACAATAGAAGATGATTCACGTAACCTTCAGCACTTAACGCAGAAAAGCAAGCGAGCAAGAAAGAAAGAGAAGTTGTAACAGAGAGGGACAATGAGAGAAAGACTAATCTATGCGTGTGCAGCGCTTGCCCCACCAGAGACAAGCGGTTGCGTGCCAGTCAGCAATCTGCGAACTCTGGGCCCGATCCAAAAAGACACCAAACTGAGAGAGAGAGAGCGTCGCCCAGCGAGAAACCGGCGCCGCGCTCACTGAGGTAACAAGGCTGTCACAACAAATCTCTCGTCCACCTGAGAAAGTGTCTTTCCTCACCTTGTTAAAGATGCAGCTATTACACAGTTTCAATTTCCAGCTCAGTCTGGCATTAGCAGATTAAACAAACGACAAATATCTACATAAAGCAATTCCATCCTGGCTGCTCAAAGGAGGCAGACGGGTCACGAAAATTAGCGGTAGATGCGTTTATCTCTGCACGCTGGCACATTTAAGCCATTTCTATTTGTCTGTGGCAGTCTGACACTCTTCATGTGGTTCGGTTGTGAGTCTGCACATGTATATGAATGATGACATGCAGCCGGGCTTGGGTGCAAGTGCAGGGGGGTTTAATTACAACCCTTCACATTCCTCCGCCACCTCCACAGACTGCCAGACAATTAGACACGCGCCTTTGAAACACACGCTTGAGAGTTGAGCTGTCTTCATTCGCCAGACTCAATATAGAATACGTGCCTCTGCAGACTGACACGCCGGTCAAGCAAAGTCCGTCTCATCCGGCACTGAGCGCCAATCAGACGCAGCAGGTAAAAGTCTGAAATAAATGCCCCTGTGGCTGAAGAGACAGATTTATGAATCTCCCACTGTTTCTGAGATGTTTATGAGCATTTGAAGACAATTGTGCTTAACCGATATGAGTGTTATGATGGTCAGTGCAGTTATCTAGACAGCAGTCTGGCTGGCAGGGATGGAAATCTAGAATTAGATTCGGAAAAATATTGACAGTCATGAAAAGAGTGCATTCTTTTGACAATCTGAAAAGACATTTTAAGTGCACGGACATTTGAATTTGTTCGATTCATAAGCATGCAATTGCAGGAGAGAGGAAATGCAGGCCAAAGTGTCAAAGTTTCAACTCTGACCTGTGAATTTGCATGAAGAAAAGATGGTTGACCAATAAAGAACCCAAATGTCACAGATTGAATTTTTGGCTCAGTAAAAAGAATGCAAATTTCAAAGCTGCATGGTGCACAGTGTTGTAAAAAAGGTGGTGTAAACAATATATTTGAATGTCTTATTATTATTTATTTTATTCCTAAAAATAAAAACAAAAGCCCAAGAATGTGATATTATATCCATATTTTCTGTGTCCTAGTTTGACTGCACTGTAAAAATGAAAGGTATTGTCATGAACGGCTACAGTGCATCTTATTTTCGGTTAGCTATGCATGTGAATAAACAATCAACTCATATGTAGTCCAGTGTTATAGAAATGGAAATGCCACTTTACTGATCTTTTTGTAGAAAAACGTAATCTATTATATATATATATAAGATACAATGCTACTTTAATGCTAACTACATATGTGATCCTGGACCACAAAACAGGTCATAAGGAGCATGGGTATATTTGTAGCAATAGCCAAAAATGCATTGTATGGGTCAAGATGATCAATTTTTCTTTTAAGCCAAAAATCATTAGGATATTAAGTAAAGATTATGTTCCATGAAGATATTTTGTACACTTCCTAATTCCTAAAAAAAAAAAAATTACTATATGGCTTGCTTAAAATGAACCCAAAATAGACTGTAAATAAAAAAATCAGACACATAATTACTAGAGGCATCAGCAATAATCAAGAAGTGAATATTTATTAATAAGCAATTAAAAAAAAGTTTGTTTTTTAATTATAATTTAATGTTAATTTCCAACCTATTCCAGGTTAATTTCAAGCAAGAAATACACTCTAAAAATGCTGGGTTGTTTCAGATATGGACTAATTAAATTTTTTAATTAAATTTTTAACCCAACAATTGGGTTAGTCCATATTTGACCTAAAATTGGATTGAAACAATCCAGCATTTTTTTTGAGTGCAGTAATTTTTAAGCAAAAGTTGATTTAAATAAAACTACCCAGATGGTTGGGTTAAACATTTAACCCAACCGCTTGGACAAAACAACCCAATCACTGGGTTTGTCCGTATATTACCCAGTGCTGGGTTGTTTTTAACCCAGCATTTTTTAGATTTTACAATGAATGTACACGCAAGTGCACGTACAGTAAAAAAAAAGGGCTACCAAAAATTATATTAACTGACTACATTTAAATTTAGAGATTAATTTAGAACTAGAGGGGATCTAAACATGGAAAGTAACTTGACTACAGACCTAGTGACCAATGCATTCTCAGTCAAATGCACATTCATTGGTCATGGTAGCTGATTTTGGGACTGGAGTCAAATTCTGCTCCCTGAGACAATTCCGATGATGAAATCAACTGAAAGACCACAAGGATGGCCAACCGGACATGTGGACTTCATTTAAACCCCTCTGAACTGGCACAAAGTGTTGTGCCCCAAGACTAAGTGAGGGAGTAACAAAGCACTGTTGACAAAATATATTAGAACAATTAGGGATGCTGGGATTTTACATTCTACTCCAGTGAGTCATAGAAACCCACTGTTCAACTGTCCAAAACGCCAATTTGGAAGAGTTTAAAAAGTTGGACACTTTAATGAGTCTGTCTGTAATTGATTACTCTTGTTATGATGTCAGCAAATGACAAGTTGGCGGTTTAGCTGCGAGTCGTCCCTCAGGTGTAGCATAAGCCATTAGACAGAAGCTTAACGGCCCCTGCTAAGGGCCTGGAGATAATGAATGGGCCCCTCACAGTGCGCTCATGCACTATATTCTCTCTATGAATTTAGATCGGGGCAGTGAAGCAGGTTTATAAGCAGGGCAAATTGGCAAATAATGGTCCCGGTGACAAGCGAACTCCATCACGACTGAAATTAATAACGTACGCCAGCAGGTTAATGTACACGTTCATTACAGTGGGCAGCTCCCGCTCCTGAAATGCCAGAGCAAGCCATGCCCTCTGGAAAAAGCATCAATATTGTGTCTGTGACTTACACAAACATTAAGGACATGATGTATGGGATGACACAGAGAAGTTAGAATGTACAGAAAGCGATGAATTGCAGAGTCTTGACTAAATGAGCGTGCGAAGGTCATTTGGAAAAATATAGATGACAAACAAATATGCATTAGTTATTCATTATGTCTCTAAACGAGTGTTGGTAATGTTGTACCAAAAGCCCATTATTAATGTCCCCCTAACTGCGTACGGATGTGTTCGTGAAAGCGCATCATAGCTGTGCTCTGCCTCTGGGCAACTGGCAATGATAAATAAGGGAAATATGAAGAAGCATAAGAAACAAGCTTGAATTTTTAACACAGAAAGTACTTCTGCCAGTGAATAAATTTCCAGTCCATTTAGAAGGACAGCTATTTCTCATTTTGCCAAAAGGACAAAATGCTTCCCAGCAGAGCAGAAGACAAAAGATGCCATAAAGATCACTGCAGGAGTTGCATTCACAAGTCCAAACTTGGGTGGCCGATGTCTCAGCGGGAACCGGGGGAATGTAACAGTCTGAAGATTGTTTTCAACAATGACGTAATTAGCCAATGCATACTTAAAGCAAAATGTAATTAGGCAATGCATACTTAAAACACAACATAATTAAACAATGCACACTTAAAACATGAAGCAATTAGGGCGATGCATACTTAATACATGACATAATTATGCAATGCATACTTAAAACAAGATGTAATTAGGCTATGCATACTTAAAATATAATGTAATTAGGTGATGCATATATAATAAATGACATAATTAGGTGATGCATACTTAAAACATGACGTAATTAGACGATGCATACTTAAAACATGACAACATTAGGCGATGCATGCTTAATATGTGACGTAATTACGCGATGAATACTTAAAACGTGACCTAAGTAGGTAATGCATACTTAAAACGTGATTTAAGTAGGGAAAGCATATTTAAAATGTGATGTAATTAGGCGATGCATGCTTAATAAATGACATAATTAGGCGATGCATACTTGATAAATTACTTAACTAGGCGATGCATATTTTGTACATGATGTAATTATGCAATGCATCCTTAAAACAAGGCGCAATTAGACGATGCATACTTAAAACATGACGTCATTAGGTGATGCATGCTTAATGTGACGTAATTTGGCCATGCATACTTAAAACGTGATGTAAGTAGGCAAAGCATACTTAAACCGTGACATAAGTAGGCGATGCATACTTAAACGTGACATAATTTGGCAATGTATACTTAATAAATGACGCAATTAGATGATGCATACTTAATAAATTATGTAACTAGGCGATAGATATTTAAAACGTGCCATAATTAGGTAAATCATACTTAAAACATGTAAATAGGTGATGCATACTTAACAAGTGACATAATTAGGTGATGCATACTGATTTGAATTGAATTAATTACATAATTTGTATATGCATACTTAAAAAAATTAGGCTATGCATACTTAATACGTGACGTAATTATGCAATGCACACTTAATAAATGACGTAATTAGGTGATGCATACTTAAAAAGTGGCATAATTAGGTGATGCATATTTAAAGTGACAATTAGTTGAGGCATACTTAAAATGTGACGTAATTAGGTGATGCATACTTAAAAAGTGGTATAATTAGGTGATGCATACTTAAAGTGACAATTAGGTGATATACTTAAAATGTGATGTAATTAGGTCACGCATACTTAAAACATCACATTATTAGGTAAAGCATACTTAAAACGTAAACAGGTGATGCATACTTAAAAAGTGATAATTAGATGATACATATTTAATAAATGACGTAATTAGGCAATGCATACTTAAAAAAAGACAATTAGGCTATGCATACTTAATACATGGCGTAATTAGGTGATACACACTTAATACATGATGTAATAGGCCGTGCATACTTAAATTAGCAAATTTTGCATTGCAAAATTAATAAATGATGTTGGACTGCTATTCGAAAACATTTTATTTCCATAAGGTGATGTATTACCAAATTACAAGGGACAGTTCACACAAAAATGAAAATTCTGTCTTTCACTCTCATTTTCAAAGCTGTATGACTTTCTCTGACAAGGTATTTTGAACTGTAAAATGAAACTCAGTAGGATCCAAAACACCACTGAACCCCATTACTTTCATTTTTCAAAACATATTCTTTTGTGTTCCACAGAAGAAAGAAATTCACACTGGTTTGAAACGACATGATAGAGTTTTTGTTTTTGGGTGTTTGGGTTCACTTTATAGGAGTAAAACTGTAAGGCATGAATCAGTGTAGAGCAAGATTAAAAAAAAAAAGATTTGTTCATATAAAGATGAAAGATGTGCATTAAAAAACTAAACAGTTTTGGTTTTATGATGACTTTATGTGATTTGTTATGAACTTTTATTAAAAACTCTTAATTTATTGATACATGAAGTATTACCTTTCATATTTAATGAGTAGGCCTATTTATGCAATGAATACTTTAATGACATAATTAAGCATTACATAATAAATTATGTGATTCAGCAACGCATACTCAATAAAAGATGAGTCATAATAAGCTGACAGTTGGCACTTAGAACTTGATATAAAAGCAGTTATACAATATGACAGGAGAGATCAATGAAGCCCTGTAATAATCTCCCCACAGCAATACATTCTTGAAAGCTTTTGGATATCTCTATTATTTAGCACATCTAATTCAACTATCATCTTGCTAGCTGAGGGATTCATGAACTACACTGGGTGTGTCAGTTTAGCGAGACCCCTAAAATGTGCAGCGCAGGGGGGCCTGCAGGAATGGACTAAGAAACCTTGCCCTAAGGTATAGTGAGGTACCTCGACTCAAGCACATACTTAATTTCAAGCATGGATATACGATCCCCTTTAATCTCAATGAAGCTTTAAGCAGATTTGAATCTTTGGCACGTTTCTGTTCACCACATATTTCACATTACATGTTGGGGCACGAAACAACCGGGAACTGACTGTCCAAGTGGGAGAATAAATGATTCTTAAACACGCATGTTTTACAAACTATCATCTATTTACATATTCAAAACTTACTGAGTTAAAGAATGAATGCTGGGATTTTGCATTCGTGAAGATCTTTAAGAACAGCTGACGACTGATGTAAGTTCACAAGTTTACCGTATGATTGGCAACACAGTAACAACAAACTTTAAGCCCATCCTAAATTTAACTGATCACAACAGCACTAAACTCGAGGCGTCTGGGGTTTTCACCGGTTTTAAAAGCACTGCAGGCTCATTTCATGAAAAGTGTGACTTTTGTAGAAATAGATCATGAGCATTTGTGTAAACAATGACCTTAATGGATTCAAACTTTCCTCAATGAAGATGCCTTTGGATATTTTAGGTTTAGTTATCCATCATCCCTGTTACTCTTATTAAAAGACTTTTTAAAAAAAAAAAAAAAAACATTGATTAAAAAAATCGCTGCCATAGTGGCATCATTATAGTTACAGAATGTGAAGTCTTCAAGCACAAGTGTCTCCTTGATTTTTATCACATTATCTGTGAGGCTTGTCAAGAGATGATCTTAAACACTCATCCATGTTATCATGATTTCGTACATTATACAACTGTTTATTCAAAACTGGATGTTTCAAAGAATATCAGCATTAAAATCTCCTTTTAATAAACACTAAGTGTTCTGACCTTGCAAGTAATGGCTTATAATATAGTAACTCTAAAACTGGCAACCCTGTTACTCTTAAACTCACACCTATACCCCAGCATAAATTAATATTTTTACATTTATCTTGAGACGATACGGTACAATGCAACTTAACACTTGCAGAGATTCATTGTCTGACAGGATGTTTAAATCTTAAAGTAGTTTACTTTAAAATGACTCGTTAAAACAAACTGTTTACCAGACCTCTTCACAACACATTGATTCAATCGTCAACACATTTAACTGAGGTCTCACCTGCCATCGAAGTCCGCGCTCACTCCGAACCAGCAGGTCCAAATCAACATGAACTTTATGATCCACATCCCTGTGCTTGTGCGGTGCGTATATCCAAACGTCGCCGCTGCTGTCCTGTGTTTGGGATGGTGATGATGTTGAGGTTTAGATCCGTCAATATTCACAGCTTCGAAGCGGGTCGAACAGAAGGGACTGGCTGCTGTTCATGCACGAAAGACCGGCAGCGCGTCTGTCTGTGTGCGCTCCGCTCCGCTTCTCCGCTGGAGAGCCGTGGACTGGAGCGCAGAGTCGGTGCGCTCCTGTGTCTCTCTCTCTCTCTCTCCACACCCTCTGAACGAGCACTGCGCCCAATAAGGAGAGACGGGAGCGCTTATTCCACATAGCCTACCCTATTACTCCAATATAATATTAAGTTTATTATATGCTTATGTGCAACATCTAATGTCAATATGACTGTATAATATATGTTCACTATAAATTTATCATTATTAATATAAATTATTTTGATGGGTGACTAATATACTTGAGTTACTTGTCAATACATATAGGTATATATGAAAACGTGTTTTTTACACGTTATGAATTTAATGTGCCTTTTCTTTGTGACTATTTGTACAATTTACCAATTTCTGAGTAAAAATTGTCAAATTAAGTCATACAACAAATATGAAAAACGTCCAATGTCAGTATGAATATAATAAGTTAAATTATTAATATAAAGGCCTATTAATGAGGATGGATGACATTTGTAATACTTTTTTTTTAAAATCTATTTTAAATTTAACATTAACAATGCAATCAATATTCTATGCATTAAAGCCAAGTACTGTATGAATCTCATCAAGTTAGTGTTTTTAAGAATTTTAGCCTACATTTATTCCAAAATAATAACTCGAGGCAGTAACAATTTGAACAATGTATTTTATTTGTTAACTTATGCTGAGTTATTCTTTTAATGTTTAACTTTGAGCTATTTTTCGGACCATTAGTCATCAAAGCTCGGTAAATATTGGTCACAGACACGGATATTTACTTCAAATTTCACCAAGCTCATTACTCACTAAAAACTCCCACATATGTTTTCATGCCATTTTAAGTCTTGTTTTGACGTAACAAAGTGGTTATATCTAAGTGTGTGAGAGTTGTTTACATACTTTTTTAAATTAGTCTTCCAATTAAGGCAATTAGCCTATGCTGTCCATTCAGACTGATTCGCCAATGCGGACGAACACAAGAGGCGGGATTAATCGCATGAACCAATCACAGCCGATCTTTACCGGTCATATCCAATCATATCCTCTCGGGTGACTTCTCCATTCATTCTCAATTACCCCCCATCAAACTCACCGCATATATACACGATTAATGCAATGTGTTTCTGTTGTCGTTTCTGTGTATTCTATTCTGTTTATTATATGTGAAATTTACTAGTTATTTCTGAGTGAAAGCTGTTTCAAAGTAAATCCTTCAAGAGATATAACACGATAATCCATATATATGTATATATATATATATATATATATATATATATATATATATATATATATATATATATATACAAACAGCTGAAATCAGAAGTTTACAGAATCTGCAAAATGTTAATTATTTTACCAAAATAAGAGGGATCATACAAAATGCCTGTTATTTTTTTATTTAGTACTTACATAAATAAGACATTTCACATAAAAGACTTTTCCAGAAGGAAACACAATGCATTAAGAGCCAGGGGTGAAAACTTTTGAACAGAATGAAGATAATTTTATAATTTTTTTTTTTTTTTTGCCTAAATTTCATATATATATATATATATACATATATATATATTCATTTAGTACTGCCCTTCAGAAGCTACTTACATGTTTCCCAGGAGACAAAATAAGTACAAGTCACCCTGATCTTGAAATTCAAAAAGTTTTCACCCCCTGGCTCTTAATGCACTGTGTTTCCTTCTGGTGCATCAGTGAGCATTTTAACCTTCTGTAATAGCTGCACATGTGTCCCTCAGTTGTCCCCAGAGTAAAAAGATGGATCTCAAAATCATATAGTCATTGTTGGAAAGGGTTCAAATACACAAAAATGCTGAAAACCAAAGAATTTGTGGGACCTGAAGGATTTTTATGAACAACAGCAGGCAGTTTAACTGTTCAGGACAAACAAGGGACTCATGAACAACTATCACTAAACAAAAAAACACAGCTGTGGATCATTTAGATAGCAACACAGTATTAAAAGTCAAGTGTATGTAAACTTTTGACAGCCATTTTTATAAATTCAAGTATTATTTTCTCTTGTGGACCACTTGTAAATGTCTTTTTATGTGAAATATCTTATTCTGGTCAGTACTAAATAAAAAAATAACATGCATTTTGTATGATCCCTTTTATTTTAGTAAAATTATTAATATTTTATAATAAATCATGTAATTTTAGATCGCATGTCCAGTATCATGCTAATAAGAAAACACTGTTTTTTTTTTTTTTTTTTTTTTTTTTGCAGACAGGAGACAGGAGGGCACCTGCATTTGTTACATAAAATGCTCCAAGGAAGATTTATGGTTGTAACTCATCACTTGGGTTTCAGGTCTCAAGGAGTTGTGTGCAGTCTTACGTCTCATTTTCAGCTTTCCCCATAGCTTTGGTCAGAGGGCATATGAAATAAGCATCTATGTTTCGACTCCATTTTCATTGGGTGAACACTTAGACATGCAAGTACGCCAGACCACATCTATATCTGGTCCCATCTCAAAGCAGTCTAGTGCCATACTCATGCTCAACACCTTAACAAAGGTGCAATATTACAGAAACATGACAAGGAAACAGCTCATATTGCAGAGGAGCATAGTGAGATATTGGAAAGCCACACTCAAAGTGCAACAGTACACAACCTGTTATGCTAAATTCATACTGTGAGTGAACCATAGCGTCCCATCCCAATTTGATTTATTTGTATTATACCACTAATTCATTATTTATATAAAATCATAAATACTTACATAGTCTTCTTCACTGTAAATCAAGAATATTGTTATGATGATGATGTTGATGATGACAAATGTAGAATCCATCTGACAAAAAAAATAATGAATTCCTACCTGAATGTTTACACTCGTGTCACACCGCCAACATTTTGATACGCGTCCTATTTATTTCCATATATTAGAAGTGGCCCAGATCCAATCTGAAAATGTCAGATTCAATGCAATTTTTCTCACATGAAAGCTGGGGGACAGATTTGGGCTACATTCAGCATGCAGAGTGAATGTACAGTAACACTAGAGCACAGTACTGTAAAATCAGCTTGCTTTTAAATAATATGTTCCTATTAATATACTTGCCAACTTTGTCTAAACTGTACAGAAGATTCCTGTACAGAAAACACAACATGTGTCCTGTAATGCAGGTCTTTGACTGTTCATGCAGAACAAGGAAGTTAAAAAATTCAGTACATGGAAAACATACCACTCACGTATTATTGGAAAACATCATGTTTCAGATTTTCAAAATAAAATATACATTAATACATTCTTGAAATCATTAATTTTGTTGAAGGAAAGAAAAAGATCAAAAAGACTAATAAAACAGCCTTTAAGGCTTTGATTTTGTAGTATTTTGTTTAATTTTTATATGATTATGGCTATATCTGCCTGACACATACCAATACTCTGCTCTTTTATACAACACCACTTTAAATCCATAATGCCTTGCAAAGTTTGTTATCATTGTCAAAGTGAAATGTGCTTCTTGTGTATTTTCAGTCCCGGTGAACATGAACTACACAGTGACATTTCAAGATATGTTAAGAAAAGACATGGTCACTCTAAATTCATGGAGATCCGTCCGCAGCCTGTATGAATGGTGACACTGGAGAAAAACTCATTTTCAACCTCTTCAGAACTGGAGAGCCTGCCGCGCTTTCTGATTAGGTTTTGTCACAGATGAATTTAAGGCGGATTGCGGCTTGATTTGCTCATGAATTTTTGCGGCCTGCCATAGGTGAAATTGCACATTGCTCTTCTGATATTTCCAAAGAAACTGACTTTCCCATCTGAGCTGTAGAGAGGAAACAGGAGCTACTGTAAAGGAAGCAATAGCACAGTCTGTACTTGTCATCAGAGAAGCGCTTTCAGAGCCCCTGATGCATCTTTTCTGCCTCTTGGGTTCTTGGCTACACAAGCAGACTTTAATTGCCATTGTAGAAAGCATGCGAAGAGCTGTGGATATAAAAAAAAATTAAATTTTTGTAAAAAGCAAATCTCCCTGGGTGTTGTGGGTGCTTGCCAGGAGACCGTTATATGGTTGATAAGGTGTTGAGTGGGTTTGTAGCTCATTGTTATGCAGTTGCTAAGGTTTTTGGGCAGTTGCTAGGTGGTTGCTTACTGATCCAAGTCGAATGCCCACCCCCAAGTCTATATGATATTCTCATGGGGCCCCTTTTCAACTCAAGCCTAAAAGACTTTTGCCATCCGTTATATTGTGAAATTCTTAAGCCTCAACAAGCAGTTTGATTTGAGCTATAGACTGCAACATTTGGGTTTCTCCTTAGTGAAACTGATTTAAAATGGAAACTTCTAAACCTAAGTTCCGAGGTTCTTATTGACCCGTCGCAAAACCCGCCCTCCTTAGTTACTGTTGCTATGTCCGACAAATAATGCCGCTCTCACACAACACATCATGTTCTCAAACAGTTAAAAAAAAAAAAAAAAAAAAAAAACATTGCAGAGCAAAGAGGAAACTGACAACACACTGGCAGACAAGACAGAGCAGGTTACGTCTGGTATAAAACAAGGTCTTAGCTTCAAAATTTTGACTTTTTTAAAAGAAATTCAAACAATAAATTTAATGTGTCATGACAGATCACTGTACTACCTCAAGTTAAAGCAGCACACGTGAACCGATCGCCCTTTTATATTTGCGGCGGAAAGACATCAGTACAGAACATTTTTTAAGTTTAAGTCCACCGAAAATTCAGCGCTATGATTGGTCAGATCACCTGTCAATCATACTCTTCGCGAATGGTCAATTGATAATATATGCTCTTGTTGAAGCCGGCCGAAGCTTTTTTGTGTTCAAAAGCTGAATTCCTGATTAAAAACTACATTATTCATGAAGGAAAAACAACATTACCCATGATGCTATACAGACAATTCCACCAATCAGAGAGTTGCGATGACAGTTGGCAGGCAAACTGTGCCAAAATCATCATTTACTATACTCATCCTCATGTTATTCCAAATCAGTATGAGTTTCTTCTGTTGAACACAAAAAATATTTTGAAAAATGTTGGTGACTAGAGAGCTGACGGTGGCCATGGGACTTCACTCTTAAAAATAAGGGTTCTTTATTGATGTGGATTTGCCGTTATGATTGGTCAGATCGCTTGTCAATCAAGCTCTTTGCAAACGGTAAATTGAGAATGTTTGCTCTTGTTGAAGCCATCCGAAGCTTTTTTGTGTTCAAAAGCTGAAATTATGATTAAAAACGACATTATTCATGATGGAAAAACTACATTACCCAAGATGCTATACAGACAATTCGGTTTCGAACAACAAATGATGACAATTTTCATTTTTGGGTGAACTATCCCTTTAAAGCTGTTAAGTAGTGATTTTTGAGTGTCTGATTTTCAAAATAGTATTTTTTTATTTAAATAAAAATAAAGTTTCTGTGGCTTTGTTAATGACTTACATTAAAGGGTTAGTTCACCAAAAAATACCACGATTTACTCACCAATCTGAGTTATGTTAAAAATTGTGCTAGCTCTTCCAAGCTTTATAATGGCAGTGAGCGGGTGTTTCTGTTCAACAGTTCAAAAGATGTTTAACAAAGCACATCAATCCATAATAAAAAGTGCTCCAACACAGCTAAGGGGGGTGAATAAAGGCCTCCCGTAGCAAATCAATGTGTTTTTATAAAAGAAATATCCATATTTAAACATGTAATAATCACTTTTCTCTAGCTTGCAGTCATTTGTGCGATATGTGCACTTTTCACCAAAATGTGGATTTTCATCTTTGAACCCTTTAAGCACTAACCAAATATGCTTTTACTCTTAAAATCTCTCTGGGAAAAGTGAATTTAAAAAAATACTTTCTGGAACCAGTGCTGCTGAAAATGTGGACAAGCACTAATGCATTTACTTCACTTCTTTTGTACGAATGGTATGGGAATGTGCCGAGTTTTAAGGATTGTTTCGCCCACATAAGCGGTTCTTGAGCAAAACAGCAGTGTAACTGCGCATAGCACCGTTTCTGTTGTGTAACTCTGCTCTATACAGAAAACAGTGATTTTTGGGTTGCTGCATGTTCACTGAGAATCCGATTTGCTTAGAGAAGGACCATATTTGCATCCAAATTACAATTAACCCAATTGACCCTTTGAAAAGACCCGCCCCCTTCGTTACTGTTGCTACAGTACGTCTGACAAGCCATTATGCTCTTTTACACCACACATCATATTCTCACACAGTGAAAAATACATCATAGAGCAAAGAGGAAACTGACAACAAGCTGACAGACAAGACGGAGCAGGTTACTTTAGGTATGAAACAAATTCTCAGCTTTCAAATGTTGTCATTTTGTAAGAAATTCAAACAATAAACACCGTTTTGTGGTTCTTTAATTGTGTCGTGACAGATTGCTGTAGCTCATTAGTTCAAGCGTCACATGAACCTATCATCTCTTCCTCTTTACTAGTTTATAGCACGACATAAACATGAATGAACAGAAGTAGGCATCTCATTTCAACCACGGAAAGACATCAATACACATCATTTTTAAGTTCAAGTCCACCGAACTTAATCTACTCTCCTGTCTAGTTTGTTTGTCAAATGAAATGACAGATTCTGCATTATGATTGGTCAGATCAACTGTCAATCAAACTCTCTGCGAATGCAGACTGAATCAACTGAATGCAGACAGATTAAAGTCTCCACTTCACTTTTTTAAAAAAAATAGGCTAATTTTCCAACTCCCCTAGAGTTAAACAGTTGAGTTTTACCATTTTCGAATCCATTTAGCCGATCTCCGGGTCTGGCGGTAGCACTTTTAGCATAGCTTAGCATAGATCATTGAATCTGATTAGTCCGTTAGCATCTCGTTCAAAAATGACCAAAGAGCTTCGATATTTTTCCTATTTAAAACTTGACTCTTCTGCAGTTACATCGTGTACAAAGACCGATGGAAAATGAAAAGTTGCGATTCGCGATATGGCTAGGAACTATACTCCAGCGTAATAATCAAGGAACTTCGCTGCCGTACCATGGGTGCAGCAGGCGCAATGATATTACGCAGCGCCTGAAATGAAGAGTATAGAAATGAGAGTATAGTTCCTAGGCATATCGGCCTAGAAAATCGCAACTTTTTATTTTCCATCAGTCTTGGTACACGATGTAACTGCAGAAGAGTCAAGTTTTAAATAGGAAAAATATCAAAACTCTTTGATCATTTTTGAGCGAGATGCTAACGGTCTAATCTGATTCAATGATCTATGCTAAGCTACCCTAAAGGTGCTACCGCCAGACCAGGAGATCGGCTGAATGGATTCAAAAACGGTAAAACTTAACTGTTTAACACTAGGGGAGTTGGAAAGTGAGCCTATTTTCAAAAAAGTGGAGTGTTCCCTTAACTTATATGTGAGTAGTTCATTATATTACGTTCCTGTACTGCAAAAATTTTAGTAGTATTTTCAGGTTTTAGGCAGCAAAAAAATAAGCTCAACACCAAAACTTTACTTACACCTCCACTTCTGTCATCAGTATTGACTCTGCATGGCATGTTTTTTAGCATTGTGCATTTGGCAATGTCAGTTTTTAGCACAGTGCATCATATCTTGTATTATATAAATCAGCAATTCTGCAGTCCCTTAGAAAGAAGAAGACAAAAACCCAACAACAACGAAAAAGACAAAAGAAACAACCTTCCAATATCTTTATGTCAGCATTACAGTAATGTAGTTATATCTAGCCTCATTCTATCCAGTACTGTATCTATTTGTTTTTCATGTACATTTAGCCAGGGCCCACAGCCAATCGTGGAGGAAAGCAGCGTTTCCCATTGAAATGATTCCAGCTCTTTGGAAGGTGCCCCCGTCTCCGGTCTTTCACACTCAGAGAGATTGGCTCCGCTAGCAGAATTCAGATGAGCTGTGCTAGCCTGGCTCCTCAAAGCTTAAAGGTTGTGCACTTCCTCATGGCGGAGGAACAGATCTCATCTCTATAGCACAAACGTGACAGTCTGCGGCTTTTCTGTAGCGAGCAAACCAGAGGCGTGTTTGATGACAGTATGGCTCCAAACACAGCAAAGTAAAGCTGGGGGAATAGTTCATATATCAGCGTACGCCGCAGACCGACGCGAGGCTTTGACATTTGTGCGAGCCGTGGCCTAATCAAATATTCATAACCGTGGTCAGATTAATCCATGCATGCACCATTTCATAAATATTAACCCCTCCAATTCTCCCGACCCCTGACACAAGGGAATCGAGATAAATACCTCCTCGTGTTTACTTTCAATACTTTTAATCAAACACTTTGAGACAAAAGCTCAAGAGCGACGTCTCCGCTTTCTTGCGAGGGAGAAGAGCAAATTACAATGAATAATTTTACATTGGTAATAACTTGAGAAAAGCAGGCTTTTGAGACTCTTTTGTTTCGTGCATAATACACGATAATGGTGGAGGAGAGGGCGCAAGGTGGTTTTACACAATTCAGTGTGTCTGATTTGCAAACGGCATTTGAAATCATGTTTAATTTATTGAGAGGCGTGCTGCTTTCTGTCTCTTTTTACAAACAAACCTCAGGCATGCAAAGTAGGAAAGTAGTGATCTATAAGACGTTTCTGAAATAAAAATCACTCTAATTGTTTAGAAGATGTCAAGTTTAAAAGCCATTTAAAAATGTTGAAATAAAAAACAAATACACTGATTGCACAATTAGATCGAACGATGATTCAAGTGTGTATGTGCAAATAAAATGTAGCAATCTTGGATCAAAGGAAATCAATTAAATAAACAGCTCACCCAAAAATTTAAATCTTGTCAGTATTGTTCAACATCAACATTACTTTCTTTCTTCTGTCAACCATAAAAGGTGATGTCAGACAGAATGTCAAAGCTTCTGTTCTGCATAAAAGAAAAGTGGATGGTGATTTAAACTCCCAAAAGTACAAAAAAAAACACCATATTTTTTAAATCTGTTTCTCACAGGAAGCTATTTTTGTTATGACTAACTTAAACTTAAAAAAACAATACAATATATGAAATCAGAATGATGCTAAAATTGTAATATTTAGGTGAACTATTCCTTCAGATAAACTTATATACTTATGAACTTATATAAATTGTCCAAGGTAAAAACTCCAGTAGTAACATGAAACAGCTCATGGACTAAAAAAAAAACAAAAAAACAGTGAACTTCCGTTCATGGAGCTCCAGTATTTGTAGTCCTGATATGACGTGGGTGTTTCTCATGAGTCAGTGTTATCTTGTCGGTATCCCCACCAGCATATTGTTCTTAGGCGAACAGCCCTCAGGGACCATGGTCATCACCCTCACAGAATACCCATGAGTCTCGGCGGCCCAACTGCGGTCCAAATCTACCAGTCCCATACAGCGCTTCCCTGGTGATTAAGAGAGAAAAGATTTGGAAGTGAGACTAATTATGAAACATAATCTTTATTGAGCACAGGCCAGAAATCTATGCTGAAGACATTACTCACTGTTAATTATGGACAAGAAAAGGCTGAATTTTACTGAAACCTGAACGCACTTTTAACTATTTTTTTTATAAGTTTAATAATCAGTCAATGAAATAAATTTCACACTTTAATGCTCTGGTTTTACCACAGACATTTTAACCTTGAATCTGCAAAAAACAATTATAACTTACAATTAAAGCTGCAAGGAGCGTTGAAAGGGCACTCGCACCCAGGCTCACCACAACCCGGTGGCTTTAGGAAAACAGCGAGCGGTGAGCAATATGCATTAAAAGTGGTATATAGGAGGAATATGTAAAAGTCATTTATATGTGCCAAACTTCCTGCTGCCAGCTGGTGGCGCTATAACCATAAGTGAATATTGGCATGTAGTCTTCATGCCAGGACTATTATCAAACACATCAAGTTTGGTGCAGACTGAACACAGTATGTTTGAGTTAGTGTAAAGCATGACATTTCCTGTTGCCAGCAGGTGGCGCTATGATTATAACAGAATATTGGCCTCTAGACGTATTCAGGCCAGGATTCTCATCGAATGTGTGAAGTTTGGGGCAGATCAGACACTGTATGGCCGAGTTACAATAACAACTTTTTCCATGGCGAAACATCAAACTTTGTCACACCGCCACAGACATACCCTTTAACAAAAACTCAAGATCTTCATAATTTAACATCGCAACGGCCTTTAGATTAGACTGACCAAACATAATGTTGATGTAATTAAAACTCTAAGAGGAGTTTGTTAGAGCACAAAACATGCCACTTCCTGCTGCCAGCAGGTGGCGCTATGACTATAACTGAATATGTAGATCTCTTCAGGTCAGGACTCTCAACAAACGTGAATACTGGTGCAGGTCAGACACTGTATGCCTGAGTTGCAACAATTTCCTTTTTCATGGCGAAACATCAAAGTTTGTCAGGCCGCCACGGAAACGCCCTTCAATGAAAACTCAAGATCTTCGCAAATTAACTTCACAAAGGGCTTTAGATTACACTGACCAAATTTGGTGTTGATCTGTTTAACCCTTAAATGCATGACTGTTTTGCCAATCATTATGATATATTCGGGTCTTTAGCGACCTGGACCTATATATCCAGCATGGCTAGATCTCAAACTTAAGCAATAGCCAAAAAAAAAAAAAATAAAAACTCTCTTGATATTTTAAGAACAATTACAGAAGAAACCAATTAAACCTATTTTGTTACCTTTTGAAACTTAGAAGGGTTGAATCCGAGCAGATGATTGTACCATCGCCGTCATTGTCAGAGCACATTTCCACAGTACATTCAACATCTGTTATATTCGCGATCTCAACCATATTCACAAAACTATGGTTTTCACTGTCTTCAGAATCAATAGTTTGATCGCTGGCAGCTTATTCACCACATCCACCAACAAATAACAGTGACATTTATATTTTATTGCATACAGGAATTGCTCTGCAGTAAAGCCTTTCAAACCAATTCCATTTTTGCTGATGATATTCGTTATGCCTGTGATAATTACGAGTGTAACATCACATCATTATTGTCTATCAAACAGTGCCATCTCGAGGAATAAAGGTGAATTGCACATATTTAGTCATCAGATATTTATATACTTTTTTGCACGAAAAATATGCAGATCCTATACACTTTTTACAAAAAAATAATCAGAAAACAGACATTCTTTTATATTTTATTATTTTTTTCTTGTTTTATTGTTTATAATGAATAGATTGAGGAATACTAAGAAAGCTGATGTCAAACTCGAAGGAAAAATGAAAGAGGAAGAGGGTAGTAAATGACGTCCCGGGACGCTAAAGACCCGAGGTATGCATTTAAGGGTCAAATATCTCTAGGAGGAGTTCGTTTAAACACAATGCCTGAAAACGGGAATTGAGCCATTTTGACACCCACTTCTGAAACCCATATCAGATTGATCATACATTTTCACCACTTTTGGAGTGTGCAAAGTTTCATGAGTTTTCGAGCATGTTTAGGCCCTCAAAAATGCGATTTATTTTTGAGAAGAAGAAGAATAATCTTACCCTAATGACAGTCTATAGCAGGGGTGCCCAACCCTGTTCCTGGAGATCTACCTTCCTGCAGAGTTTAGTTCCAACCCTGATCAAACACTTCTGTCTGTAATTATCAAGTGCTCCTTCAGATCCTAATTAGTAGGTTCAGGTGTGTTTGGTCAGGGTTGGAGCTGAACTCTGCAGGAAGGTAGATCTCCAGGAACAAGGTTGAGCACCCCTGTTCTATAGGGCAAGACACTCCTAAGAGTCCAAAAGGATGTGTAGCTCACATTTTTAAGAAACTGCTTATATTAAGCATTTAGTGCAAATGTGTGTTAAATGAGCTGTAAAAGTTGTCTAAATCGTCCTTAAACTTCTATTCAAGGTGGATAAACAAGCTATTTCTGGCATCCTTGCAGATCCAATGCAAAAGTTACTGGGTTTACATGAGTTTGCAAAAGTTTGAGGTTGGTAATATTTTTTTATGTTTTTGAAAGAATTTCAAATGTTTACCAAGATTACAGTTATTTTTAAAAATGGAGTACAACTTAAAAAAATAAAAAAATAAAAATAAATATATACATTTATATATATAATTTTTTTTTTTTTAAATATTTATTTGAAAAGAAATTTTTTTCATGTGATCAAAGCTGAATTTTCAGCATCACTACATCAGTCTTCAGTGTCACATGATCCTTCAGAAATCATACTAATATGTTGATTTGCTGCTCAAGAAACATTTCTTATTAACAATGTTAAAAACGGTTGTGCTTTTTCATTTTATGGAAACCATGATACAATTTTTCAGGATTATTGGATGAATAGAACAATCTTTTACATTTCATAAATTAAGTTTCAAAACTTTTTTCAAAGTGGAATTTCAAATGACTTTAATTACAGACATTTCTTTATTGATACTCTGTTATCTCAGGGATAAAACAGTAAAATGTAATACAGTGCCTTTTCAAAACACTCTAAAGACTTTAAAACAAGCTTTATCATCTTATCAAACTGTAATTAACAGCTCAACTAAACTCAAAAGATATCTGCCTTTGAAAGCCTTTGGAAAGTCTCCACAGCTTTGACTGTCACGGCAGAGGCACCGGCACTGGTTAGCATGTGTTTTCTGAAAAGGCTGAGAGGCTGTCATCTCGCCAGCCATAAAAGATGGGCAGTGGAAGGCAAGATGACAGTGGCGTCAGATTTATGCGAAACTGCGATGAGACTGTGAGGCTGAATGCGTGTGCTGAGAAATTTGACGGAGAGAGAGAGAGAGAGGTCACAGAGTGGGAAAGATGTGTCTCTTCTTGCTACAGTGTTTTATACATTGTTAGAGGCTCAACGTTCATAGTAAACCGAAATGCTTTATAAGGGTTTATTGGTAACCTAACAAGTGCTTTTGGGCCAGAGAAACATTTACAAAGGTTTTAAAAGTCAAATGGAAATGCAAACAATTAACTATGCTGCAATCTATCAACTAGTATTTTCACATGTTTACACTGAACCATTATGCCCATTTTTGGTGCAAAAAACAATACTGAGCAGTGTTATTTTAGTATTACTGATACACTATTTTAATTTTTATTAACATTTTAAATGTGTTTTTATTTTCTATATTTTCCATTTTCATTTTAAAGGTGCTCTGTGTATTTTTTTTGGACTGTACTAAAGCATTTAAATACCATAATATGTGCATACATTTAGGGAACACGCTATGTTCAAAAATTTGTTTCTCTGAAAAACAATGCTACAGCCAGATATTCTACTTTAAAATGCATGTTCCATGTCGGAATGTCTGTTTGTGTTTTGATCTGTGTAACTCCACTCACTGCCAGTTGACCCAATAGCATTTTGACACCCCGGGTTGCCAGTTGGTGGAAAAAAAAGCAAATCACAGCCATGGAAGCCAGCAAACAAACTGGGTCAGAGATCTTAGATTCTAACCAACCTAAAAAGCCTAGACATCCCTCTAAAAATCTCTATGACCAGAAAACATGGATAAATCAGCTCATCAACTTAGAGCTGGCTCTTGTTGCGTATCCTCAATCTGGCAACTCGTATCGAATCTGAGGAGGAGTGGTGGGAGACACAATGCTCTCTTATATTTTGAATTTGGACTGCAGTATCAATTTCAACCACTAGCTGTAGTAATTTAGCAATTTTGCTGTTTGTGGCATTTTGAGGGGTTCAACCATGTAGCGCTGAAACTCTATACGGATCAGCGATCTGATCGTGGAGACCAAACCGTAAGTCGTGGAGACCAAACCGTAAGTCGTGGAAACTTGAAACTTGGAGGGATGGTAGTATTCACACCGCTGACAACATGACCAAGGCTCACCCCAATCAGCCTGACGGGGGTGCTACAGTGAACAAAAGTACTTTTTAAATCGATGCTCCTAAATGAAATCGAAACTCCTAAACCATCAGTCACAGGCTTAAGTGTCTAATGTCATTGGAATCCTTGGCTCATGGCGGAAAAAATGTATGCATGATCAGATTCGATCGTCAGACTGTGAAATTTTTGGGTATTTTGGATTTTTTGAAAAACCTACTTTTGCGAACTAGTCCTAGGTTTTTCGCCTGATTGGAACCAGTCCAGTGCACAAAGATTTTCTGGAGAGTGATTATCAATAATTCTAAAAAAAAAAAGTTGAACTTTCGACTCACTGTCGCAAAGAGATGCCAAAACCTTCGAAAGGGGCAGGGCCACTTTTAGTAAAATGCTTATAACTCCTAAACGGAATGAGATATCTCTGCCAAACTCAGAACACTTATGTAAAAGCTCAATCTGAGGTCACAGGACATAGGACAATAAATCACAGAGCTTGACCACTTTGTGGCGCTGTAAGAGGGAAAAAAAACATTGAAATGGCTACAACTGTGCAACCATTTCTCTTATAAACATGAAAATCTGTGTGCACGGTCTTGATCCAAAGTGCCACAGGTGTCTACAAGGACAGGTGCGTATCTCCACAACAAAGTTTGAGTGCCTCATAGACAAGGCTAATGGAGGCCGATCGAAACGAAACTCAGTGGGCCTGTTTGTCTCACAGCCCCAAAGGTCTAAGAGAAATTTGACAGCCACTGGGGGCGATATCGCATTTTTCAAGGGCATAAACAATTGTACGTTGTGCAGTTTTTAACGCAATGATATTACGCCGTGCCTGAAAGTGACCGGCACTAAGTTTGTGTAGATGCAGAGTTGTATAATATCATTGCGCCTGCTGCACCCATGGTACGGCAGCAAAGTTCCTTGATTATTACGCCGAAATGAGAGTATAGTTCCTAGCCATATCGGCCTATAAAATCGGAACTTTTCATTTTCTGCCAGTCTTAGTACACAATGCAGCTACAGAAGAGTCAAGTTTTAAATAGGAAAAATATCAAAACTTTTTAGTCATTTTATAGTGAGATGCTAATGGTCTAATCGGATTCAGTGATTTATGCTAAGCTATGCTAAAAGTGCTACCGCCAGGCCCGGCGATCGGCTGAATGGATTTAAAAACGGTATAACACATCTGTATAACTCTAGGGGAGTTCCTTTAACATCCTAATTATTTTTGTCATAAAGGAAAAATCGATAATTTTGACCCATACAATGTATTTTTTGGCTATTGCTACAAATATACCAGTGCTACTTAAGACTGGTTTTGTGGTCCAGGATCACATATAAAATATATACATTTCATTTTAGCTCATGATAATAGTCATCAGACTTTTGACTATGCCAAAAGTCTCTTCAACGCTGCAACTTTTTCTGGCCTTCAAATTTTAGCCAGATGGACAATCTCTATTAGGAATTTCCCCTCCTAAAACAAAACAGGCACAACAACTCTGACCACCTGTTAAAAGAAACAACCATCTTACCGATTAATCGTCGTTCTGAGGGTAAACTGACAGCCGTCTGGTCTGCAAACCTGCACAGGATCATGTGCTCCTGTGGAAACCATACAACAAGTTAACATGCCGAACACATGCAGACACATCAATAAACACACTTGCACATAAACGTACACGCACAAAAATATCTGAAGTCGGCACGTGTGCGGTTCAGCCAGTGTAAATTGCAGAGAAACATCGATGAATCAGATCGTTAGGGTTGTGGTGAGGGAACAGCCCATTTATCAGCCGTTACACCCAGCTATTAAAGGGAAACACAGAGGAAAGCTGCACCCAGTTCATTTTATATAAATCAATATACTCTAATTGCATTTTTTGCACGGAACAGTGCAAGGATGTGCCGCAAAATGACTTCCTCTGCTGTTGATTACAAACAACGGCTCTAAGCAACCATTATTCTGCATTAACTGAGTGAAACCAGTGCTGATGGAAAGGAATGTAACAGCCCTGGCAGATTGATTCCTCCTATCAAGTTTAATCCTCTAGGCTAATTGCTGTGATCAATGCTATAATTCAGGATATCGTCTCAAAAACAGGTTTCAACACAGGAAAGTGTTTCTATAAACACTTTCGATGAGAAACACAGCGTCGATTTTGCTAGATTGGACAAAATCTATTATTTTTTTAATTTCATTTTGAACAAATCAAACTCAAAGTCCTAACAGTTAAAATAAAATAGATTTTTCAGTAGGCAATTTCAATGCATTGAAATTATTTTATCAATGCACTCACTGCACTGTGATTTTAAATGAATAACCCACTGAAATTTAACATACCGGAAAGAAAAGTATATGCAACTGTGTGTAGATCAAATTTGGAGTGATATTTACCCATGCCAAAATTGCTTAAGTGTGGTTGCCAGGTCTGTGATTTCTTAGGAAATTAATATCACACCTAAAGTATCCTCAACAAGTCCAAACAGTTTAATTCATAATTCAGTTTGTTCCAACTCCAACACTAATAGCAAAAGTGATGCTTGTCTTAGCAAACAGCACTAATTAAATGTCTGTTTGCCCAAGATCTACACTGAGGGAACTGTCTGTCTCTTGTAGGCCCCTATGTAGGTGATATCTCGGTGGGGGCCGTGAGCGCAGTGTGAAAGGGGCAGACGCAGGAGTGGAGCGAACACTGATGACGGTGAGATACGACTGATTAACCTCATCCATTACTCACACTTCTGCCTCACTGTTCCGTCAGCGCCTGGAGATAAGATTGGGAAAAATACAACGTGCAACTACACGAGCACTCTATTCCCAGGAATACCCTATTTCAGCAGAGCTTGAGAAAATCAACAGTGAAGAGGAGGAAAAACATTGACTAATGGACAGATGTTTTCCACTCCTCAGAATCTGTAGCATGTTTGCGTGCTGTAACATTTTCATAAAGCTGGTTCTGAAAGCAAAGAGCTGATGGAGAATAATCTCAGCTTCTTTTTTGCACTCTTTAGTTATGACTAGGGATGCACTGGTACAGAAATTTTGGCTGAAACCATCATTTTTGGTAACAATTTAGTTTAGATTAGGAAACACTAATTAGCACGCAAATTACTAGAAAATTAGCTGTTTATTAGTACTTATAAAACACATATTAATGACTTTTTCTGCATGACTATATTCTAGATCCCTTAAACCTATGCAATACCTAAACATATCTACTACAACAGCTACCTTACTATCAATAAGCAACAAAAGCTTTTGTTTCCTTAACCCTGTTTCACACTATGTAAAAAGCATGTTTCAGATAAAATCAGGAATCCAAAGAAATTGGGGAAATACACTACCAGTCAGAAGTTTTTGAACAGTAAGATTTTTTATGTGTTTTTTAAAGAAGTCTCTTCTGCTTACCAAGCCTGCATTTATTTGATTCAAAGTATAGCAAAAACTAAAATTTTGAAATATTTTTACTATTTAAAATAACTCTTTTCTATTTGATTATATTTTAAAATTTAATTATTCCTGTGATTTCAAAGCTGCATTTTTGGCATCATTACTCCAGTCACATGAACAGAAATCATTCTAATATTCTGATTTGCTGCTCAAAAAAACATTTTATGATTATTGTGTTGAAAACAGCTGAGTAGAATTTTTTCAGGTTTCTTTGATGAATAGAAAGTTAAGGAAAAACTTAAGTCTTTTGTAACATTATAAATGTCTCTATCATCACTTTTGATCAATTTAAAGCATCCTTTCTAAATAAAGGTATTAATATTAATTCTATCGTTTCTTTCTCCAATAAATAAATAAATAAATACAATACTCAGTTCTTTGAACAGTATAGTGTATCATGTTACAAAAGCTTTTTATTTCAGAAAAATGCTGATCTTTCGATCTTTTAATTCATCAAAGAATCCTGAAAAAAGTACTTAACTGTTTCAAATATTGATAATAATAATAATAAAAATGTTTCTTCCAAATCAGCATATTAGAATGAGTTCTGAAGGATCATGTGACACTGAAGACTGGAGTAATGATGCTGAAAATTTATATTTGATCAGAGAAATAAATTACATTTTACAATATATTTAAATTGAAAGTAGTTATTTTAAACAGTAAAAATATTTCACAATATTACTGCTTTTGTTATATTTTGGATCAAATAAATGCAGGCTTGGTGAGCAGAAGAGACTTCTTTAAAAAAAAAAAAAAAAAAAAAAAAACATTAAAAATCTTACTGTTCAAATACTTTTGACCGTGTTAGATGGAAAAAAATACTTCCTTGGCAAATAACTGAAATAAATGTTACAAAAAAAAAAAGAAAAAAGTAAAAGGAATTAAACAGAAAGTAACCAAAACAAATATAAATTAAGGCTAAATAAATAGAAAAAAAAAAGACGACGACGACACAAACTAATAAAAAAAAAATTAAATGCTTTAACAAAACTTTTAAAACTTAAACTAAAATTAAATTAATAACTGGAAAAAAAAATATCTAAAAGTTAATTCAACATTTAATAAATACTATAATAGTATATAAATAATACTAAATACTAAAATAACAACTGATATATAATATATTGGAATTTAGTGCTTTATTGTCTATGCCAGATGTCAAGTAAGTTGTTTAAACAGATAGTTCACCCAAAAATGAAAATTCTGTCATTAATTACTCACCCTCATGTTGTTACAAACCCGTAAGACCTTCATTCATCTTCGGAACACAAATTAAGATATTTTTGATGAAATCCAAGAGCTTTCTGACCCTGCATAGACAGCAATGCAACTGACACGTTCAAGACCCAGAAAGGTAGTAAGGACATTGATAAAATAGTCCATGTGATATCAGTGGTTCAACCTTAATTTGGGCATAAAGTAAGCAATAATAGCAACTTTATTTAACAATTTCTTCTCTTCCATGTCATTCCCTTCCTTTCTTGCACTTGAATGTGTCAGTTGTGTTGCTGTCTATGCAGGGTCAGAAAGCTCTTGGATTTCATCAAAAATATCTTAATTTGTGTTCTGAAGATGAACGAAAGTCTTACAGGTTTGTAACAACATGAGGGTGAGTAATTAATGACAGAATTTACATTTCTGCGTGAACTATCCCTTCAAGCTGCAAAAACAAGGTCTGGATATCTGCTTCTAGTATCAGGCTAATAAGACTCACTCCAAATACAGTGTCATGTCCTCCTGTCAGTCATAAGCTTAGCATGACTAAACACTGCTCCTTACATACATGAAGCATATTATGAGGCTCTCCTGTGGAGTTTTCCCAGAAGAGTCTCACACTCAGAACCAGGCAGTGTGACGTCCCACACGTGTAGGCGATAATGAAAAGAGCGAAAGCGAGTGCTGAGACACTTACCTTATAGCTCAAAGTCTCCGCAAACCTCGCGCTGTGGAGAGAGACGAAGGGGGGCAGACTTAATGAACTCACACACACACTGAGGCGCGAATGAAAAATGACATGACGTGTTAGAGGAAAAAAAAACAAGTTTAAGGAGAGGACAGTCTATCCGGATCAAAGGAGACGCTGAAAACGTTCTCTACGGACACATAAGCATGTAGCGGTTCGGTTGCGGAAATAAGCCGTGGGTAAACACAGCCGGATATCTCATGTAGCAGTTGCATGATAAAGAAGAGCTCTGAAACTCTTGGAGATTATGTGTGTGGTAGGTAATGTTTGCTACATTAACTGTCTGTCATCAGGTCGCCCTTTCTGGCCTGCTGTCGAATGCCACAAATGACAAATCACTGTCATGGCAACACGGAGAACACAACCACGGAAAAATAATTTCCTGCGCTCACTGCTTTTGCCACCCTGATGCTCATGCCCTGAGGCAAAATTCCTGTCTGAGATTAAATGAAAGTTTACGCCAGATTTGGAGAGTGATAGCTTGCGATTGGGGAGAAAACTGATGGCTGCTCGAAAGCAATTCTCACTGTTAGGACATTTTAAAACTCTCTCTCTCCATTTTACTTCATTTTTACATGTTCTTGCCAACATTAAATGTGGGACTGATGAGGCTCAGCTGTGGTTGTTGATACAGGGTGTTCAATTCTGAGAATGTTGATGTGAAGAGAAAGACAGAAATAGACGCAATAATGAAGGTTTATTATGACTAGCTATTTCTGATTGTCCTCATTCTTTCCTGTCTCTGTTTTTTTCAGAGTATACAGGGCTTACCGCTTAATACCGTGGATTATTACAGATCTACACTGTCGTTGTGTACTGTGGAATTAGGCGAACAAATGAAAAGAAGCTAGTGAGCGACAAAAGTCAGAGAGAAACATAGTTTTCACCTCTTGGGAAAGTTGAACTTGAGTGTGTTTTGAATGAACCCGTAGCAGCACGGACTAATCACAAATCCCGCCCGCGCCTGGAGGCAGCGATCCAACACCATGTCTGTCGCCACTCCGCACGCATGCAGGGCCACCTGAAATAGACAAGACACCAGTCACGCTGGTTCTTAATCAAAAGTTGGTAACCAACCTACCACCAAGCAAGAAAATCTGTCATTTTTGGATAAAATGATCAACGTCAATTTTTTTCCCCCAGATACACTGATACACTGACCTCAAACTTTTAAATGTTTTTAGTCTTTTTTAGGCTTTTATTTGATCAAAATACAGTAAAACAAAATACTGTGGAATAATGACAATTTAAAATGACCATTTCTATTAGAATATGTTATAAAATGTAGTGATGACCTGTGATGACCAAGCTTAATTTTCAGTATCATTACTCCAGTCTTTAGTGTCACATGATCCTTTAGAAATCATTCTAATATGTGACCCTGGATCACAAAACCAGTCATAAGGGTCTTTTTTTTTTTTTTTTTTTTAATTGAGATTCATCACCTGAATAAAGATGAGTAAATAAGCTTTCTATTGATGTATGGTTTGTTAGGATAGGACAATATTTGTCTAAGAAAATCTGAAATCTGAGGGTGGAAAAAACATCTAAACACTGAGAAAATCACCTTTAAAGTTGTCCAAATTAAGTTTTTAGCAAAGCATATAACTAGTCAAAAATTACGTTTATATATATTTACGGTAGAAAATTTACAAAATATCTTTGTGGAACATGATCTTTACTTCATATCCTAATGATTTTTGGCATAAAAGAAAAATTGATCATTTTGACCCATACAATGTATTGTTGTCTATTGCTACAAATATACAAATATAGGGTCACATATGTTGATTTGGTGCACAAAACAGCTGAAAACAGATGTTCCGCTCAATACATGTTTTTTTTGTAATTCTTTAAAGTTCAAGAGAACAGCATATATTTTAAAAAGAAATCTTTTGTAACATTATAAATGTCTTTACCATCACTTTTAATCAATTTAATGCATCCTTGGTGAATAAAATTAATTTCTTCTTAAAAAAAAAGAAAAGAAAAAAAAAATTGACCCCAACTTTTGAATGGTTATGAAATCAACCTGAAATTAATTTTAATGCAATTTATACAGATAATGACTTAAATACATGACCTCTATACTAAATAAGCCCCAAGAAGCCGTGGTTTACAGTGAATTTATAACAGCTAAGGAATGTTGTTTGGCAAGATGCGAAGCAGAGCACAAAATAAAAGAGAGCAAACGCAATGAAATTAATAAAAACAGTATTCTTCCACCAAACAATGTTCATCAGAAACAGTTGCGGTTGCAACTAAGTGGTTGCCAAGCAACACACAAAAGTAAACAAAGGTGTATGTTTGTAGAGTAATTTACAACAGCTTCAAACGAATGCAGCTCAACCAATCAAAATCAAGGACCGGAACTATTTGTTTTAAAATTTTTTTCTTTTTTTTTTTTTTCAGATTTATTAAAGGAGTTAAATAGGTATAGACCTTTTTCCTGAGTAAACGATGAGCGCCGCTATTACGAATTCTAACTTACGATTGGATGCTCTTCTGTTCCAGTTTCCATAGGAACCCATTCAAATAGCGCCCAAATAGCTGTTTTTAGTGTAGCTAACTTTGGTAGCTTCATGTCGTCTACACACACGGTCATTGTGACATTGGAGCCATGTGCTTTTTAAAAACATTTTAATAGGTTTAACAATAGATTATCAGCTCGGAAAACATGCTAATTTGACTTGAAACACTGGAGATGCAAAGCATCCTTCCGGTTAAAAGTCAGGCGTGACTTCCGCGTTCAGGAAAAACATCTATAAACAAAGTTGGAAGGATTATTCAAGGATGAAATACTTAAAGGAATAGTTCACCCAAAAATGAAAATTCTGTTATTAATTACACACCCTCATGTTGTTCCAAACCCATAAGAACTTTGTTCATCTTCAGAACACAAATTAAGATGAAATCTGAGAGTTTTCTGACCCTGAATAGACAGCAACACGAGGTTTAAATAGGTTAAAAATAGTCCATGTGACATCAGCGGTTTAACCTTAATTTTATGAAGCTACGAGAATACTTTTTGCGCACATAGAAAACAAAAAAAAACAACTTTCTTCAACAATTTCTTCTCTTCGGGGGTCAGCTCCTGCGTCCGCAGCACCACACGAATGCGCTCTCAGGAACGCGCATCAAAAACTGACACGGTAGAGAAAAAAATAGTTGAATAAAGTTATTTTTGTCTTTTTTGCACACAAAAATGATAATCATAGCTTCATAACATTAAGGTTGAACCACTGACGTCGCATGGACTATTTTAACGATGTCGTTACTACCTTTCTGGGCCTTAAACGTGGTAGTTGCATTGCTGTCTATGCAGGGTCCGAAAGCTCTCGGATTTATTTAGAAATATATTAATTCATGTTCTGAAGAAGAACAAAGGTGTTTGTTTAAAAAAAAAAAAAAAAGGTGCATGGAAAACATTTGATTGCTTAATAGTAACACAACTTCACATTTTGAAATAATTAAATTAAAACAATAATAAAATGAGAATGGTACACAAGTATTTGATTAAAACATATGAAGCCAGCATGAAAGATTAGATGATTACATTACTATAAATTTGGCATTTGAACCAGGTTGTTGTACCTAAAGCATAATAAATAAAATCATAAAAGGTGTTGTATCACTGCAAATGTGTGTATGCATTTCAGTGGCATAAATCAATGCATGACAACTAAAAACCAGAATAAGCTCTTTACATTGCTTTCCGCCTGTTCTTGACCACATTTCCACGCATCTCAAAGCTCTTTCCACCTTTCTGTATCTAGCTGTGTTCTCATTGATCTGTTAGTGGCTCAGGCACAGAGCGAGAGCGCGGCAGTCATACCCCGCCGCTGTGACACCGCATGACAGCAGACGTCTCTCTGCCTATTAGCAGGAAAAGTGGATCGAACAGCTTGATGGAGGGTAAAGAAAAGTCTTAGATGTCCTCACAGAAGCTCAAGTGAAGATCAAGCGTTCGGCTTGGCTCACGGACCAGTGCTTGTATCCGTTACCGTTAGGGTGAGAAACTGGAACAAATAATGCAAACTGTTGTCTCAGCGAGCGCGTGTGCGCACAGCCGACCAAATCCACGGATTAACACCCTTCAAATCCCCCATAAGAAGTTTTCCGGGAAATGTGGCCAAATCTCAGCGGATTCGCTTTACACGCCGCTTGGAGTTGCCATAGAAGAGGAAATATGTCTGTGAACTCTGCGTGGGAAAACACAGAGCCTTAGCTGACATTTTATAAGCCGAGACGGAATAAATTAGGAAAAAGCAATATTGGCAAAGCGTCCAGTGTGGATTGTAATTAAGTTCTCGAGATGCTAATTAGACCGAAATGATTCATAATGTCTTTTTAACAGGATCTGGAGTAAAGCCATTCTCAAAAACCCTGGGCAGGTGTTTGAGTATTCAAGGGCCACCCTTACGTACTAATCAGAATCCATTAACGCAGGGTTTCGGCTCTTTGAAGTAGACCACCATCTCATAATGGGGCCATGCAGTCATGTCTGAAGCCGACAACAGAACACCGCATCACCACAACAAGCAAAATTGACCGTGAAAACCTGAAGCTTTGAAGACGTCAGCAGGTGAATTTCTAAAGTTAGTAATGATGCAACAAAACAACAATACTTCAGATGCTTCCTAAGTACGCTAGGAGACACTTTCAGAAGATGTTTTGTTAAAGTACAACTTTGCTTTAAATGAGGATTTACTGATGTAATTCACAGGAATTCTGACAATGTTGGACGAGAGACTTTAAAGAGTTAATGCACAGCTACTGTAGGACTTCAGATACAAAGTATGAGAATAAGGCCTTTTTTGCAATATGAAAGAAATAATAAATATACTAAATCACAGACAAGTCGACTATTGCCAAGGCAAAATGAAAAAGCATCCTGCGTTAATAGAAGACCTGAAAAAAAAGATATTTTTCCCCCAAGTACTGATACAATGCATTGCTTTTATGTAGGTATATATTGATAGGATGATTAAGGAATATGAAATATAATAACAGTATACTTATGGTAATAATAAAAGAGCTTTACTAGGTAGGTAAAGTATAAATATACTGAAATCATAATGTCTTTTTGAACTGTGTGATTACTGTTAGCTTTTATGTTTCGTGTGCACAAATTGAACTGTTTTCATATCAGAGCACAGCAAAAAGAAATAAAATAAAATAAAATAATAATAAAATAAACCACCGGCGCAGACAGCCTTGTGGGCAGCGTGCCGACATACAGCGCCATCATGCTCTGGGCGTCTAATGTTCGAATCACCACTCGAGGACCTTACTGTAACTAAACTAAACAAAAATCAAACCAATCCAAACCCAACCAACCCAAACCAAACAAAAACAGAAGCCAAACAAAACCAAACCAAAACAAGCCAAGCTAAACCAAACAAACCACCAAAACCAAACCAAACAAAACAAAACAAACCAAGTCAAGCCAAACAAAACAAAACAAAAACAAAAAACTAAACAACCAAACACCAAACTAAACTAAAAACAAAATCAAACCGAACCAAACAAAGCCGAACCAAACATAAAAATGAAGCCAAACAAAACCAAAGAAAACAAAACCAAGCCAAGCGAAACAAAACAAAACAAAAACCAAGTCAAGCCAAACAAAACAAAACAAACTAAACTAAAAACAAAATCAAACTGAACCAAACAAAACCCAACCAAATATAAAAATAAAGCCAAACAAAACCAAACCAAAACAAGCTAAGCTAAGCCAAACAAAACTAAGCTAAACAAAACCAAACTAAACACACACACACAAAAAAAACACCACAATAAACCAAAAAAAAAAAAAAAACAACAACACAGGAAAACAGAAACCAAAGCACGTTTAAAAAAAAAAAAATCCAAACCAAAAATAAATAAAATATAACTTTCTTTAATATAATAATATGAGTATAATATAATATATAATAATATAAAATATAAAAACAAATAAAAGAAAAAAGAAAAAAAGTCTGACTTATTTGAATTTTTAGAGAGAACAAATCAATAGAAAATAATTGTTTCACTGTAAAATATTGTTTTCAATAACTCTGGGTGAATGTTCACTGTGGTAATAACACCATAAAGCAAATCACACTTGAGCTTAACATGATGAAATCATTCCTGGCATTCTTTGGTCTAGCGATTAGGCCAGAATCTATTCTTTACAAATGGAAAGAGGTTGAAAAACATATCACAGTCATTCCAAGTCTTTCGCCGGAATGTCGGATGCTCCGTCTCTAGAATGAATTTACAGTCATAATGAGACAAAGCTGGTGGGCCGTCTCCCAAGAGATCAGATGAATGTTGTTTAGCATGGGAAAGAAGCAGTGTGTTACAAAGCTCAAGTTTGTTTTTCCTTTGCAAGCAAATAAAGTGGAATTCACATCGGTTTTGTGTGGTCTCTTATACTGAAGGATTCAACAAACAAAATAAATGGAAGTTTTTTGAAAGCACTGGAAATACAAGACATTGACGAAGAGCTTAATGTCAACCTCAATGCTAGTTTTTTTCTCCAATAAATTATTCAGCGTTGGATAGCAAAATAATAAAGCATGCTGCAAAAGCACATTTCTCTTTTTTTACTCATTTTTGCTGATGATGTTTCTTTTTCTTCCCTTCAATGGGGGTAAAAAACTTTTCTGTCTTTATAATTAAGTAGTTCGCCCGAGGTGTGGAAGGCACAGCTTCACGACTACAACGCAAGTTCATTATTCACAGCCAACAGAACACAGCAGTGTGCTTGTTTCACCATCATTCAACAGGTACAACAAATCAAGTTTGAGCAAACAGCCCATAACTTCTCTTTTCACATCATTACCCACATTTAGTCATTTTTTTTCCTGGTGTAGCTACAAGCCTTATTACAGACTGTCTTAAAAAAGGAATAGTAGCTATTTTCACATATATCTAACCCTCTGGGAAACAATATGTATCCGTTTGCGCACAGTTCTGGCTGTGCTGTTTCAGCAAGCAACGCCATTTAATCATTTATGCTAATGAAATGTGAGTTTTGTGGGATAATACAATAGTTTAGAAACTCAGTGACGAGGGAAAATACAAATTTGATAATCTTTGTCTCTAAACAGCAAGACAGTCTGTCTTATATTACCAACACAGAGTACATAATCACTTTCCAGAGCTTTCACATTAACTGTTCCTCGATGATGGAATGATCTTCTAAACTCAACCCAAACATGTTAATCTTTAACATCTAAAGACATTTCCGCGATGCTTCCTGTCACTTCTAATTGCTGTATATAGGGCCTTATGATTTCCGTGATGCAGAAAACGCGGACGGAATCGCGGAATCCAGTCATAAAAATGGAATTTACTGAATAATGCGAAATGTCACGGAATTTGTCAAAGTTTGAATGAATTAATCAAAAGTAGTTCATTACACTTAAATAAAACCACAATATGGACTAGTATCTGTAAATATTACGCAGGAAAAATACCATTTAAATGTGAATCCTGCATGTTCTGCAGGTGTCTCTGTTTTAACGAATGGAGCAGACGAGCGGGTTTGTTTACTACACACACTGAAGCGCGCGTGACGCTCACGGTGATTTCAGCGCCTGTCGTCTCACTAAATGAGGACATAAATACATGAACAATATCTGCTAAGAGTCGCTTCATGAGCATTTGACCGTTCTATTTTAGGAAAACTAGCGTTATATCATATACACACAGAATGTTAAGGTAGACACGGCAACCCGTCAAAATAAAAGTCTGGTTTAACTTGAAGACATTGTGCCAGATATATATTACTGCTATTACTACTACTACCAAAATGAAACAAACATTATTTTTTAGGGTATAATCACACAATATTTCTTCCATGTTTTAATTTTAAAAGTTTGCTTAATTTTCAATAATTAAAAGATAAATGAAATTAATGTTTATGCCTTCATTTGATAATCAGAACATTTTAAATACACAGAATTTCCAAGGATAAAAAAAAAAAAAAAAAAAAAAAAAACTTTCATAAGGCTATTTTAAGAATAAATATAAATAAATTAAGTATGCATTTAAATAATTAGACATGCTAAAACACAGAATTTGATAAAACACATGGTGAGAAAAAATAAACATTTCATAGGGCCCTAAACATGTCATTTTTGTTAAATCTTTATTAAACTGATGTGAAATTGTATGTTTCATGATTTTAATTAATTAGACATGCTCTTTGATTAATAAAATTTAATTTAACCATTAAAAAGGAGTTGAGAAAAATTAAAACAGGAAAAAAACGGAATCCAGAAAAATTAAAACGGAAAAAGTGGAATTTGGAAAAAAATAAAACGGAATTTGGGAAAAAATAAAACAGATTTCATAGGGCCCTATGTATAAGATTTTCATAAAATCATTCAAATTCACACAGATTCACCAATGAGTCATTTAAATTTAGACTGATTTGTAAACTAATTCAATGACCAATTACACAATGTAACACAAATTTCTTTAACTTAATATCAATATTTCTTTTTATTTAGTATTCATTTATTTTCAATGGTAAATATTTAGGTCAGACATATTTAGAACTTCTATCATAATGGTTTAGTACAGATAAGCTCATGTACAAATTTAGAATTTTAAAGTTATTTTGAAAGCTATTTTGTTTTGCAAGAATATGAACATTCTAGAAGTTTCTGTAACATTCCGGAATATTCTTAAATATTCTAATGCTTTCTGGAACATTCCAGAACATTCTGAGACTACGCATTAAAAGACAAAAATCATTCAACGTACACTTCTGAAGCCTCAAATGACTCATTTTGGTAATTGTTTGCTAAACTTGTTGTTAGCATAGTATTATATTAATAGAGTAATAACATTTTTATTATTTTTTTTGTTTTCGTGAGCATTCTTAATGATACACAAAAAGTGATGTGATTTTCACATTCAGCTTGTCAAACTTCATCAAGAAACAAAACAACAAAAACAAAACAAAACAAAATATTTCACTGTGTTATTCATTTTCAAGCCTGTAAACCACATTTTTAAAATGTCCCTGATATTTCCAAGGTTTTCCATGCCTGAGATGCATAACAATTAGCAGTCCCTTTTAAACTCTTACTTGGGGGAAAAAAAGAAAGGAAAAAAAAACTAAATATACACCAGCATCTTTTTTGTATTGGGTTACCTTTTTCTATTTGAGAAACTCAAATCTCGCAACATGACAAGATTCTAGAGACAAGTAATTTCTCTGTCCACTGCTGCGTGACAGGACAAAACATAAGATATTTAATTTTTAACAACTTAAAATATGTAATAATGACATTTAGCAGTTGAAATGGGTACTGTGGTCTAAAATATTGTTTCTCAAACATTCTCCTCCTAACACCCACAGAGTTGCCAGACTGAGGACACACAAATGACAACGGATGACAACGAATCTTGCACTGTAAACTGACGAGTTGATTTATCTGCATTTTAATATGCCTTTGATCATAGAGCATTTTAGATGGATGGCGAGGCTATTTAGGTTGGGATCTCTAACACAGTTCGTTTGCTGGCTTCCATAACTGCAGTACACTGTATTTTCTGCAAACTGGCAACCTGGGGTTTTAAAATACTAGTTCACATACAGGTATGTGAACTTTTTATCCTTTAGTACAGTCAAAAAGAAATTACATACAGCACCTTTAATGCAATCAACAAAATGTCCTATCGCTTGCACATGTGCTAAAAGAGTCAGATTACACTTCTATCACTTATTACTAATGAAAGTCGAGGAATATTTCATTTCCACATCTTAACTAGATAAACCAAGAACGGTAATTTTGACATTTTTTTTTAGGTGACTGTTCGATAAAAATCTCGCACGTTCTTATTTTTTATGCTTGTGCTAGTAAGCCCAAAAGAAGTTCAACACAGAGATACAGGTATTAGTTTTGGGAAACAGTGAAGGTTTGATAAAGGCCCTGTGTGTGGGTAGCAGATAATCCCCCAACCTCGACCGCGTGTGAAGCTCAATACTGCACCCGCAGCTCTCTGTGGAGATGAGGCCAGTGGCTGCAGGCCCAAACATCTCATTATAGCCAGAAACAAACACAAGAACTGCAGTGAGCACATACCTCCACATTTATTACAGAGACAACAGTGTCCCTCAAAGATTACACAGCAAAAAAAAGTGTTTATTAATCAGAATTTTTATCTGAAAACTGTTCTCAGATAAAATATCTTGCGTTAAGTTTACCTTTTTTTAATCACTTTGGGAAACCGACAGAGGTTTCTGCTTGAAACAAGCCAAAAGTATTTGCCAGTGCTGTACGAAAAATAAATAATTCAGTATTAATATATCATAAAAAGCAAATATATTTCTGTCTGTCTTAAATAATGTCAAAGAGTGCTTAAAGGGACAGTTCACCCAAAATGAAAATTCTGTCATTATTACTCACCCCCCATGTCGTTCCAAACCCGTAAGGGCTTCGTTCATCTTTTTAACACAAATTAAGAAAATTTTGATGAAATCCAAGAGCTTTCTGACCCAGTATAGACAGCAACGCAACTGACACATTCAAGACCAGAAATGTAGTAAGGACATAGTTAAAATAGACCATGTGACATCAGTGGTTCACCCATAAATTTATGAAGCTAGGAGAATATTTTTTATGCACAAAGATAAACTTTTTGTGCACAGAGACTGACATGGAAGAGAAGAAATTGTTGAATAAAGTCATTATTTTAGTTTTCTTTGCACACAAAAAGTATTCTTGTAGATTCATAACAGCTGTCTATGCAGGGTCAGAAAGCTCTCAAATTTCATCAAAAATATCTTTGTGCTCTGAAGATGAATGAAGGTCTTACGGGTTTGGAAGGACATGAGGGTGAATAATTAATGACAGAATTTTCAATTTTGGGTGAACTATCCCATTAACACAGGTACAACCCAACTAGATTCTGTAATAGAACTTGCTATGTAATTTCTAATATGTTTGTGGTGACAACACTTGAGCAAATTAAATATTATGAATTAACTGAATGCAGTCTGTTTGGGAATGTTGGATAAGCTCATGTCGATGGGTCAGTTTCATCACTCAAAATGCAGAAATGAGAAACCCACTTGCTTTTGAAACTAAATGAAGGACGAACGTGAGGGTTAACTGCATAATTAATATGGATGGCAGGATGAATAAAAAAAAAAGCTGCAACGACAGAGTGCCAGAATCAATCCTTTTACACAGGCTTTACAATGCAAATGAATGGATACCTATTCCTTCTGGCAAAAATGTACATTCTTCATGTGAAATTATTGAAGCTGCTCGTAGCAAGAACAAACGCTGTAAGCAAACATTAACAAAAGCAATTATCTTTGAAAGGCTAGTGTGGGGTCCACATGTCTGAGACCACATGGAAAATAAGTGATTCAAAATCTTAGGTAAAAGTGGAAACAAAGATTTTGAAAAATGTAACAAAGCAACACTATGAAATATTTACTCTTCACGTTCAAGATGAAACATGAATGACTGCAATACATTGTCACACAATAATTATTGAAGAAAAACTGCATTAAAATTACAAAAGACAGCAAATCTGCATTTGCAGAATGTGCAAAATGTTAATTTAACCAAAATTAGAGGGATCATTCAAAATGCATGTTATTTTTTATTTAGTACTGACCTGAATAAGATATGTCACATAAAAGACGTTTACATATAGTCCATTAGGGAAAATAATAGTTGCATTTATAAAAACGACCCTGTTCAAAAGTTTACATACACTTGATTCTTAATACTGTGTTGTTACTTGAATGATCCACAGCTGTCTTTTTTTGTTGTTGTTTAGTGATAGTTGTTCATGAGCGCCTTGTTTGTCCTGAACAGTTAAACTGTCTGCTGTTCTTCGGAAAAATCCTTCAGGTCCCACAAATTCTTTGGTTTTTCAGCATTGTTGTGTATTTGAACCCTTTCCAACAATGACTGTATGATTTTGAGATCCATCTTTTCACACTGAGGACAACTGAGGGACTCACATGCAACTATTACAGAAGGTTCAAACACTCACTGATGCTTCAGAAGGAAAAACGGTGCATTAAGAGTCGGGGGGTGAAAACTTTTTAAATTTGAAAATCAGAGTAAATTAAACTTATTCTGTGTTCTGGAGAACATGTAACTATCTTCTGTAGCTTCTGAAGGTCAGCACTAAATGAAAAAAAATATGATATTTAGGCAAAATAAGAAAAATGTACACATCTTCATTCTGTTCAAAAGTTTTCACCCCCAGCTCTTAATGCATCTTTTTTCCTTCTGAAGCATCAGTGAACGTTTGAACCTTCTGTAATAGTTGCATGTGATTCCCTCAGTTGTCCTCAGTGTGAAAAGATGGATCTCAAAGTCATACAGTCATTGTTGGAAAGGGTTCAAATACACAAAAATGCTGAAAAAAACAACAAATTTTTCTGAAAAACAGCAGGCAGTTTAACTGTTCAGGTCAAACAAGGGACTCATAAACAACTGTCACTAAACAAAAAACACAGCTGTGGATCATTCAGGTAACAACACAGTATTAAGAATCAAGTGTATGTAAACTTTTGAATGTGATTTTTATAAATTCACCTTTTTTCTCTTGTGGACTAATATGTAAACGTCTTATGTGAAATATTTTATTCAGCTCAAAATAAAAAAATAACATGCATTTTGTATGATCCTTCTAATTTTGGCAAAATAATTAACATTTTGCAGATTCTGCAAGGTGTATGCAAACTTTTGACTTCAACTGTATTGTAGAAGTCATACTACACACACGCTCTTAAAGTACCATTCATTACAACAGCACAAATGCTGGATGATTTACGAACCAATTCCTATACACAGACCTCAAAACAAAAAAAAAAAATTACAATAATAACATTGAAATAAAAATGTGCCTCCTAAATTTGTTGGCATTATTATAGCAAGTCAGAGAGATATAAATATGCACTGCAAACAACAACAACAACATCTGTGAATACATTCTTGCGAGATATATTTCTGTCTTATTATTCACAGACAAATATCATGCATATGTATAATATTAGGCAGCACTTACCCCAATGTTAAAGTTCCCAGTGAAATAGTCAAGGTTTGTCTGGATGAAGCCGATGTTTGTCAATCCAAGCTGTGCGCTTCGGTCTCTGGCCCTGACCAGTGACTCTTCTTTATTTTCAATGAGAATAACCTGATCGATAACAAAAAAATGGATATTTCACCACACATATACAGTCATATCTCTCACAGTTTACTGGTTCATTGCCAAATTGCTCATTGATTCTCAAACTGCTCTTTGAAAAGCCATTTCAACAAAAAGCAAAGAAAATCAGCAGAGAAAATGAAGTACATCTAATAATCCACTGAACCATCAAATGCGTATTAGCACTTAAAGAGTTTTCTAACACAGAGTAAGTACTGAGTTGATTTTCTGATTCGTGCTGGTTAAAGTACAAATTTTCCCAACAAGCTCTTTGGGGGGAGAAAAAAAAACTCTAACAAAAGTGTGGAATCAGTTTATTTTTCCAGTGTCTACAAATGAGGTCACCAGGGAGGAAGACAGATTTAGTTTCTCGTCTTTGACTGATTTAACTTGAACTTGCTACACTTGAACAAATCAGAAAGTCTTACCTGACATTTAGGAAGCGTGTACGCCAAAACAATCCCAACGTGCCCCTAAGAAAACAAAGAAAGAAGAAGCTGCGAAAGAGCTCATCAGATCAAAGTCTGCTGACGACGACCATCAGAATATTGACCTGTTGCTCACGGGCTGTAACGTTAGGGCTTATACGTATGCATTGAATAACAAGAGCGCTCCCTAAGATTACATGAGGTGACAAGGGAGGAGAACAGATGCTTACTGACACGCATGCAGACTCTCGTAAGGAAACAGAAACAAGTCCAAGACGTCTTTAAAATGTCAAGGCATCTTACCCCACCGCTGCAGAAATCCACCACCGTGTGCCCGGGGTGGGCCAGCTCCGTCACCATGGCAACCAGGTTGTTGAGCTGTTGTTGCTTTCGCACGGCGCGGGCGTCTGACATCTTACCTGTGGAGAAAAGTGAACGTTAAGACCGAGACGGCTGACAGCAACACGCTGCAACAAGATATAAATGAGTGTCCGTGATACAAATAATACATGACACAGCAGATAAGTGATAATGTACAGTCAGCAGGTCATTCTCTGAAAAATAAACGCAGATCGGAATCAGTCCATCAGCCTGAACGGGTTTATCTGATTGCATAAGCAAGCAAACAAACAAACAAACAAGATGGCTATATAAATAAGAAATGTAATTTTAAAAACAAACAGACTGATATAAATAAGATAGATATAAATAAACAACATATAACAACAACAACAACAACAACAACAAACCCAGATAAAATCAGTTTAATATTTTTTATTATAAGATAAGAAAATGTAGAATAAATCTAGACTGGCAAAGCTATGTAGGAAATAATTAAATAAATAAATAAATTTAAGTTTATTTTATAAGAAAAGAAAAATTTAATTATTCCTGCAATGTAGGGAATAAATAGCTACATTAATAGACAAACAAACTAATTAACTAATTAATTAATTAACCAACTTACAGATTTTGTTAAATGTGTGTAAAAAACTTATTTAATTATAAGAAAAGAATTAGGTGGAATGATTCTAGAGACAAGCAAAACTATGTAGGGAATAACAGATGAATAAATGAATGAATGAATGCATGAACGAACAAACAAAACAAATATATACAAACAAATATATAATATAAAATAAATAAATACATGCATCCATACATAGATAAAAACAAACTATTGTTTTTTTTTTGTTTGTTTTGTTTTGTTTTGTTTTTTAAATAAAGTTCAATTTATTTTATTATAAAAAATAATAAAATGAATCAAAAGAAAAAGAAGAAACAATTATTTTATTATAAGAGATAATAAATTATTTTTTATAAGAGAAGAAAAAATACAGAATTAATATAGAGACTGGCAAAGCTTTGTAGGAAATAAATAAGTTAATTAAGACAAATAAAGCAATTTAGGGAATAAATAGCTACATAAATAGACAAACTAATTAACTAATTAATTAATTGACCAACTTATGGATTTTGTTAAATGTTTTAAGTTTAGCTTGTTTTATTCAAGAGACAAGCAAAACTATGGAATAACAGATGAATAAATGAATGAATGAAAACATGAACAAACTAACAAACAAATGTATGCAAACAAATATATAATATAAAATAAAGAAATAAATACATGCATACATACAAACATACATACATAAAAACAAACTTTTTTTTTTAGTTCAACATTTTATTTTTTTTATAAAAAAATAATAAAAAGAATCTGAAGAAAAACTAAAAGAAACAATTATTTTATTAGAAGAGATAATAAATTATGTTTTTATAAGAGAAGAAAAAATATAGAATTAATATAGAGACTGGCAAAGCTATGTAGGAAATAAATAAATACTTGTTTTGCTAAAAAGGTTTCAGTTTAAATTATTTTATAAGAAAAAAGGTGGAATTATTCATGAGACAAGCAAAACTATGTAGGGAATGGCAGACGAATGAACAAATAAACAAATACATACATAAATAAAAACAAACTATTGTTTTTGTTTCAAAAAGTAAATTCAAATGATCTTATTATAAAAAAATAAAGAATAATAAGAAAAAAAATCAGTTTAAAGTATTTTATTATAAGAGAAGAAAGAATGTAGAATTAATCTAGAGAATGGCAATACTATGTAGGAAATAAATACTTGTGTTCGTTAAAAATGTTAAGGCTTAAATTAACTATAAGAAAAAAAAGGTGGAATGATTCTAGGGATAAGCAAAAATATGCAGGGAAATAAATAAATAAATAAATAAATAAATATATAAAAATGAAACTATTGATTTTGTTACACGTTTTAAGTTTAAATTATTTTATTATTATTTTATTATTAAAAAAGTTGGAATTATTCTAGAAACAAGCAAAACTATGTAGGGAACAACAGATTAATAAATAAATAAATAAATAAATAAATAAATGAAAACAATTTGTTTTTGCTTAAAAATTAAGTTCAAATGACTTAATTATATGAAAAAAAGGAGGTGGAATGATTCCAAATCAACTTTATTATATTATTTATATATAAGTATAGTGAGCACAATATTCACTACATTACGGACATCTAAATATTTAAACAATTACTGAAACCAAAGCCATGATCAAAAAGGAAATGTTTTGCATTATTATTAATAATGCCATAAAAATGTGGGTATTAATAATGACATATTCACAAAAATGAAACTGTTAACAAGTGCATAAGGGGTCATGGTAGGGTGTTACGTATCATTAAAACTTCTAATAAGACAAGTGTTTGTCTAGTGATGAGAAGAATCATTATGTTTCTCTGTTTGTCCTTCATTTGGCTCTGCACAATTTACATCCATCTCTTAACATCAGTATAAACAAGCTAATGAATACCTAAAAACGGCATTCGCTACATTTAGCATTCTTGTAGTTCACAATTTGAAAAGAGAACTGCCAAGCACCACTTTCAGCTGTGATTAAATGGATTGAATTATTTCAACGGCTGTGTGAGAAATGTTAAAAGCGGGAAAGCTCTCGAAAATACATTTTTACACCTTTTTTTCCTAGCCACTCAAGTCATCTCAAACTTTAATTGGAGTTGAAGGCTGTTTTCACACAGCCACACTCACTGCCACGGGGAATAAATTTGCAGCAGATTTCCTGTTTTGAAGCAAGTGCTCAAGCTGCGTTGAAGAAACACCATCAATGTAATATAAATCACAGACGCGTCTGCTGTGCACTGCTGCGCTCATTTTATGCACAACTCTCTGATGAGAGCGGAAGTGCTACCTGGAGCCAAATAGGAAACAAACCACAAAACAGCCTAACAAAAGCTTTGTACAGTTTTGTTTATCATGTGTTATCAACACCTGATAATTAACGTCTATGATTCTGACAGGCAACAAAAGAATCAATCAGGCTCCGGTGAGGAAGAAAAGACAAACACGGCAATTGTTTAGCAAAAAGACGCCTGTGGAATTTGCATGTGTTGTCTTCTTCTAACAGGATTCGAATGGCACGAGCGCTATCGGAGCGCTGCAGATACGCGCTATGCGGTGAAGATGTAACTCATTAACCGAGAGCACATTCGCAGTCTCTGACAGACATAAATCCAGAGGAATGTCGGCGCACTGTCAAATAAGGATCTCACACACATCAAGAGAATCAAATCCTTCTGAAAACCTGCAATCCCTCCAATGAACAATGAGCTTTTGATGTTTTTTTTTTTTAGAGAAGGCAATGGATTAGAATTCTAAAATGAATTTATTGTGATATGCTCATTATTGTAATTCATTAAAAGCACATCCAGATTAGTTGATTAGCTAAAAGTCCAAAAGAAGATAATTAAAATTATAATTAATGGTTGTGACATGATTGTGGCAGACAAGTAAAGAACTGAATAAACAAAAAGCGTCTTAAAATGTCTACATATTTCATATCATTAACCATAAACCCATCACTGGCCTACAGCCC